>JABBWB010000009.1:0-402904 GCA_016628085.1 Suillus occidentalis
AGAAAAGTCGTAGACCGCGTACTTAAGGACTGGCAAGAAGTCTTCTGCGTATAATAGTGTTGTCATTATACGCAAATTTATATAAGACCCTTAAGTAACAGGACACCGCGTCTCTCGTCATCGCATCCCGGTCATCGTTACAGGTGTCAAATCGATGCTCCAATGCCACTGGAGTATGTCACGACATCCTTGCAGACCTCCCTGGATGCAGTAGATGCGTTTCGAAATCCTATTCTCGTACCTGGTTCCCAAGAGTGTTTCGACTTTGCTGCATCACAACCTGCGCTCACTGAAGTCAAGTTCAGGAGAACGATCGATCGCGATGGATCATCCATAATTTCATAACAGCCGGATATCAAATATGATACTGATTATAACGTCAGTGCTGGATGAAAGATGGTGAATCGGGATTGGGATATGTGTTATAAAGGAAGGTTGAATTTCGGTTCAAATTGATGTTGTAGTAATGTGGGCTTTGGGGCCGCCGTTGGCAAACCGTTATCTGCTTTATAGCACGTTACCATGCATTGCAATTTGAAAATGATTGCCCCACCTTGAGACTAGCAGGATTTGAGGTGAGCGCGGGACGAGTACCGCCATGCATAGTACGGAACATTTACCTAGTATCGATGGGGTCAATGCTTAGAGGAATAAATGCTTGAAGTGATGATTTGTAGAGCACACAACGATGAGTTAGACGCGACTGACACCGAGCCACCAAAGATGTGCGCTTAGATGTCTTTGAAAACATTGTGTTTAAATATCGTAAATATAGTACAAGCTCACGCAATGGATGCAACAAGCGACAATCATAGTAACGAAATACGAGGGAACGAGTTCGAATGCAGTTAAAAGCAGAAACAAAACCGGCCGCTTCCATGTTGTCCAGCGTTGGCAATCCCTGGGGATGAGTTGGGATTGGGGGAAGGAGGAGGGACATAGTCTTCGTCGCGTATCAAGTCGTCATCATCGCCGAGAGCACCTGCTGCAGCGATCCGCTATACATAGGTGCATGAGATTTAGAAGCAGACGAGAAAAATGAGGGACATGTACCAGTTTACCCGGCGCGAGAGGAACATCGACGACAGTGGGCGATGCATGAAATTTCTGAAGGGGCCGCAGTCGATATAAGCAAGATGGGAGCGTTGGGGAAGTGTTGATGGCGGAGGATTGGGAAGTGGGTGGTGCCGGTGGTTGAGACTGGAAGAATGTAAGTCAAACATGAGATAATGGCAGTCATACTCACTATATGAGAACGAGGTAAGGGGGATGTAGCTGGGAACTGCAAAGGAATTATCAAGCCAACGGGAAAGCAATTAGAAAAATAGACATACATCCAGGAGATTACGAGGCTCAGTGTGAACCGCGTTCGTACGAGACGAGAAGGGAAGGAGCTTGCGTAGAAAGCGAGGGAAAGGATGTGGGTCGCTTGTTGGCGAAGGTTGAGGGATGGGAGACCTGACCGGTATTATCACTGGTTTACGGCGCATGGTACGACGTGTTGCATCGGACTATTAAAAAAATGGAATGGTGCGGAGGAAGGAAAGGGCAGGATCATGTACGTTGAGTATATTAGATTTGCTGGTCTGTAAGAATATTAGCATATAAATGATGGATGTATGCAGGAATACATACACTTTCAATGCTAGTGAGGATGTTGGCTGGAATGTCATATATATGGATTTTGGCGTCAAAGAGGCTCGTGCAAGCCAGTTGGCGTGAATCGGGCGAGAGGAGGAGGGTGAAGGAGGATTTGACGTGGAATGAAGCGAGGAGCTGGCGGGACTTGAAGGCCCATAGCTTGATGGTGCGGTCGTAAGAAGAGGTGGCGAGAAGACGACAATCAGATGAGAGTGCTAGACCACGGATGACAGAAGTGCGTTTGAAAGGAACACCGACAGTCTTGAGCGTCGACGCGCCAAACTCGTAGATCATCATGGTTTTGTCATCCGGGTAGTTTAATGCGGTGATGATGGATTTGTCTGTGGTTGTCCAGAAGATCGGATAATTTAAACCCACATTGCCACGAGTAGATTTTTGTACATCCAATTTCTGTGTTTGGACATCCCACACCTCCAGATGATAGTCATTGAAATCATATGACATCACCGCTAGCTTCCGAGAATCTTCCGAGAATCGAAGTCCTTGAGGAATATGACCCCCGATGTCGAACGTACCAGCCACGAGTTCGCCTGTGTCCAAGTTCCATATCCGCACTTCACCATTTGACGCACCCGCTAGAAGTGTGCTGTCCGCGGAGATATCAATGCAGTAGATTCCACTACCATGAAATGTTCTCACGATCCCTGTCTCAACCTCACTGACTTTCATGCCATAACCAGCAATGACAACCCATCGGCCATCTCTTGATACCCCCACTGCTCGCACTCTCTCGAAAACCTCCCGATCCTTCTCGATCTCTTTACCCTTCCGCAGGTCCCATCGCCGAATCGTCTTGTCGCGTGATCCGCTGATCATTTGCTTGCCGTTGGGAAAGTAGGAAATGCATGAAACTTTGTCAAGTTTGTGTTCGTCATCGTCTTCTTCATCATCCGACGAGTCAATACTACACGGTTCATGTCCCTCCAAGGTCATGACTGGTGCCAGAATCGACCCTCCCGCCGTTGCAACGGGCTGTGCCGAGCTGGACGCCATATCAGCCTTATTTGTCAAACAATTTGACGAGTATGTTTGTTGTGTTCAGTGAGTTCTCCTCATGCCCTGTAAGGTTGGGCTTGATATTGAATGATTTCTAATTCGAGCGCCGAGCTTTGCCTGCTTGAGCCAGCCGTCAGTTCATCCATGTGTGATGCTCATGTATGTTTTCATCCTACCAGGGTGTAAGCAAGGACCAAGAGCGATGATAGGTATACAGGCGCACGTCCCACCTCTATATATATTTATATCTTTCTGACAGCTGTACAGTGCATTGCACAGCATATCCTTTTCAGTTCTCATCCACAGCACGTAATCCTATGATGGTGTCTTCGAGCGGTGCCCGCCTGCGTGTTTCTCTGGTCGTTCTCGTGTGTTAATGCGCAGTGGATTGCCAGCGTGGAGGAAACTCAGAGCATGAAACCCTCCTGAGGAGAGCCTACGGTAGAATATTTAATCACAGCCCATGAGCTAGAAATTGAAGGTCACAGTCTTGCTCTGAAATGACGAAGAGCTGGTTTGAGCTTACTCGAGAGTTTAAATTTGCTAAGTTCAGCTTCGCGTTAGGTCGCATTCTCAGTGTGCGCCAGGTAGTACTTGAGTTTATCGGGATTCGGATGTCAATTATCCGAGATCCTACAAACTCAAATCACTTTTCCTTCTTCTCCATGCATACACACAATATTTTGCGATACCTACGTTCTAAAATTCATTCAAATGCGTCTCTGCACCTCTGTCGTCATGTCCAAAAACATTGCCAATCTCATGGCCCTAGAGAGACCCCGTCAAAGAGGATATTTGATATGCACCATCCAATGGCGCACCGGCAGAAGAGGTAAAGGAAGGTCAAATACCAAATAATGACCGTCCTCGCCCGCGGCTGAAATATCAATATTAAAAGACTTTGAATCTTGAATCATCTGACTTACCTGGCCGACGTTTGGTCGCACTTCAACAGCCTACATGCTAACGCACTGGTTATACATTGCAGATATCAAAATAACCCGTGTCCTCAGGTACCGCTTTCTCGCACCAGTCGGGCGCATGCTGTCCCTCCATCTGATCCAGACTTCTGGACTCAGGCTGCCCCGGAACTTGCGGATATTGCTCTGTGCTGTGTTCACAAGCTGTAGCGGTACAACGCAATGCCAGAGACGACTTTCTCACATCGAAGGAGTTCCTCGATACTTGCTGGAGTCGATGACACCGGTAAGTAAGTTTTTCGTTTCCCAATTGTTTACCGTATCACCCGTCCTCCCGGACCAGATGGCCATCCCTTGCAATCGGTATTGTCTTGTTACTGTTCATGACTTACAGATACTAAAAGCGATCAATTGTAGGCTCAATAGGATGGCAAAGATGCATCTTTGCGTCAATCAATCAATATTGCAAGATTTCGACTTGCGTAGTTTTGGAAACAGGAGATTTTAATTATGGTCGGCTCTGCATTTTGGTTAGAGGCATTGACAATCTATGTTGCGATGTATTACAGGAATGAAATAAAGGTGTGGGTACTCACAAGAAAGTGCGATGAAAAAACAGTCAGGGACAAGATCATATCCAGTTCACCTGCAACACGAGGATGCGCTGGACAATAATATTTTTTCCACGACGCTTGTCGCTCGAGTCTTCTCGAGTCGCATGCTGGTGAGCCGTCTCCGAAATTCATGCGTTGACAAGGTGATACGAGAGGTGTGCATCAAGTATTGCACCACCCACTGCAACTCACGTAGGTTCGTTCTTTGTTACTGTTCTTGACCGGTTCACTGAGTGGGTTGTTTCTCCCACAGCACCGACATTCACGGCAATCTGAATGGATCTAGCCACTCATGCGAATTGGCCTTTGATCTACGTTTTACTCAACTGTTCGTGCAGCCAGAAACAAAAGTTGTAGTGCTTTGATCAAATTATCAGCCCAAGAGGGCACAATCACCCACAGCAAATCCACAGCGCACATCTCGTCTTTACATTGCGCGCACTTGCAACAACAATGAGCCACTCAAGCGGGATGCAAAGCTGGACGCATAGAGCAAAAGGCCCACCGGCCCATTTAGTGTATAATGGTGGTCCATACGAAATTCCTCAAAGGAAGGCCCCTGCGGTGGAAACACGACGCGAGGACACCTTCAAAGCGGCACTGGACAAGCACATAAATATTGCTCTGGTAGCCTTCATCCCTCATCCATTACGCTTACTGTCACTGCAAACGCATACACTCCCTCCGTATTTCGATCAATATCTGCTAGTTAAGGTAATGTGTATCCCGAGCTTCGATGCTTACTTTTTCTAACTATCCCTACTTCTTACCTCCAGATGACTCTATCCATCCCCAACGCCTCCTCATCCCATGATTCCAATTCTTCCCATGCAACGAAAAACATGCCGAACACTGGCATGCATATAGGCCCATTTCCCTGGCCCAAGCCCCCGTTCGGTGTGCCACCTAACGAAACACACGGTGTCTCTTCCCCATACGCGCCCGTCGCACGTTCTTCTGACGTGGGTGCTAGAGTTCCCAACCATGCATCCCAAGCGGGACCAGATGGTCATCTCCCTCCTCCAGCGGCCGATGTCTCGGGTGGTAATCCTCCCCCACAACACCCATCTGCGGCCCCCCTGTATTCAGGTTCGTCGGTCGGTGAAAAGTGTGCCGCAGAGAACCTCAAAAAAGGCGACGCCAAGCGAATCAAGACAGCCTTTGACAGGATGAAGGATGATCCGTTGTTTGTAAGTCTTCTTCTCATCTTGTGAGGTCGCATGCTCATATTATGGGACAGAAACCCGTCTTAAACCGACTTGGTCATCCTAAGGGCACGTATAGGTGTTCCAAAGACGGAATGATAATCAATCCTGAAAGCTACCTCAGGCACATCCAGTCAATAAAGCATCTAGGCTATAAAAAAGCAAGATTTCAATGCCCTGGTTGTTTCAAAACGTACGTATCCCAACTCTCAAAACGTGCGCATCTCTTGATTAATGTTGTTTTTAATAGGTATCTGACACGTCAACACTGCAAGAGGCACTTTAATGGTTCCGAGTGCGAGCAGTCGGCGGCTGGGGGCCCACCGCCATCATTCTTAATTAGCGAAGCCTCCACGAGCTCCGCTTCTGATGCGCCTGCGACAGTACCTGCCGTGCCATTTACGTATGCTCACCCGAACCCGGCGTCGATGTCCCAGAACACGTAGATCGCACCCCCGCCAGCTCATGTTTATGCAGCCGAATTGAACACCCGCTGTCGTGGATCCTAAGCTTGGCCTCCCTCAAACATCAGAGACTGGTGTGAACGCAGAGCCCACCGCCGGCGATGACGACGAGGATGACGCTGGTTTTTGGGAGGCCAATGAGATTTAGGACGTCCACGAGATATAGCCATATTTCATTTATATTATCTGCTGTCGTTTATCGTATGGTCTTTGCACCAACTACATATTTTTCTATTCTCCATGGAATCACACTGTACATACTCATTCATTCACGCTGCTACGATCGTTGTTTTTGTTATTGTTGTCATTATCACCATGTTAATTTGGTGATTCGGTTGTTGTAATATACACACTGCTTGCATGTACACGTTGGAAGAGCGAGCAGGAACCTGAAGTGAAATGATTCGTGGTATCATCACCCGGTCCATTCCAAAGACGAATTTTGCGAGCATCAATATTAGTATCAGAAACAGACAGTCGTGTTCGAGTCGAATATGATGGGGGCGTGAATGATCATACTAGGTGTTCCTGAAAAACATGGAGCACTTTGTTACTGTCAACAAAATTTATGAGGAGTTCTTTAGCGAGTCGGAACACGAGCCGGCACGTTCAGCTGTTGAGGTTGCTCGACTTCCGAAAGATGTGTTGTTTGAGATTGAGTGTATAGCAGGTTTGTCTCTCAGATGAAATCTCACTCGTAACGCGTCGTTTATCTTCGATATCAGTGGCAAACAAGTAATTCGTGGCTCTCGAGGAGTACCGTGAATTGATACGTAGAAAGAAGACTAGGATCATCATAACATCATGATTGTCGGGTGCACGTGCAACGGCAGGAATGAAGCATCAACGTTCAACCATCTTCCTACTGCAGCTAGAACGTATCAACAGAAAATCACGATGGGTTGTTTTCTAAGGATCAGAACATCGCATTTGTCAAACGACCGACCTTCTGATGTGGTACCAGTGTAGACGCAGGATAGATATTCTCGTGCTGTTTGCGGTTTGCTGTAAAGCGTTACACTTTCGTGACTCGGACCATTGTAGAGTTTGAACAGGATCGACAATCGAGAACTGTTGATGTCTTTTAAAGGGTATAGTGATGTATTCGATGTAAGCGTAGAGAGGACAACAAGCAACAATTACAGTAACAAGGTGTCCGCTCGATTTCAGTTAGAAGCAGAAACAAAACCGACCGCTTCCATGTTGTCCGGCGTTGGCAATCCCTGGGCGTGAGTTTGGACTGGGGGAAGGAGGAGGAACATATTCTTCATCGCGTATCAGGTCATCATCATCACCAGGAGCACCCGCTGCAGCGTTCCGCTATACAAAGGATGCATGAGATTTAGAATACGACATGTAAAATGGGACGCGCATACCAGTTTACCCGGCGCGAGAGGAACATCGACGGTAGGGGGCGATTTGTGATTTGTCTGAAGGGGCCACAGTCGATGTAAGCGAGATGGGAGCGTTGGGGAAGTATTGATGGCAGAGGATTGGGAAGTGGGTGGTGCCGGTGGTTGAGACTGGAAGAATGTAAGTCAAATATGAAATCATGGCAGTCCCACTCACTATATGAGAACGAGGTAAGGGGGATGTAGCTGGGAACTGCAAAGGAACTCTCAAGTCAACGGAAAAGCAAAAAGGCAAAATAAACATACATCCAGGAGATTACGAGGCTCAGTGTGAACCGCGTTCGTACGAGACGAGAAGGGAAGGAGCTTGCGTAGAAAGCGAGGGAAAGGCATGTGGGTCGTTTGTAGGCAAAGGTTGAGGGATGGGAGACCTGACCGGTATTATCACTGGTTTACGGGGCACGATACGACCGTGTTGCATCAAACTATAATAAAAAATGGAATGGTGTGGAGGAAGGAAAGGGCAGGATCACGTACGCTGAGTCGATCAGGATGTTGAAACTTGCTGGTCTGTAAGAATATTAGCATATAAATGATGGATGGATGTGGGAATACATACACTCTCTATGTTAGCAAGGATGTTGGCCTGGAATGTTGCATATGCGGAT
Source organism: Suillus occidentalis (assembly GCA_016628085.1). NCBI lineage: Eukaryota > Fungi > Basidiomycota > Agaricomycetes > Boletales > Suillaceae > Suillus > Suillus occidentalis. The sequence continues at coordinate 7,882 of JABBWB010000009.1, forward strand.
CTTGGTGTCATCCTCAGTCGTGTAAGCTAGTTGGCGTGAATCGGGCGAGAGGAGAAGGATGGAGGGGGATTCGACGTGGAATGAAGCGAGGAGCTGGCGGGACTCGAAGGCCCATAGATTGATGGTGTTGTCGTAACTAGAGCTAGCGAGAAACACAATCTGATGAGATTGCTAAACCACAGATGAGATAAGTGTGTTTGAAAGGAGCACCGACAGTCTTGAGCGTCGATGCATCAAACTCGGAGATCATCGTGGATTTGTCATGCGGGAATTTGAATGCGGCTACAATGGATTTGTCTTTTGTTGTCCAGAAGATCGGAAGATATGACACCACACGGTCATGAGCAGATTTTTGTACATCCAATTTCTGTGTTTGGACATCCCACACCTGCAGATGACGTCCCTTCGCATCATATGACGACAGCGCCAGCTTCCGAGAATTTTCTGACAATCGAAGTCCTTCAGGAAAATTACCGCCGATGTCGAATGGACCAGCCACGAGTTCGCCCGTGTTCAAGTTCCATATCCGCATTTCACCAGGTGACGCACCCGCTAGCAGTGTGCTGTCCGCGGAGATATCGATGCACTCCCAATCGTCTTCATCAAATGTTCTCATGATCCCCGTCTCAACCTCACTGACTTTGATGCCCTTATCACCAGCAATGACAACCCATCGGCCATCTCTTGAAACCCCCACTGCTCGCACTTCCTCGAAAACCTCCCGATCCTTCTCGATCTCTTTACCCTTCCGCAGGTCCCATCGCCGAATCGTCTTGTCCCATGATCCGCTGATCATTTGCTTGCCGTTGGGAAAGTAGGAAATGCATGGAACATGTTTGTACTCGTGTTGTTTACCATCCGACGAGGGAAATTCCCATGGTTCATGTCCCTCCAAGGTCATGACTGTTGCAAGAATCGACCCCCCTGCCGTTGCAGCGGGCTGTGTCGAAGTGGATGCCATGACAGCTCTATTCGCCAGGCATGCTGGCAAGTATCTTTGGATTTGTTCGCTGAGTCCTCCTCGTGCCCTGTAACGTTAGGCCTGATATTGAATGGTTTTGAATTCGAGTGCTGCACTTTGCCTCCTCGAGCCAACCGTCAGTTCATCTATGTGTGGTGCTCGTGTGTTTTTCGTCTTACCAGGGTGCTAACAAGGACCAAGAGCGATAATGATGGGCATATAGGCGCGCGTCCTACCTCTATATATTGATATTTTTCAAATGGCTGTGCATCGCACAGCATATCCTTTTCACTCCTTATCCACAGTATGTAATCTTATGATCGTGACATTCGAGCGGCGCCCACCTGCGTACTTCTCTCATCGTTCTCTTGTGCCAGGGTGCAACCGATTGCCAGCTTGGAGGAATTTAAGAGCAACTCGTCTTCGAGGAGAGTCCACGGTAGAATATTCAATCACAATTGATGAACTGGAAGTTGAATGTCACAGTCTTTCCTTGAAACGATGAAGAGCTGGTTTGAGTGCATTTGTGAGCTTGCAACGAAGCTGATAATTGAATGCGTTCGGTCGCAAATATGCTTGTCCGTCGAATACTTACATTGTAGCGTGCAAGTGTACATGTGTGACCAAGCCAAACAAAACACCGCCAAACATTGCAAATTTCATGGTGTTTGACGACGAGCGTCGAGCTCGCCTCTTCAGACTTTAATTGAGGATTCCAGGAGTCGAGGGCAGCGGGTCGTCTCCACCAGTCGCAATCGATGTCACGGTTGTGTCTGGCGAGTAGACGACTGTCTCCACTTGATCGTGCCCTGTCATAATTGTAACGATGATCTTCTCTGATCCGTTCTCCACGTCCCATTGCTTTACAGTCCTATCGGACGATCTTTTCACTCGACCACCATCTTGACTTCAGCAGACAGATCAAACTCTCTTTGTGTATTCCATCCATTTCGCGATGTCTTTGACTGTGTCGATGTTCTACAATCTCACTCCACCATTCGACCTTTTGTTCATCACTTTGATTCCACATCTATTTCTCTCTCTTCAGGTTACATACCCCCAACAAAAAGTCATCTGAGTAAGCAATGATATTCTGTCCGCCTGGCGATTGTATGACGCAAAACGTTGAACCAGTGTGTTCCAAATCAATCCTTGCGACGACATACACAAATCAAACTTCCTCCCAACTATCTCCCCGTAGTACGGCCACGGTATTACAGGGATGTGGAGAGGTGCCAAGCAGACTCAAAATCTGATTTTCTCGAGTACCTGCCTATCAAATATCGAACAAGATTACTGATGCATACAAGGTCACAGCTCGATCGACAAGTCTGTTTCATCGTGACCTTCAACCGTCGTCTACATAACATCGCAAAAGATAGAAGGTCTTGGACGGTCTATACGCAGCGCTGATTGGGTGCGCCATAGCCATTGAGCGAGACTCTTCCAAATTCCACTGACTACAATGCAAGGTCTTTAGTTATGGATGGCAGGTGTTTTTTTTCAAATGCGGGCTACGAGAAACCACAATAACAACTGTGGTTTCTGAAGTATTTCATTTAAATAGGGACACGACCATTATCTTCCTCAACCTCTGCCTTAACCATGCAAACATCAATCGATTCAAACATCGATTCACCAACAGTCTCTACAGTTGGTGAACAGCAGAAATCCGTACGTGCTTGGTTTTGGAGGTATTCGCATTTGAATATAACAATGAACATCTAATTCCACAGATTTCCCCATCGGCTATCTGTCGCCTACCTACAGAAATTCTCTCACAGATTTTCTTGTTATGTCTGCCACAAGATCAGTACTTGTTGCCTAAACCAGAGCTGGCACCCATGTTGCTGACCACGATTTGCTGACGATGGAGGGAAGTTGCTATTGGCTTTCCCAAGCTGTGGAGGATGCTGCAGGTGCAAGTCGACCATGATGATTGGCAGCAGAGAGCGCGCTGCTACGACACGTGGCTCAAGCACTCACAAGGCTGTCCGCTCTCATTGAGAATCGTGTGTCACGGTGACTTGGTTGAGATACGAAACGTACTCCAACCATACATCCAGCAATCTCGTCCCTCACACTTTATTTCTTCCTCAGGCGACAAGCCCTTCGTGATGGACGACTTCCACGCGCTCAAAGAGCTCACAATACTCCAACGCGGCAATGACCCTGCACGGGCCATTCATAAGTCCCTATCGAAATTACCAGGTTAATCTGCACAGGCTCGACTTAACGCTTGTGTCGTTCAACCCCAAGCAATTAGACCCTGATTCCGCATGGGCCTGCCTCACGCATGTCGAGATCAACCCACATGGACTGGACGAATTCATTCATCTGCTCCGTCTATGCCCCAACCTCTCTTCCCTATCGATGTCCGAAATAAAGAACCCGATTAAAATCGAGAGTCCAGAGCCGGTCACGCACGATAACCTACAATACTTGATCGTGCGCGGGCAATTATTTAACCACAACGACTTGGGTGTTGGCCTATTCAACGCTATCACTCCCCCAACCTTCGCCTCCTTGATTTTCGCCAAAGGGGGCTGTGGCCACATGGAGAGTTCAAGGCGTTTGTGAAGCGGTCGAAATGTCCGCTGGAGAGCCTGATTTTCGGCATGGCGATGTCTTTGACAGATCAGGAACAAGAAGAATGTCATTCCCTCATTCCTTCTCTTAAACGAATTGTAGGGAGACGATATTTAAGAGATTAATACTTATAGGCGACTTTGTTTCGTATGCTACATTTGTCACATCTGCCCTGGAAAGTAATCGTGATATGCTTGGGTGTTGCAGGCTCTTCGAAGGTTAGATGGAATCAGAGGTCAACATTGACTTCGAACTAGGGAACATTGAACCTCTCGCGATTGGAAGACGATTAAACAGGCATTGGCTGCAACATCGACATGATGCCCGCTTGGCTTTCTAGAGCATTCAAAGTTAACAAATACTTGTCCGTTTATCTCTGAAACTGTGTGCTCTGCATTGTCTGAACGAGAATATGCTTGCGATCAGACTCGATTTCTACGCTACACAACGCATGCAACGAGCAGTAAAACTGAGATAGCCTGGAAAACAGGTTTGAAGAGTTACTTAGTCTACAAGCAGAAACACAGCCAATCGCCCTTCTGATTGAAACTGGACGCACGACAGTATATCTCAGAAATCCTCGTACACTTTTCTAACAATAGGTTACTGTAAAACGAAACACTGTGACGAACATGATTGACCATGGAGCTATCGAGCACTTCGAGTATTCGATATAAGATAGGGATGACAACGCATGCAACAAGGAACACTACAATAATGAAATCGAGAGAGCAAGATCGAAATCAGTTAGCAACAGAAACAAAAACGGCCGCTTCCATGCTGTCCGGCGTTAGCAATCCCTGGGGGTGAGCCAGGATTGGGGGAATTAGGATCATAGTCTTCGTCACGTATCAGGTCGTCATCATCGCCAGGAGCACCTGCTGCAGCGATCCGCTATAAATGAGTGCATGAGATTTAGAAGACGACGAGAAAAATGAGGGACGCATACCAGTTTACCCGGCGCGAGAGGAACATCGACAATAGTCAGCGATGCACGATTTGTCTGAAGGGGCCACAATCGATATAAGCGGGATGTGAGCGTTGGAGAAGTACCCCACTCACGTTCTCGTCTGGCCTGATAAGTGGACGAGGTAGGGGGGATGTGGCAGGGAACTGTGAGGGAACAATTGAGTCAGCTGCAAAAGAAAGAGGTAAAAGAAACATACGTCTAGGGGGTCACGCGTGTCACTGGCATTAGTGCGAACTGGGTCCGTGCGAGAAGAGGAGGAAAACAGCTTGCGGAGAGAGCGAAGGAAAGTCACGGTGTGTGGGTCGCTATTATGTAAAGGTCTTTGGGGGCGAGTAATGGGAGAGGTGACCGGTATTATCACTGGTTTGCGGCGCACAGTACGACAAGTTGCATCGGACTATAATAAAAAATGGAATGGTTTGGAGGAAGGAAAGGGCAGGATCACGTACGTTGAGTATATCAGATTTGCAGGTCTGTAAGAATATTAGCATATAAATTATGGATGTATGCAGGAATACATACACTCTCAATGCTAGTGAGGATGTTAGCTGGGATGTCAGTTATGCGGATCTTGGTGTCATCGTAAGTCGTGTAAGCCAGTTGACGTGAATCGGGCGAGAGGACGAAGGTGCAGGGACTTGCGACTTTGAATGAAGCGAGGAGCTGGCAGGACTTGAAGGCCCATAGCTTGATGGTGCGGTCGAAAGAAGAGCTGGCGAGAAGACCACAATCGGATGAGAGTGCTAGACCGCTGATGGGAGAAGTGTGTTTGAAAGGAGCTCTGACAGTTTTGAGTGTCGATGCGTCAAACTCGGAGATCTTCGAGGTTTTGTGATCCGGAGAGTATAATGCGGTTATGATGGATTTGTCTTTGGTTGTCCAGAAGATCGGAAGATTTGACATGTCACCGCTGTGAGTAGATTTTTGTACATCCAATTTCTGTGTTTGGACATCCCACACCTCCAGATATTGATGACGTTCCTTCAAAACATATGACGACACCGCCAGCTTGCGAGAATCTTCCGAGAATCTTAGTGCTTCAGGAACTTCACGACCGATGTCGAAAGGACCAGCCACGAGTTCGCTAGTGTCTAAATTCCATATCCGCACTTTTTTATATGACGCACCAGCTAGCAGTGTGCTGTCCGCGGAGATATCGATGCACAAGATCCAATCGCCTTGAAATGTTCTCACGATCCCCGTCTCAACCTCACTGACTTTGATGTTCTCACCAGCAATGACATGTCGACAACCCATCGCCCATCTCTTGATACCCCCACTGCTCGCACATACTCGACAACCTCCCGATCCTTTTCAATCTCTTTACCCTTCCGCAGGTCCCATCGCCGAATCGTCTTGTCGCCTGATCCGCTGATCATTTGCTTGCCGTCGGGAAAGTAGCAAATGTATGGAACATGTTTGTACTCGTGTTTTTCACCATCCGAACGAGGTATGTTTCCACGGCTCATGTCCCTCCAAGGTCATGACTGGCGTCAGAATCAAATTGTCTGCTGTTGCAATGGGTTGCGTCGAAGTAGACGCCATAACAGCTGTATTTGCCAGACACGCTGGCAAGTATGTTTGATGTGTTGGGTGAGTTTTCCTCGTGCCCTCAAGGCTAGGCTTGATATCAAATGATTCCCAATTCGACCTGCCGTGCTTTTCCTGTGCTTGAGCCAGCCGTCAGTACCATCCATGCGTGATGTTCATATAGGTTTCATCTCACCAGGATGCTAGCAAGGACGAAGAACGATATGGGCATAGGCGCGCGTCCCACCTCTATATATTAATATCTGCCAAACGGCTGTGCATCCTACAGCATGTATGTCCTTCTAACGTCTTGCCATATTCAGTTGAATCAAACTCTCCCTTTCCGGCTCATCCAAGGCCCACGTGGACTTTCCTAGTTCAAGCGCCAGCCAGTCTTTTGCACACCAACTGAGCGGTGCCTCCTCTACAACTTTGATCTTTTCCGCACCGTATCGTGAACCGCGCCGCCACATCTTTGCGAGTAACAGGAAAGTATCGCCAATGTTCCTTCCCTTCACTCTTTCAATTTTGGTCTCTGTCACTTTGATGTCCGACTTTCTCTTGCATCGGAAATGTTACACACTCTTCCACCACCAGGTTATCGATTTAGGAAGGGCCCACGAGAGAGAAAATCCAACATACTATTTCCGGCATCAGTTTGTGCACAGTCTGATTTTTCATTCGGTTAGCGTTCCTCACATTTTCTTATCATATGCTAACTTCGTCCTTAAATCTGTGTGCCGCACAGCGAGATTGCCTTTGCAGCGTGACCATGTCAGTCATGTCAAGCGGTAGCACAATTTAACGCAGTGCACTCGCGCGCGACCTGTTTTTGTACCGACTAACTTCTGCTCTGGGGTTGTCATATCTGTCCCTGCAATATTTTGATGGCCTGTACTCACTCTGACTTGCCCTCACGCTCCTCATTTCTTATCATCTAGACTCTTTCAGCCTCCATGGAGCACCTGTTGCAACCCTGCTCTTGTTTTTCAGGCTCTTCACTGCAATCTCGTCAAACGACCGCACGTAGCACACGAGCCGATTACATAGAACTAGGGCGAACACTGTGTCACATCAACCTGTCTTTAATATCATGACTAGTAGTTCCACCCGCAGGGCTGCTTCAACAGGTGTTTTGTGAAAACAAGTACTCTCATTATTTTGACTCGCTGAAAATTTGGCAAATGACGTTGATGAAACGATGAAAAAGGTCTTAGGGCCAGGCACTGTAACATAAAAGGTCAGTGTGCTTATGGGATACCTTCGACCATCTTTGTCGCTGAGAGATGGAACAACATTATTGAGTGAAGCCTGCACGCACCGTGGCAACATATCTTGTGGCGAGCATTTACAGCTTAAAATGTATCACATTGATAAGAGGGTATATTGGCATTTGGACCAGGTGCTTCTGAATAAGTGATGAATGATGCATGATGTATGAACAAGGAGCCCCCAGAAATAAATGCGCGACACAAATTATCTACAAAAAAAAAGTAAAAGGGTATACGATATCTATCTCTCAAGTCTTAAGATCATGCAAAGCTAACAAGGCACCGCTACATCAATTCAGGACACATGCACCCCTCAGTCCATCCGTGGGAGGCCTTCGCGGGTCCGGTATAAATGGTGTATTCGTCCACGGTATTAGATGGGCCATAGAGGACTCCCAGCGATGGGTCATAGACAGCTGGCGGGGGTTGGAATTGAATGGAGTGGGGTTGGAATTGTATGGGTTGGGGTTGTGGGGGCTGTGGTTGTAATTGGGCGAGTTGCGGGGGCTGCAGTTGTAATTGGGTAGGTTGTTGCAGTTGCGGTTGCGCTTGGAATTGCATGGGTTGCAGTTGGAATTGGGGGACGTGTGGTTGAAACTGGGGGACGTGTGGTTGTAATTGCATTGGTTGCGGTTGTAATTGGGCGGGTTGTGGGGGTTGCGCTTGGAATTGGGTGGATTGGTACTGGTACTGGTGGAATGGAGCAGAAGGCTGGGGCAGCGATCGGAAAGATGAAATCAAAGCAGGGGGCTGCGCCTGTGGCTGGGGCGACGAAGACGCCGACTGGGTCCTGCGTGATCCTGTTGCAGAAGAGGCGCCACGACCGCGCGCCAGAGGAACATATCCATGGCGTTTCTTGCGGTGGCGCGTGAAGAGGGAAGAGTCGTGAGTCTTGTAGTTACAACCATCGTGAGGACAGATGTGGCGTTGCTTGCCCGTGCTAAAATTGATGATCAATTGGTGGAATCGATGACGACGACGAATGAGCACGTACTGTTTAGCGTAATGGATGTCGTAGCTGGTTTTCGTCAATGTCACAAAGTCGCAGCCAGTCCAGGAGCAATTGTACCCACTGAATTAGAGACGAATGTGAATGGGTTGTATATCATGGGGGAGAAACACGTACTCTGGTGAATGTGCAGCCTCGTGTTTTTTGAGGTCGACGAACTTGACAAAAGTTTGGTTGCAGCCAGCTTTAGCAGAGCAAATGTAGTTCTAAATAATGCAAGCATTAGTCTTCAGGTTATCGGATGAGATATGCACCTGATTAGGCTTACATAGATTTGAGACATGATCAACTGATAGAAGTAATACTTGGTTCTGTCTGGGGTGAATGCGTGATTCAACTTGGAGTGATGACAATGCTAAGTAGGTATCTGGGACAGGTATATAAAGGAATCCCGGATGTGGACGTGCCACTGTGGACAGACACTTCAAGTTGTGGATGTTACTTGTGGATGTGGACCATGCAACGCGTGAGTGCATTGTCCTTTGAGCGACCACACCCGTTTGAGGCCTCATCATCTGTTACAACATTGAGTGAACATCAATATCGATATTGTGCTAGAGAAACGTACGTCTCGATATACAGAATTGAGTAAAGACTGACATCGAGATTGAGAATATCGAATTGGTTTCTTGACACCGAGGTCCGACAATGTTTCGGAGGCCTTTGCCCCTCTGGCCTGCCACTCAACCGTTCAATGCCTTGGTAAGTCACTAGGTAATTTGAATGTGCAAGAGCAGTGCTTCGAGGTTCCATCCTCGTAGTGTGCCTCTCGTATCACCTTGCAAATGCACGACTTCAAAACTAACTATCCTTATTGTTTTCGTGAAGGCGAAGTCTTGCAACATTGGTGAATTGATGCAAAGGTGTCTTTGCCACCCCACTGAGAGCCTGGAAGCGATCGCTATACGCGGACGTGAGGGGGACGATACCAATTACAAGAAGAAGAATGGGTGAATCAGTGAATTGGTAAGGAGAAAAAAAATCACTTACCGGTGTCAACGACTCCAGGGAGCATTGAAGAACTCCTTCATCGTTAAACGGTCTCCTTAGAAACTTTTGCACCACTGCGGCTCGCAAACACGGCGCAGAAGCGCATCCACATGTCCAATACCCTTTTGATCCGGAAGGATGGGTGAGTCAGTGAACTGGAAGGAGAAAAAAATACACTTACCGGTGTCAACGACTCCAGGGAGCATTGAAGAACTCCTTCATCGTTAAACGGTCTCCTCGGAAATTTTTGCACCACTGCGGCTCGCAAACACAGTGCGGAAGCGATATCCACATGTCCTGGCGTGACTGGAGTCTAGAAGTCTGGATCGGACGGAGCGACGACATCTCCAGGAAAACACCAGCTATAAAAGCGCGTTATTGGTGAGCAGAACGTCGCACCTGAGGAACAGCGGTATATTTGATGTTTGCGATGTACACCAAGCGCATTGGTGTAGACCTCGAAGTGCGGCCAAACGTCCACCAGGTGATATTTCCGGTCATGATCATTCATGGTGCAAAGAATACATTGCTGATATTTCATCCATGGGTACAGCAGACCTATTTGCAGCTGTCATATGACCTTCCCATTCTTCTCTGCCAGTGCGCTTTACAGCTTGCGGTGGGCGGTGCGTGTCAAAAAAATCCTCTATGTCGTTTTTGATGGGGTCTCTCCGAGGCACTACTCGCATGAACTTGCAATGGTTTGGGATATGACGACAGAATCGTAGAGACGTATTTGACTACATTCTAGACGGTAGTCCACGTGAATGCAGCACGATTTGGTGAAAGACGAAAGATTCCTGAAGCAAAACGAAACGGTTCGGGATTTGTTGATCTCGTATCCGAATCCCGATATGTGCTCTTTATGACGCTTTGTTCGTACTTCTTTACCTCACTACTTGGGCTCTGAACACACATCACTTTGCCTACCACAGAATGGTTCAGGAACGCGACCCAACGCGAAGCTATTTGAATCTTCAAACGAGCCTAACCAGCCGCTCTTCGTCATTTTCGATCAGAACCGCGACCTTCGATTTTCAGCCCATGGAACTTCCGCCATTATACCGCAGGACTCTCCTTGAAGACGAGTTTCGTGCTCTGAATTTTCACTCTACTGGAAATCTGTCTCACATGGGTGGCCAAGTCGAAATGGTGCGTTTTGCCCACTGTACTCAATTTGATCTGCTCATTATCTTTACAACGCGCTTCCCGTCCAGCTCTCATTCACATTTTTTCGGTTCATCATGATTAATTTACTGGAAACGTCCATGGAACGCTCATCAGTGCTTACAACCCGATGCACCACTATGGCATGGTCAGTTCCCTCCTTCGCATCACGACCCATCTCTGCCTTGCCTGCTATGGGGAGTTCTATTCATTGACTCATCTGATATACAGGACCTCCTCTACGAAGCGTAGCGGTCAGCGGTAGTAATTCTTACACCTGACTCTTCGACTCTCCAAGCAAGCACGACTTCCTCTTATTCTAAGGCGCTAATTTCCTCCTCTGGCGCTGCCTCTGCTTTGACTCCTCATTTTGCAGGCTGATATGCATCATGGTCGCAGATATCAGCACCTCAGGAAATTCTGCTCTTATTGTGGAGCCAGTTCTACTTCCTTCCCATCAAGACTTCTTCTCTCCTGGTATCGGTACCCGCGTCTCTCGTCATCGCATCCCGGTCATCGTTACAGGTGTCAAATCGATGCTCCAATGCCGCTGGAGTATGTCGCGACATCCTTGCAGACCTCCCTGGATGCAGTAGATGCGTTTCGAAATCCTATTCTCGTACCTGGTTCCCAAGAGTGTTTCGACCTTGCTGCATCACAACCTGCGCTCACTGAAGTCAAGTTCAGGAGAACGATCGATCGCGATGGATCATCCATAATCTCGTAACGGCCGGATATCAAATATGATACTGATTATAACGTCAGTGCTGAATGAAAGACGGTGAATCGGGATTGGGATATGTGTTATTAAAGGTTGAATTTCGGTTCAAATTTTTGTTGTAGTGGTGAGGGCATTGGTGCCATTCGCTTCACCATCATCTACTTTATAGCACGTTACGATGCATCGAAATTGAAAAATGATTGCCCCATCTTGAGACTAGCAGGATTTGAGTTGAGCGCGGGACGAATACCGCTACGCTTAGTACAGAACTTTTAGCCAGTATCGATGAGGCGAATGCTTAGTGGGACAAATGCTTGAAGTGGTCACTTCCAGCACACGACGATGAAGTAGACGCGACTGACCGAACCATCGGAGATGTATGCTTAGACGTCTTTGAAAACATTGTGTTTAAATATCGTAAATATAGTACAAGCTCACGCAACGGATGCAACAAGCGACAATCATAGTAACGAGATACCAAGGAACGAGTTCAAATGCAGTTAAAAGCAGAAACAAAACCGGCCGCTTCCATGTTGTCCGGCGTTGGCAATCCCTGGGGATGAGTTTGGACTGGGGGAAGGAGGAGGGACATAGTCTTCGTCGCGTATCAAGTCGTCATCATCGCCGAGAGCACCCGCTGCAGCGATCCGCTATACATAGGTGCATGAGATTTAGAAGCAGACGAGAAAAATGAGGGACATGTACCAGTTTACCCGGCGCGAGAGGAACATCGACGACAGTGGGCGATGCATGAAGTTTCTGAAGGGGCCGCAGTCGATATAACCGAGATGGGAGTGTTGGGGAAGTGTTGATGGCGGCGGAGGATTGGGAAGTGGATGATGCCGCTGGTTGAGACTGGGAGAATGTAAGTCAAATATGAGATTATGGCAGTCCCACTCACTATATGAGAACGAGGTAAGGGGGACGTAGCTGGGAACTGCAAAGGAACTATCAAGAGAACGGCAAAGCAATTAGGCAGATAAACGTACATCCAAGAGATTGCGAGGCTTAGCGTGAACCGCGTTCGTACGAGACGAGAAGGGAAGGAGTTTGCGTAGAAAGCGAGGGAAAGCATGTGGGTCGTTTGTAGGCAAAGGTTGGGGGATGGGAGACCTGACCGGTATTATCACAGGTTTACGGGGCACGGCGGGACGTGTTGCATCGGACTGTAAGGAAGAATGGAATGGTGTGGAGGAAGGAAAGGGCAGGATCACTTACGTTGAGTATATCAGGATGTTCAGATTTGCAGGTCTGTAAGAATATTAGCATATAAATGATGGATGCATGTGTTAATACATACACTCTCTATGATAGCAAGGATGTTGGCTGGAATGTCATATATATGGATTTTGGGGTCATCGAAGCTCGTACAAGCCAGTTGGCGTGAATCGGGCGAGAGGAAGAGGGTGAAGGAGGATTCGACGTGGAATGAAGCGAGGAGCTGGCGGGACTCGAAGGCCCATAGGTTGATGGTGCGATAGGAAGAGATGGCGAGAAGAAGACAATTGGAAGAGAGTGCTAGACCCCAGATGAAGGAAGTGTGTTTGAAAGGAGCCCCGACAGTTTTGAGCGTCGATGCGTCAAACTCGGAGATCTTCGTTGTTTTGTGATCCGGAGAGTGTAATGCGGTTACGATGGATTTGTCTTTTGTTGTCCAGAAGATCGGATATCTTGACATGTCACCGCTGTGAGTAGATTTTTGTACATCCAATTTCTGTGTTTGAACATCCCACACCTGCAGATATTGATGACGTTCCTTCACATTATATGACGACACCGCCAGCTTCCGAGAATCTTTCGAGAATCTTAGTGCTTCAGGAATATAACCGCCGATGTCGAATGTACCAGCCACGAGTTCGCCAGTGTCCAAGTTCCATATCCGCACTTTGGAATATGACGCACTCGCTAGCAGTGTGCTGTCCGCGGAGATATCGATGCACTCGATCCAATCGCCTTCATCAAATGTTCTCACGATCCCCGTCTCAACCTCACTGACTTTCATGCCATTACCACCAGCAACGACAAACCATCGGCCATCTCTTGATACCCCCACTTTGTGCACAAACTCGCAGACCTGCCGATCCTTCGCAATCTCTTTACCCTTCCGCAGGTCCCATCGCCGAATCGTCTTGTCCCATGATCCGCTGATCATTTGCTTGCCGTCGGGAAAGTAGGAAATGTATGAAACATGTTTGTACTCATCTCGTTTACCATCCGACGAGACAAGTGTCCATGGCTCATGTCCCTCCAATGTCATGACTGGTGTCAGAATCAAATTATCTGCTGTTGCAACGGACAGTGTCGAGCTGGACGCCATATCAGCCTTATTTGCCAGACAAGTTGGCGAGTATGTTTGTTGTGTTCGGGTGTTCAGTGAGTTTTCCTCGTGCCCTGTAAGGTTGGGCTTCATATTGAATGATTTCTAATTCGAGCGCCGCACTTTGCCTGCTTGAGCCAGCCGTCAGTTCATTCATGTGTAATGCTCGTGTGTGTTTTCATCTTACCAGGGTGTTAGCAAGGACCAAGAGCGATGATAGGCATATAGGCGCGCGTTCCACCTCTATATATTTATATCTTGCAAACGGCTGTGCATCGCACAGCACGTAATCCTATGATGGTGACTTCGAGCGGCACCCACCTGCGTGTTTCTCTGGTCGTTCTCGTGTGTTAGTGCGCAGTGGATTGTCAGCGTGGAGGAAACTCCGAGCATGAAACTCGCTTTTGAAGAGAGTCCACGGTAGAAAATTCAATCACAAGCCATGAGTTGGAAATTGAAGGTCACAGTCTTGCTCTGAAATGACGAAGAGCTGGTTTGAGCTCACTCGAGAGTTTGCTAAGTTCAGCTTCGCGTTAGGTCGCATTCTCAGTGTACGCCAACGTCGCCAAGTAGTAAATTTATCGGGATTCGGATGTCAATTATCCAAGATCTCAAATCAGTTTTCCTTCCTCTCCATGCACGCACACCAAATTTTACTGTACCTACGCTGACGGCCGTCTCAAATTCATTCAAATGCGTCTCTACAGCTCCGTCGTCATGTCCAAAAACATTGCTAATCTCATAGCACCAGAGAGACCCCGTCAAAAAGGATGTTTGACATGCACCATCCAACGGCGCACTGGCAGAAGAGGAATAGGAAGGTCAAATGACAACCAAATGAAAACCGTCCTCGCCCGCGACTGAAAGACTTTGAATCTTGAATCATCTGACTGGAAATATTACCTGGCCCATGTTCGGTCGCACTTCAAAAGCCTATATGCTAACGCGCTGGTTGTACATTGCAGATATCAAAATGACTGACTCGTGTCCTCAGGTACCGCCTTCTACGCACCAGCCAGGCGCATGCTGTCCCTCCATCCGATCCAGATTTCTGGACCCAGGCTGCCCCGGAACTTGCGGACATTGCTTCTGTGCTGTGTTCACAAGCTGTAGCGGTACAACGAAATGCCAGAGACGACTTTCTCACATCGAAGGAGTTCCTCGATACTTGCTGGAGTCGATGATACCGGTAGGTAAGTTTTTCGTTCCCCAATTGTTTGCCGTATCACCCGTCCTCCTGGACCAGATGATTATTACCTGTAAGTGGTATTGTCTTATTACCCTTCATGACTTACAGATACTCAAAGCGATCTGTTGTAGGCTCAACAGGGTGGCAAAGACGCATCTTTGCGTCAATCAATCAATATTGCAAGACTTCGACAGGAGATTTTAATTATGGTCAGCTCTGCATTTTGGTTAGAGGCGTTGACAATCTATGTTGCGATGTATTACAGGAACGAAATAAAGGTGTGGGTGCTCACAAGAAAGTGCGATGAAAAAACAGTCAGGGACAAGATCATATCAAGTTTACCTGCAACACGAGGATGCGCTGGACAATAATATCTTTTTCCACGACGCTTGTCGCTCGAGTCTTCTCGAGTCGCATGCTGGTGAGCCGTCTCCGAAATTCATGCGTTGACAAGGTGATACGAGAGGTGTGCATCAAGTATTGCACCACCCACTGCAACTCACGTAGGTTCGTTCTTTGTTACTGTTCTTGACCGGTTCACTGAGTGGGTTGTTTCTCCCACAGCACCGACATTCACGGCAATCTGAATGGATCTAGCCACTCATGCGAATTGGCCTTTGATCTACGTTTTACTCAACTGTTCGTGCAGCCAGAAACAAAAGTTGTAGTGCTTTGATCAAATTATCAGCCCAAGAGGGCACAATCACCCACAGCAAATCCACAGCGCACATCTCGTCTTTACATTGCGCGCACTTGCAACAACAATGAGCCACTCAAGCGGGATGCAAAGCTGGACGCATAGAGCAAAAGGCCCACCGGCCCATTTAGTGTATAATGGTGGTCCATACGAAATTCCTCAAAGGAAGGCCCCTGCGGTGGAAACACGACGCGAGGACACCCTCAAAGCGGCACTGGACAAGCACATAAATATTGCTCTGGTAGCCTTCATCCCTCATCCATTACGCTTACTGTCACTGCAAACACATACACTCTCCCTCCGTATTTCGATCAATATCTGCTAGTTAAGGTAATGTGTATCCCGAGCTTCGATGCTTACTTTTTCTAACTATCCCTACTTCTTACCTCCAGATGACTCTATCCATCCCCAACGCCTCCTCATCCCATGATTCCAATTCTTCCCATGCAACGAAAAACATGCCGAACACTGGCATGCATATAGGCCCATTTCCCTGGCCCAAGCCCCCGTTCGGTGTGCCACCTAACGAAACACACGGTGTCTCTTCCCCATACGCGCCCGTCGCACGTTCTTCTGACGTGGGTGCTAGAGTTCCCAATCACGCATCCCAAGCGGGACCAGATGGTCATCTCACTCCTCCAGCGGCCGATGTCTCGGGTGGTAATCCTCCCCCACAACACCCATCTGCGGCCCCCCTGTATCCAGGTTCGTCGGTCGGTGAAAAGCGTGCCGCAGAAAACCTCGAAAAAGGCGACGCCAAGCGAATCAAGACAGCCTTTGACAGGATGAAGGATGATCCGTTGTTTGTAAGTCTTCTTCTCATCTTGTGAGGTCGCATGCTCATATTCTGGGACAGAAACCCGTCTTAAACCGACTTGGTCATCCTAAGGGCACGTATAGGTGTTCCAAAGACGGAATGATAATCAATCCTGAAAGCTACCTCAGGCACATCCAGTCAATAAAGCATCTAGGCTATAAAAAAGCAAGATTTCAATGCCCTGGTTGTTTCAAAACGTACGTATCCCAACTCTCAAAACGTGCGCATCTCTTGATTAATGTTGTTTTTATTAGGTATCTGACACGTCAACACTGCAAGAGGCACTTTAATGGTTCCGAGTGCGAGCAGTCGGCGGCTGGGGGCCCACCACCATCATTCTTAATTAGCGAAGCCTCCGCGAGCTCCGCTTCTGATGCGCCTGCGACAGTACCCGCCGTGCCATTTACGTATACTCACCCGAACCCGGCGTCGATGTCCCAGAACACGCAGATCGCACTCCCGCCACCTCATGTTTACGCAGCCGGATTGAACACCCGCTGTCGTGGATCCTAAGCTTGGCCTCCCTCAAACATCAGAGACTGGTGTGAACGCAGAGCCCACCGCCAACGATGACGACGACGACGCTGTTTTTGGGAGGCCTAATGAGATTTAGGACGTCCACGAGGATATAGCCGTATCTCATTTATATTATCTGCTGTCGTTTATCGTATTGGTCTTTGCACCAACTACATATTTTTCTATTCTGCATGGAATCACATTGTACATACTCTTCATTCATTCACGCTGCTACGATCGTTGTTTTTGTTATTGTTGTCATTATCATCATGTTAATTTGGTGATTCGGTTGTTGTAATATACACACTGCTTGCATGTACACGTTGGAAGAGCGAGCAGGAACCTGAGGTGAAATGATTCGTGGTATCGAGTCATCACCCGGTCCCTTCCAAAGACGAATTTTGCAAGCATCAATATTAATATCCAGAAACATCGACTAATTTCGCTGGAAGATCTTGAGAGAGAGCGCTTGTTCAAGATTCAGATAGAGACCCAGATGCGCAAATGAGGCTTAACCAAAATACATAGCGGTACTACAACACGAGATAAACTTTTTCAATAGCAATGAAGTCCATTCAGCGGGGAGGCCAGCTATGTAGCAATACAGAGAGCGTGTCACAGGAGGTTGAGTATGCATGCTTCATGATGAATGGGGAACACGGGTAAGTCTGAATGAGTACAGCAGACTCCAAAGCATGGGGCAGGGGTATCTGAGGGAGGAAGGCGTAGGCGATTACTACATTGAACATTCGACTTCGGGTCGCATCCATTCTTCTAGTCCTGGTCCCAGCA
Organism: Suillus occidentalis; assembly: GCA_016628085.1. Taxonomy (NCBI): domain Eukaryota; kingdom Fungi; phylum Basidiomycota; class Agaricomycetes; order Boletales; family Suillaceae; genus Suillus; species Suillus occidentalis. The sequence goes on from JABBWB010000009.1 coordinate 25,418, forward strand.
CTGGAGGATGACATCGCATACATTGGTACTTATCATCTCAGGCAGTAGAATGCGTACCACAAATCCTTGAGAACGGCCAATGAAATTGAACAAAAACCAGTTAGACAGGATATCTGGTCAAAACATCCCTTCTCTTTGTGGAATAGCGACCGGAGGAGGTCTATTAGTGCTCCCAGGACGATTTGACGAGCGTGGCGGAGGGGCTGGGCTATCTCGCGTAGATCTTGACGAACGATCGGAGTCATGCGTCGGCATGACTGGACGCAGAGCCATTGCAGAGCGTGTAGTAGGGCGGGCGGGTGAGTCAGGGGCAGATGGAATTGGAGGTATGGGAGGTATGGGAGGCGTTGAGGAAGACACGAAGGATGATGTAGATTGTGGTGTTTGCGAGCGTGAGATGGAGGACCCTAGGGAAGGGGTATGGAAGGTAGCGGAAACAATGCAGGTGTCGTTGGTCTGGGGGTCCTGAACCAGAAGCTCATCGAGGAGATAGCGGAAGTCAAGCCCAAATTCTTGTAAAAGCTGAACAGTTGTAAGTGGATGGTTTATACAAACAGGGAGAATAAAAGACAAAGGTATAGCATGAATTGGTAGTGTAGAGATCATGGACTAACCTTGCGACTCTGACTGTGTGTAATTTTGAGTGCTTCTTTGACAGTCTGCTGTTCAGCATCGGAACTATAGACCTGCTTCCTGAACCGTTCAGCATACATCTCGATCTGTTTCTTGGCCCAGTCGATTAAAGCTTGGCGCCTATCAGTAAAGAGGATCGCATCGCATAAGATGCAGAGAAATACTGACTGCTAGTCATGTCGTGCTCTACAAAGCCCGCGAGGAACCAATCCGCTGTATGCTTGATCCCAGTGAACACGACTAAAGCCAAATCGTGCACATACATCCCGACATGGCCTTCAAATCTGATAGCCCTGACGTACCGGTCCACCGCCACCGCTCGTGCATTTAAGAATGTTGACCTCGCAGCTGGACCTTGTCCGAGCTTTAACAAGTGACCGATGAGGCTTACTGCGGTGTTCTTGCGGTTTCCAGGGCGCACTGAGTGCATCGAGTAATGCTGAAGTGAGGCTCGCCGTGAGAGGAGTGAGCTTGGTGCTCAATGACGGTATGGAAGAAACTTTGGTTCGGCCTTCCTCCACTAACTCAACGGCCCGTTCCCAGGATCGCAGAGCGATGGCGACTGTGAGGTCAGTCCGAGAAATCACTGATGAAACGTGCATCGCTTTCGGACTTGTCCCGTGCACTGGTGTCGCCATCAACGCCTGCTTTGCGGGCAAGCTCGGCCATCCAGTCAGGAAGGGGCGGCATCTGATCAGGATTCAATGTCCATCGAAGGCGCACTGCTTAAGAATAACATGTCAGATGAACGAATATGAATTAAGCAAGGCATAAAAGCTGACATCTACACTAGTCCACATGCTCTTGCGTCGCTCGTGCTCGCCTTCACGCTCCCTACGTTTTCGGATTGCAAGTTCTTCGGCGACCTGGCGGAACTGTCCAAGGAGAGTTTTCTTATCAGAGGGTGCCTCCGTTCTGTAAACATATGTCTCCTTTTGATGGCGAACTTTAAAGACATTCGTCATAGCTTGTCGGGTTGGTCAGACAATCATATAAGTTCTACATCCAAATTACACTCACTTGCTGTATCCTTCGTATCCAACACTAACATCTCATTCAAAGGCCAACATCTCTCTGCTACCAGCCGTCCCCCTTCTCCGTTGTTCCTCCTCCTCCTCTTCGCGACGAGCACAGAATCATCTAGCACGACGAACTTGACAGTGTTACTGACCCTATAGGTTGCTGCATTGAGAGCATATATCCCGTCCATCTCGTAAATTACATGTCTGCCTGGCGTTGTTGGAGCAAATTTCGCGGAGCCCTCGATTTGCGTGTGCAGTGTCTGCATCTGATTCGCATAGAGCACGCGAAGGTCCGCAATGGATGAACGAACGTTGCGCCGTCGCTCCGAAGCAGAGGCGGACTCATCAATGTGCAAAAGACTCGGCATAGACTTCCATTCAGAGAGGCTTTCTTTGAGCTCGAGCACCTCGTTCTCTAGGATAGAAATTTCTTTGGAAATATGTACGAACTCGGCATAGCTGTAGTAGTAAGGTTAGCGAAGTCAATGAAGCAGAACAATAAGATATACTTTTTAAACACATTCCGCTGTAGCTCAATAGCGGTATCATCCTTGGATGATCTGAGTGAAGACTGAAGAGACCTGAGCTCCGCCTCGGTTGAGTTAGCCAGTTTGGCCTTTAAGTCTGTATAGCATGTCGAACGCGTAAGAACTCCTAGACTGCATATGCACAGTACCCACAAGCATCGGGATCAAAATCTTCCTTGTCCAGCAATCTCTGATCTATGGCTTTCGGGTCCTCTCTGATATTGGCACGTTCCAAGACAAGCTCATCCGGGTCTCTCACTGCACCTGGCCGCAGTCCAATGGGAACGGTTGGTACATCCGGGACAGAAGCTTCAGTGGGCGCAGATATCTCTGCATAACGCAGTGACATGCGCTTCTTTATCTTGTCATCGACAGTGGACTTGCGAACATTCTTATTGATAGGCTTCTTCTCGAGTTTGGAGGCCTGGCGTTTGACGGCGCGCGCCTCAGAGGGCCTGCGTGTGCGCAAAGACTGCATGATGTAGAAAAAACCTCAATAAAAGTTTGTGCTGGTCGTCCTAGACGTTGAGGACGACCGCAGCTGATCGTCGGAGTCGGTGAGTAGACCTGACACTGCATTCGACATCATGTGAACCGGCTCACACCGGTAATACATAGTTCATTTCATCAATCACTCCTCTTTATCCACTGCAAGCCTTGCATCTGCCTTGAGGCCACTCCTTACTGGCGATCGACTCCGTCGACGTCAGAGACCACATTGAGAACGATCTAGTCAATAGTCTCCTCATCGCCAACTGCAACAACGACCGTGTGCGGCGTTATTGGTCCAACGCCGTCAGCCACTCCGTAGGCGAATCCGTGTCTTTATGTTGTACCATAATTAACTAGCGTGTTACTAGTACAACCCTTGTACCGACCACATAACTTTCTTTCACCAGGTAATAGTGGGTTCAAATTTATCCTCAAGACTTCGCTGGTCCGGTCTAACATCATTTCTGACAATCAAACAGCTTGATCTAAGTATCAGCTCAACTCTTCACAACGTACTAAGTAATGTACGCCCACGCTCAGTCGCGGCCAAATTCGTTTTATGCTGCGGATGATGCGGGAGGCCAACCAGATTATCTCCCAGAGCCACCGCGCCGTCATCGCCAGTCCCGTGTTCAAGGCTCCCCGAACCATTATCATTCCCCACAGCAACCAGTAGATCCAGAATATGATGACGATGACCAACCCTTGGGACTCGCAGGTCAATCACCTGATGCTGAGGATGAGTTTTATGGCGCCCAACAGAATGGCAGCACACCTTTTCCACCTCAACAGTCTCATTCTCAATCACAATTGTCCCAGGGTCCCCTTCTAGATCACTCTCACCTCCGCCCGGGCAATCAAGCTTCGCTGCTTTCTTATGAACGTACCCTGGAGCTATATCGTGCAAATGCAAAGAAAACACAGGACCCAGACATCCAGTTCGAGTTCGCAGTATTCATGATCGACGCCTCTAAATCTTTCCCCATCCCGTCCCCAACCCCCGGAAATGTCATGGAAATTGAAAAGGCAATCGACAAGCGTGACAATCTCGTGCATGAAGCCACAGGCCTCCTCAAACGCCAAGCAGACCGGGGACATCCAGCGTCCCAATACTTCCTTGCAGATTGCTACGCCAATGGTCTAGGCACTTACAAGAACAAGCAAGACTTCGACCGGGCGTACCCACTATTTGTGCTCGCAGCAAAACACGGGCATCCAGATGCCGCATATCGTGCAGGAACCTGCTGCGAGAATGGGTGGGGTTGCAGGCGAGAATCCGCCAAAGCTCTTCAGTTCTTCCGGAAAGCTGGGGCAGCACTTCACCCTGGCGCTATGTACCGTCTTGGTATTGCTGAACTTAATGGCGAGCTCGGACTTTCAAAACGGCCACGTGAGGGTGTCAAATGGCTGAAACGTTCTGCGGAGCATGCAACGGCCGAGTTCCCGCATGCCTTGCATGAGCTTGCCCTACTGCACGAACGGGGGATAGAAAATGTCGTGTTTGTTGACGTGGAGTATACCGTGGAACTCCTTGCACAGGCGGCGGAACTTGGGTATGCACCCAGTGCTTACCGATTAGGGGAATGTTATGAGTATGGGAAATTGGGTTGTCCCCAGGATCCAGCCTTGTCAATCCATTACTATGTGGGTAACCCCACCGATTAGCACGCCAAAGCTGACTATCTCTGTATAGAACATCGCAGCGCAGCAGAATCATCGTGATGCATGCTTCGCGCTTACAGCCTGGTATTTAGTCGGCTCACCCGGTGTACTACCCCAATCCGACACAGAAGCGTATCTCTGGGCACGCAAAGCAGCAGATGCTGGACTTGCGAAGGCGATGTACGCCGTCGGGTACTTCTTGGAAGTGGGGATTGGTACCCCGCCCGACCTCTCAGAGTGAGTGATTTTGTCCCACTCCCGAATTCGATACTGATGTATACGTGCAGAGCGATGACTTATTTCAAGAAAGCCGCAGAATTGGGTGATAAGCGCGCCCAACAGCGACTCAAGGGCCCACCCATTGGACAACAAGGCGGAGTTATGCGAGATGGATCCGATGCCAAGAATGCGGCCGCCAACAAGGACTGCATAATCATGTAGACTTGCCTCATCTGCTTACAGCTTGTTTATTTTGCGGGGAATCTGCTTAATGTCGATATGTACACAGACGATGGACTCGGAATAATACTGGACTGCTTTGCTATGGTGCGAGTCACTTAGACACCACCAATTGTGTGCTATTATCCTACCGTCTTGAAAAAATGTCAGAATTTTAATTGGTCTTACAAAAATGTTCCTTTTGATGAGATGAACAAAACTGTAAGAGCAATTCTCAATCTGATCAAATTTGACAGAGACAAAATTTTTGTCAGCAGTCAGATTGGCCACTCGTTACTATGGCAGCCCATCTACCCTGCTGACAGTCAGTGAAAAAGTTGTGCTACAGTCTCCAGAACCTGTCGGTGGGACTTGTACTTGGTTGAACTGAATTGCTGGACCTTCAGCTGTGCATCTTTGGTCCCAAGCCCCAACCAATAAGCATCCAACCACCTGTCATGGTGAGTCCGATGCTCCCATAAGTGGATAGTTTGCAATGAAACAGATGCCATATTGTTTTTTTTTTGGTCATTTGGACATTCATTGTACCAGTGGAATATGGATTTGAAAGGGCCAGTCACTCTGCGCCATACACAAAACTATATATTATTATTATTATTATTATTATTATTATTATTATTATTTGTACTTAGGTCGAAGCCTACAACAACAATATCGAAGCGGATTCTCCATCCTCCACGTCGACTTTGGCAGCAGCTTGCAGGAGTTACCATAATAGGTTAGGTTTCAAACTTCGAGCCAATTTGGCCTCTGCACACAAGTGGTGGTGCCTAAGTGACACACACCATAGTTACATTTCATGCTGCCATTACCCATTTCTCTACTTAGTTTCATCCCACGTTCACATCATTTTACCCTACTCTCATTGACCACGTTCCTGTGTTCATTTTGAGACCCACTTCCTCGACTTGCGAACGTAGATTGATTCCCTTAGAACTTAGCACTTACGAATTTGAAGGATGTGGTAATCACCAACGTGCCACAGATCGATTTGATCAGTTCGTTAACAAACCGTCACCTTCAAGCAAGCTGGATATCCCTCCCAACGTCGATTTCTACCAACTCCTCGGCATAGCATACGATGCCCCACTAAGCGCAATAAAATCTGCATACCATAAGGCTCTTCTTGCTTCCCATCCAGACAAACGATTATTCACTTCCGCTATACCACCTGTAAATGTCGACATCGCACTTCTCAAAGAAGCATATGCCACCTTGTCAAACGTGTCCTCCCGCATAGCCTACGATAATATCCTTCGAAATGCTCGAGTCAAGACCTCCACTGGACCGCGTCCTGCGCAGGTCATCTCACTAGAAGATTTTGAGGAGGCAGAGGGGGATGTGTGGACACATGCTTGTAGATGTGGTGGGACATACAGAATTATTGAAGAAGACATGGATGCGGGAAGACATCTCGTCGGTTGTGAGAGTTGTTCTGAGGTTGTGTGGGTAGGATATGAGCTTGTCGATGATGAGCATCACAGCGCAAACGGCTAGTTAAATTGCCAACACGGGTGTTGTGAAGGTTGGGATTATGCGGTATGGAGTCCGAACATTCACTCGCTAGTAATCCTCATATGTGTTTCCAGCGTTACGCGAGCTCAGTCGACTATGATGGCGTTTTCACGCTCTTTCAACCACTTCTTCACCAGCACTTTCTTTAACTCGCGGCCGATTGCCATTGCGACTGGCCATGGCACGGCATTACCAATTTGCCTGTGCATCTGTGTTATTCGATCAGTATGCAGTGGAGAGGGGGGTGTTTTAGCACATACCGTCATGACACGATCATTTTCTGCATGGAACACAAACTTGTCGGGAAAACCTTGTGACCGAGCAAGTTCGCGCACGGTGACGATGCGTTTACACTGCATGATTCGTACTCATTGGTTAGATGCACTGTAGTGGAAGCACTGACGCACATAAGGGTTGAGCACGCGGGATTGCTTTGCGCTCGGGTCAACGTTGGTGACAGTAGCTTGAAAATAACTGTTCTTGTTGACTCGACCATAAAGACCTGTACACAATAAGTTAAACGTTACGCATAATTCTTTATAATGATTCGATCACCTGGTTTGAAACCCGTGCGTGCAATGGCTGAGGATGGATTTGCGAAATGCCACTCCCAGAGGTGCCCGGCAAGTTCTGACATTATGGTCAATGCTGTAAAGTCCTGCAAAAAACACATACCCCTGTAGTCCGCGCCCGCCCTCATCGGGATACTTACAACTCTGCGCAGGATTAGAACATCTACCATGCGAGGACTCCACTTACCTCTCAACTTTGATGGCCTCGTAGGTCCGCGTATATTGCTGCAGATCTTTCGAAGGTTCTTCCCGACACCACTTTTGGAACGCCGTTGTTGGCTCATGCTCATACACTACATTCTCTCCAGAGTATCCACACCAGGGGCGGTCTTTTCTGCATTTCTTGAGGGGGATCGTCTGAGCGCGCTCACGTTCTTCTCGTCTTCTAGCTGGATTCGTGGGTGGTCTTGGATTTACCCTATAAACGATAATTGGTAAACGTAGCGCATTTTAGGGTGATGCAACTGTACCAATCGAATCGAGGAAGGTCGCCGATGGCATCGTCAATGCTGACAAACTGGTGAGGCGCGTAGCCAGTCTCTGTCCAAATGGGTCTGATATTGTGTCCAATTGGCAAATCGATTCCAAGCGCGTCCACCGGAGGGAAGGCGTGCGAGGGTTGAGGGAGTCGAGGAAGGGGTTGACCGTGCTTTGCCGCGACCATGAAAAACCGCACGCGAGTTTGAGGAGTTCCGTAGTGACCAGCTTGCAGGATCCCATAGCGTACTTGGTAGCTGAGAAATATGTCGTTTGGACAGATACTTGACACTCGAGCAACACTTACTTCATGTCGGTCATTGCCCGGATCAAGAATTTCAATCCGCCCATGGGAATACCCTCTGGCCCAGCTCGCCGTCCCTTCAGACTGAATGACAGGAACCCGCGCACGTTCTCAAAGAAGCAGAATTTTGGCTGCGTAAAGTCAACCCACGATAGGAGGTTGAGGATCAGGTTGAGGATCAGGTTGTTCTTGCGGTCGTTTGCTTTAAAAAACACGTTCAGGCCTGAATGGGGCAGGCTAAGGCGCAGTTTCAGTGTGATCAAACAGAGTGTGAAAATATGCCATCGCCTACCAGGGAAACCCAGCAATGATACAATCGATGTCCTCCGGTTTTGGAGGGGCCGGGATGTATGGGTCCTCTGTGACATTTGGTTGTATTTCCTTCAATCGTTGGACCTCGAGATTGGCGTGAGATCGAATAGCTGCTGCGAGCACTAGGTTACTGCATTGGTTATACACCACCGTTTGAGGAGAGTTGGCTCTGTCAACACCTCGTTAGTATCGCTGAAATGAGGATCAAAAAAGCGCACTTCAAGGTCTTCGCAGCGCTCGGGGAAATTTCGATCGCATGGGTAAGTTTGATGCAGCCGGATTCCTCCAACCCCAACCCGAAAGCTCCGGACCCGGCAAACGGGTCCAAAGCACGAAGGGGTTTTTGCTTCTTCACAAATTCCTGGCTATGAGTCCATCCAGCCAGATCCTCTGCAGTACAGTTCCCGCACACTAGGAGATCTTTAGGAAGCAGTGTGTGTTTGTCATCCCAGGAGGCCACGACGAGGCTCGGGAAGGAGTAGCGAGCATAAAAGTGATAGGGCGACATTTCGAGCCATTGTTTAAGCTCTGGCACAGCCGCTCGCACGTAAACGTGACACATTCCGATGATACTGGCAATCGGGAAGTCCATTTTATCTTGCGTCACAAAGAGATGACGCTAAAGGCCCGGGTCAAAGTGAAGTTCGTGCATGGGCGTGTGCCCTCACCTCGTCCTTAAGCTCTTCCGCGGGCCGAAGGCCTAACTCGCTAATCCTTCCAAACATTCTTACTCGAACCCAACCCTCGTCCTCGTCATCTGACTGCTGAATGCGAACACGGGTAATTTGGCCGATATGACATGGTCCCTCCTGAGACTTGATCATGACAAAATCACGAAGGTGATACTTAGCGCCCTTCCATGCGACGCCGTGGCGAATCTCGTGGGGGACGAGTGCTTCCTCTTGCTCCTCAACCATCAGGCACACAGGGCAGTGGTCGTACGGGTGCTGGCCCAGTCCGCGCTGCAGTCGATCTTGCGGTATTTCAGTGAATGAACCATCAAGACTGCTATAGATGAATCTGCATGCAGACATATCAGCGAAGTCCTTAACGTTGTGGAAGATGTATAACTTGTAAAAATAGTTAAAGGGCGCAATGACAGGCATTTCTTTCGATGGATCGACGAACTGGACCGAAACTTTTCCAATGATTAAGTCGAATTCAACAGTGCTGCATACGTTGGTGAGAAATAATTCCTGGGGGTGTCCAAGCTGCTCCATAGCGGTTTTCGTACTGTGCTCGAACCATTCAACATGAACATATTCAAACTCGTCGCTGATGTATATGATTTTTGCAAACCTGAAGAAAGGGAGTTGGTCAGTGAAACGTATGACCGCGAAGAGCCTACCAAAAGTAGTCTGCCAGGGTTGCATATTTAGGTATGTCTTCTGGGTCCGGCAATTTTGGAGGCCTAGGCTTGTGGTCTTCGGCCCCCAATGGCAACAACGATAGTATCTCCAACCTACAAGGGACGTGAAGCTAGACACGATTGGAATCAACGATCACATACTGCATAATTATTGCCATCGATCTGTGATGTACTTGAGCCAGCGTGAACTTGGATGAATGCGTTGTTCCGCAGGACGGTAATTGAATTTCCCTCCGCATAGATACTCGCTTGCACAAATTCCTTCACCCGCTTCAGAAGGTCCATCATACGGAATCCTGGGATCAACACGAGGTGGTGGACCAACAATCCACAAGCCGTTCTCTGAACCACCCTGTCGCTAACTTTGCAATTCGCGGTGTTACATATGTCGCGTTCTGGTTTTCTGGACGAAGGACGGCGAGATCTTTGCTCTCTTTACTAGTGATCACTGACTACTGGTGGAACTTGGAGCCGGGGACGTGGTTCAGCGAATCTTAATATCACAGGCGCAGGCTCGGTCAAAAGGTGTCGGATAATGTTCGTGGCACGCAGTTGTCGGGAATTCTCTAAACCCTCGAGCGCATGTCTTAGTTCAGCAACCTACGATACGTTACATTGAAATTTGATAACAATTAAGAAAAATCTCACACTGTCCCAAAGACATTGCTCGCTAAGTCGACTATTGCCAAACTCTATAGTTGAAAAGTTGGCCAGAAAGTCACGATAATGCAGATCCGGTTCCCGTATGGCGGATGATACAATCGCTTGAACGACACGGTGCGGTAGAAAGAATTCTCTGAACTCGCGTCGGTAATCCCTTGATGGAGCACCCAGACGATACCGAGCGTGTTCGGATTCGATATACACTGGTCTGTGCGCAATCATGATGGCCGTGGATTACTGAGTAAGGCCAAAAAAAGAATATCACCTACTCTTCATCTTCGGTGTAGTCGATAGAATACCTGAGGATATTTTTGATGCGAATAAGCTGGGGTTCGTCGTCTTCAAGGTCGTCTTCCTGGCCCTCATCCTCGTCATTCTCTGGCACTGAAGTAACCTCACCTGCACCCTCAAACATATGATCATTGTTCCTGCGATGCTCGTCGAGGTAAGAAAGGGAGACCATAACCAGGTCGCGAGTGGGATCGAAAAATGCAAAGTCATGTAGGATCCGGGTGGGTTTCTGCCCATCGTCTAGTGCGCCTGGATCTTCGCCGATAACGATGAGATCTTCAGTTTCCAGTAGTTCATTGTTCTCCGGTCGATAATGTCTCGCTGGGACGGTGTATCATAAATTGATATTTCATTGGAAAAAAATGCCAACACACGTGCTCGAGGATGTTCATTCGTCTTCCGGCGCTTTGCGCGCTGTGAAAGGGAGAGGTCAATCAAACATAGTATGCTCTCGCGATGTCAACGACACGCACCGAGTCGTGATAGTGTTCTGCACCATCGCGCTGACGCCGGCGATTATTCCCGTCTGTACCACTGCCAGATTCATCTTGCACTTCACCTGGATATGTTACTTCGAATGCGTTCGGTCTACGGCGAGGAGGCATCCTTATCGCGCTTTCTTGAGTCGTCACAGTGTTGCTGAAAGAAGCGAGAGTTTGTAACCAACCCCGGGCCTAAAAAGGGAACTCCTAAGAGTTGAAGCCATTGATCGCGACAAGCACATATACTGCGGTACTTGTACCACACAATATTGGTATATATGAAGTGTCCCGGTCAAGCTACAAGCACATGTACACTAGTCCAAACCAAGCCTTGGTGGTATTCAACAACGCTGCGGTCAACGTTCAAGGATCTGCAACAATTCTACGCGAATCCGGTCCCCGGAGTACTTGTGAGTAGTTCTACCGTGCGTGTATTCGAAAAGATATTGGTACATACAATCCTGCTTGCTTATTATGTGAAAGTGAAGACATTACAAGTGATTGGTTCTGAAAGAGATAGTAGTAGTGAATGATTCATGTCCGGAAAACCTCCAAAAACCTGCACTCCTGCAATGCAGCAGTAAAAGAAAAGAACTTGCGTGTAGGGATCACATCAAAACAGACATCGAGCCGATAAGAAGATGGGACTATGTGGAAATCTACTTTGCTGGTGTAGTTCCTGTTGGTGCGTCTGGTCCTGCTAGTGCACCTTCGGGTATGCCGCTCGCTGATGTGGATGTATCCCCAACCTGATGGAAATCTGGAAACGTATACCGTGAGCGTCGTGGCAACTGGATGTGGGAAAGCCCTAACCCAGAATCTCGCTGTACATCATGACCTTCCACGTGTCAACGGGGAGGTCGGCATCATTGAAGCTCCAGTCAAATTTCTCAGAAGCTACTGGCTCATCGGTCGGATCATGATATGGTGCCACATATTCATGAGCCAGTGACTCCGCAGCATCTATACGTTTCCGAGGGTCGAAGACAAGCATCTTTTCTAGAAGATCCAAAGCTGTGGTGGAGCATTAGTACAAGCACGCCACCCAGAGTTAGAATGGTGCCTTACCATCCGCATCGGTAGTTCGGAGTTTTTGGCTGAAAGGCACACGCTCGCGTTTAGGCAGACTTTGCACAAAACGGAGAGTCTACAGTGATCGATCAACGTGAGAATTGGAATACCCAGCCGATAGCTTAGAGCTACTACCCACGTTTTCGCTTGCGATAGTTTCAATGACATCATCTGGAGGAGTGCCCAATAGTTCAGTGATTATGGAAAACTGATTGACATCTTGAAACAATGTCAGAAGGTGAGAATGAAGGCGCGTAAATGCTCACGGTCTTTCCCCGGGAACAAGGGTTTGCCTTCGAGCATCTCTGCGAATATACAGCCTGTACTCCAGATGTCGACCGCAACATCATACTTTTGCCAAGTTAACATAATTTCAGGGGCACGGTAATATCGCGTCGAGACATAGCCTGTCATTTGGGGGTCCTGGATCCGGGCTAATCCGAAATCGCATATCTATAGAAGCAATGACATCATAGAATATGCAATGTGATGAACCTGACGAACCTTCAAGTCACAGTTCTCATTGACAAGAATATTACTGGGTTTCTGTGCGACTGTCTCGAAATGATCACGAATAGATACAGGACAAGATACTTACGAGGTCTCTGTGTACGACGCCCGCGGAGTGAACATATTTGAGTCCACGCTGGATAAGATCAGTCGGAAGGACTAAACGTTACAACATCATCGCGTACCAGAATCTGATACAGGAAGTATTGGACAAACTGTTTCTCCAGAGGTCGCGACGTCAGCAGTCGATGGAGATCAGTCCCAAGGAGTTCGGTGACAAAATATCTGTAATGATCAGCTACTTTCAGGGTTTGGGGTGTGGAGCAAGGACTTACAAATCTTCAAGTGGCGAGATGAACACATCGCTAAGGCTGATAATCTACACGTGTAGATGTACATGTGTGAGCAAATTCTGCGTGGCGCGTCTGAAACGCACATTCTCGTGTTGAATATGCTTGAGGAGCTTTAGCTCACGGTATGTTCGCTTGCTCAGAACTGGGGTACTGAAAGGTTTCATAATCTTTTTGATGGCAACAGAAGACCCAGTAAGTTGATCCTTGGAAGAGCTGCGCCACCCATGAGTGTCATACGTCAGTCTCAAACTTCCAACGCACCAGACAAGACCAAATGCCCCTACAGACATCTCAGTTAGTCTAGACATCAAGCAGATCGAGATGACATTCAATGCTCACCCATTCCAACAGGTTGGAGATCGACATAGCGAGTGGTCACCTATGAAATCAGCAAATCGTGAACAAGTCATTTGAAAGATATAGACAGGCGGCAGACCTCGAAAGAGGTGCCAAATATGCTTAGTTTGACAAAAGACATGGCACAGACTGGCGTAGGGTTAACCCAAGGTAGAAGGAAAGATAAAAGGAATTCGGCAGTCGGTCAAAAGGATTATACAGGTGCGTTTGTTGACTCGATGGCGAAGAGGGAAGATGTTAGATAGTGATGACAATGCTGACCACCGAATCTCAATCTATATGAAACTTGATTTCCAGCCACTGCCAGGGGTCCCATGACGCCCTAGGCCTCTAAAGTTTTCCAGAGTCTCGATTTCACTGCTAAATACTGCGGAGAATGACCTCCTCGGACTCTGAGTCTGTTCTTAGAAATATTTGGAGCCAAAAGTCGAAGCTTATGGATGCAAATACCGTGGATGGTGACTGCTGCGAGTGCCAGTGACCGGGGGCTTCCATAAATACAAGTAGCGATCAGGTTCTTGAGATCGATCCGCTGAAGCAAACACGAGGTGCAAAACGGAAGGAATTTGGTGGGTCGCTTGTTGCCAGAAATAAGTCACACAGCTTGAACACAGCTGGCTTTACGAAACGGCCTCCGTAGCGAGCTTGTCTGACATTAATCATTTTGATTCTCAGGCTCAGATCTCACACCGAATTTGCCCGAGAGTCGTCGAAGACACGATCATCTCATTCACCAAAATGTCCTTCATTCGAGCAGCAACGCTCGCCCGTTCTGTGGTGAGCAACCATGAAACTGTATTAGTCTCAGCCTAATGTGCAGTGTAGGCAACGAGCAGCTGTAGACGTTATTCGACTGAAGTTGGTGCCAAGAAATCATCCAACCTCGGATTTTACCTCGGTGGCGCTGGTCTTGTTGGTCTCGGCACGTATGTGTACATGGGCTTTGGCAAGGAGGCAGTCACTGCCAAGAAGGACCTGAAGAGTCCTCTTGACCCGTCAAAATTCATTGACCTCAAGCTGAAGAGGGTAGAGCCTTACAATCACAACACCTCTAAGTGAGACTTGCCTATTTTTACGTATAACTCCACACTCATACCTGTCCCTCAGGTTTGTGCTTGAGCTCGAAAAGGGCGAGGCTTCGCTTCTTCCAACTGCTTCCTGTGTTTACATTGAAACTCCTGACTTTAAGGATGACAAGGGTGAACCCATGCGTCGCCCGTATACCCCCATTTCGGCGTCCGATTTGGAGGGAGAGCTCGTTTTTATCATCAAAAAATACGAGACGGGCAATGTTTCTAAACACATTCACTCTCTCAAGGCTGGGGACACTCTCAAAATTAAAGGTCCTCTGCCAAAATGGCCTTGGAAGAGTGAATATGGTTTTTCGATTTCTTATAACGCTTGGATTCTAATCTTCTTTAAGTGAATGAGCTGGAAGAAGTCGGCCTCATTGGTGGTGGAAGTGGAATGTAAGGATGTCGATTTTTAATACTCAGTACGTCACTGACCCTGACTATGCGATCACAGTGCTCCACTTTACCAGGTCCTACAGCATGCTCTTGCGGACAAGACGAACAAGACAAAGTTCAAGCTTTTGTATGCCAATGTTACTGAGCAAGATATACTACTTCGCGAGGAGTTCGACGCTATGAAGAAAAAATACCCGGACACTTTCGATGTTGTATATGTCCTCGACAAGGGCGATGCTAACTGGAAGGGTCCCACTGGATTCATTGGCACTGACCTCATTAGGCAGCACATTGCTCCGCCATCGCTGGGAGAGAAAGTCAAGGTCTTTATTTGCGGTATGCACAATACATTTGGAATGCGCCCATTACTAAATGCCCCATAGGTCCGCCTGGACAAGTTGCCTCGATTGCAGGCAAAAAGAAAGGCATGAAGCAGGGCGAATTGAGTGGTGTCCTTAAGGAACTGGGTTACACCGAAGATCAGGTAAGTGACCGTGCTACCCGGCGAGCTATCATTTCCTTTAAGTTTTTCTTTGTCAGGTATACAAATTCTGAGCAGCGGATATCAAGTACTAGATACTGTATAGAAGTCCTACGACGATCCAATACCCGAATATAAGCCTAGAGGTATCGAAACCTTGTTTCAAGCACAATTTCACAACCAGAAACGAGGGACAATAACCATCGACTTCAAACTGTGTGCACGTTGGCAGAGTAGAATCCACATGCACGTTTAAATTACCCGCGGCATTCAGGCTACAGTATAAGTATCGCTTCGCCGGCACTCCATAGTATTCCCAGCTGGTAAGTATCAGCATGAAACTGAGGGAATGAGTATGAAAGGTCTACATTTATGCTCTCCCGTTTACAGCAAGTAATATATCAATGACAACAAAGGCCGCTTCCTTTTATCTTGCATCTCTTTATGATCATCACAAAGGTTGGGGCTCGTATTACATAAGCATACGCGTACTTAGTACTCGATTTCATCTCCCCTCACCGAGATCACAGGTAATTGGGCGTCAGAATCTGCATGATTCAGATTTGAGCAACCAGTGCGAGTCTTGGTTAGCCCGCACGACGATAAAGCTTATCTCATCGTGTTATTCGTGCTGCACGGCTACTCTTTGACAAGTCGAATCTCGACATCTTGACCATCATATTCGCCGCGCAGCAGCATGGACAATAACAGCGGTAGCAGCAGTAGCAGCAGCAACAATAACAAGTCCGTGCGCCGCCAACCGACTCCCCCGGTCGCAGAAGTTCCCAAAGTCCCGGGGACAGTTCCTCCAGCAACCTTTTACGCGTCAGCTTCAAAATCGAGTGCAGGGCTCACGCCTCCACCATTGCCACTGCGCCCGAAGAGCTCTGTAGGATCGGCCCACACAAAGGTCAACATCGAACCCCCACCAACCTATGATACTGTATTTCGTGAGCCCCAGCTCGTCTCAGAGGATACAATCGGTACCGATCAAGTCCCTGCGCTCATCCCAGCTGACGACCATCACAACTGGCCGAATGTCGAGCACAGGTGGCCCGAAGATGACTGGGGCAGAACTGATACTTGGAATGATCCGATGCCGTGGGATAGTTCATGGGCCGGTGGAACCTCGCAAAAGGTCATTGATCTTGATGCACGGGACCAGGAGGAGGAGACGAATTGGTGGGATGCGGAACTGCGAGCAACGAGAAACCGCCCAGGGCCTGGGGTGTTGCCACCATTCGTTGCCGAATCGTTGCACAACCCTGAACATTCATTGTTCTCAGTGAGCGTTACTGCACCTGACATAAAGCCAACTGGGGACGTACCGCCTTTCATTCCTCCGAGCCATGATGAAATTCTTCGCGCTGTTCCTCATGCCCATACATACTATTGCAGACGACACCATGGTTGGGTATTCCTCCAGTGGAAATCATCCACCATTGTCCCTCCCTTCGCAAAATCATTCGACCCTAAACAGTATCCACCCCTCCCCGACCAAGACCGTCGTAAACGCACCAACTCTTGCGGTGACGATTCCTTTGATAAGAGCAAGAAAACACATCACTTTCATCTCTACCCAAAGGCCGTTGATTCCGGTCAGCTCAATCCAGCATTCCATCGTGCCCCCTGGGAAGTCGCTGCGCAGAGAAAACAGAAGCGCCGGAAAATCACTTCTGTCAACCTCGATGACTATGCATTCAAGGAACCAGATGTCAAGATGAATGAAGATCTTCCCGAGGGGCATGTAGAGGGCGAACTACTTGATCTCTACGTCTGTTGTCAGTGCTCCATCTACTGCATTGTATCAGAAGCTATGCCCGGCGTTATTCCTCTTAAATACGTGGAGGATTTTTCGAAGTACAGACACGAACACCCTCCCATTGGGAGGCAGCCCGACGAGTCTGTTGTCAGTGGGTGGGAGACGCTGCTCACGTACGTACATCAATTCATTCTGTGATGGTATCTCATGCCTTGCAGAATCGTCGAAAACAAATTATGGAAAGGCAAGACTGGTCAGCTCCCTATTGCTGGGAAGACGTTCCAGAACAAGATTGGGTGGTCCTCAACTACGTCAGGAGCTTTCCTTTTACTGTTATTCAATGCAGCTCACGAATTCATTTGCAGAAACTATATTTTCAAGCAACTTGGGTTCGAGCTCGTGCAACACACCGAAGCTCCAGGCACGCCTGAGGAGAAGACAAGCGAATTTCTGGCACCCCCAAATACTGAACCCAACAGCCCAGAAGGTCAGGAGGCACGTATGAAGCTCCTGCGTTTCTGGGTCGAGACGAATACCTTTCTCCTAGACTACCAACGTCGCTTTGGTGAGAAATAATGTTGGTTTCCTATATCACTCACTCATGAAGCGCAGCATCTGCGCTCAAGCACTATACGCCACACCCTTTGTACGTCAAAATAGACAGTGCCCGAGAGATGTACCAGCAGGCGATTGGTGCACACCCTGATCAGAGTAAGGCTAAGTTGTGCTGTGTCGAAAGGCAGACCTGAATTATTTGTACAGTCCCAAGATCGTCCTTGTCGTATCCGTTAGGTTCATTGGCAGAGTATATACCTCTGCTGCAGACGTGGAAGACGTTAGGAGTAACCCCTACAACATGTTCTCCAGGTGAGCAGTTAATCAGTCTGCTCTTTAGATCTGCTCAGGGTTAATGGTATCTAGATATTCTCATCTTCGCCTATGTGGCCCAATGCCGTTGTGACCCTGCCAATACAATACTCTACTTCACCCACTTCTACGCAATCGTCGCCGCAATCCAATTGCTCGGTGGCGTCCCTTCTCAGGAATTACAGACACTAGTTCTTGAGGAGCGCTCTCGTGGGCGATTCACGGAGGAGGACTTGCAAAATGCTGCCGCAGTTCTCGGATTTGGCAAGGACGGCGCGCTACGCTTGGAGCTTGAAGATGATATTGAAGACGACTTTCTAGCGGAAGCATGGCGGACGGCCATCAAAAATGCCTGGCGTGATGCAAAGGACTGCACACAGCTCCAACGCGACGCGAACGAGGCGTTTAGAATCATTGCACAGTCGAGGGGCAGTAAGAAGCTTATGAAGCTATTTTCTGAGTCGTCAAAGAACCAGATGGACCCTTCACGTGCATACTCAGTTTTAGAGATTTCCGCGGATGTGGATGACGAGCTTGTCTTGACGGTGTTCATGTTGCGGGTATGCGAGGCTGCGTAGCCTCATATGCAATTCTGACGAACACCAATAGGTTGAAGAGCAACCTCATCAATCTGACAAGTGGCGCGAAGCGTTGAGAACGATTGCAGAAGTGAGGGACAGTAGCCGGCTGCGTCATTTCTTAGAAGAAGGCAAAGATCGTATGTGCCTGCTCGGGTTCATTTTGATCAACTATTTAACGGCGGCGGTTTAGCTGGAGATACCGTAACTTCAACGCGTGCTGATCTTCCAAGAGGCCTGAATCAACTTGGAAACACTTGTTATTTGAATTCGCTACTCCAATACTTCTACACGATCAAGGAGCTTCGTGAGGCTGTTTCTTCCATGGCCAACATTGACGTGAAAGCCCTTGAGGACGAGAAATACTCGGAGGACGACCTGAAACGGCATCGGGTTGGTGGACGGCTGATTACGCGACGCGAAATACTGCGATCGAAAAAATGTACGCCTGTCATCCACTTCTTATACTCCGAGTTAACATCATCGTCAATGTAGTCGTCAGTCAGTTGGCCGATTTATTTTGGCAGCTCCAATTTTGTGAGAATCAGGCTGTCACACCGACTATCGATCTTGCGAAATTAGCACTCGTAACATCAAGAGACGAAGAAGAAGAAGAAGCTGACAAAGGCGGCACCGATTCCTCGAACGACACAGATGCGACACTTGTTGAGGACGGGCCCGTGCGGTCACCTGACTCGAATGGCTCGGTTCTCGGCAAGCGGCCACGCGACGAGCAACGCATGGGCATGGATGTCGACACCCCTACGTCCCCTATCACGGAAGAGAAGAATGGGTACGTCATGATATCCCAGCCGTCTCCGTCTCGTGGGTCGAAGTCTCCTCGCCTGCATGGGGAAAGCTCGTCAAGCACGATGCCACTGCCATCGCCGCTTCCAGATGTGGAGATGGCGAACCATGAGATTTCGCAGGCCGAGGAGCAGAAGAAGGCTCCTCCCTTACCTACACGCAAGCCAACTCAGTCAGACTCGGTTATGATGTTTGGTAAGGCATTGTACTCCGAATGATGTCATATCTAAATACTCGGTTTCAGGAAAGCAACATGATGTCTCTGAGTGCATGGACAATTGTATGTTCCAAATTGAGATTGCACTTCTGAAATTCGATGGGTTGGGCGACTCGGACAATCAGAATAGTGTTGTGAAAAGGCAAGTGTTTTGAATTCCATCGGACGTATACACGACTCATGATCTACTAGGCTATTCTATGGGAAATTGCGGCAAAGACTCACTCAAGTCCCCGCCCAGCGACGTCCCAAAACTTCGACACACGAAAAAGAAGACCTCTTCTCGCATCTTCCTGTGAATGTGGCTGATAAGTGGCTATGATATTTACGATGGCTTAAGCGGATACTTTGACGATGTCGTTGATTACGAAGGCGAGAAAGCCAGAATGGAGGTGACACTGGTTGATCTACCGCCATTGTTACAAATTCAACTTCAGGTAAGTCCTGCCCAGATAGCTCAGCGATGTATATTAAACAAATCAATAGCGGGTGCAATTCAACAGAGAGACTTTCCAACCGTACAAATCGCAAGCTTATGTCAAGTTTGGCGAAACGATATATATGGACCGGTTCCTTGATACCGCAGATCCAGTCAAGAGGGCTAGGTCAAAGGAAGTACAGGCGGAATTGAACACGCGACGTGAACGTCTTCGCTTGCTGACACAGGACAAGGTAAAGCCCCCGTATCTATTTTTTTGTGAATTAACCACATAGAATACTTCAGCACGCGCCTTTCCCTGCATCGCTCAAGAACACGCTTGATTTTCTGTCAAAGCAAGAAACACTTATTCTCCCGGATGTTGATGAAGAGCTCGTCGCGAATATCAGCAGCGAACAGGATATGATCGAGGCTGAGATTATCGAACTCAAGGACACGATATCAAAGCTGAAGGAAGACTTGGAGAACATTTGGAAAGATGATACCTCGGTTGCATATGAGCTGACCTCCGTCTTCATACATCGTGGCTCATCACCGTCATTTGGACACTACTTCTTCTATTCCCGACATGTACCGGAACAACCTAATAACTGGTTCAAGTATAATGATCCACCAGGTAACGGAGGTGTCAAAAACCGAGGTCTTGGCTGACACCACAGGGTCTACTGCGAATCCGTACTTGGTGAGTATGCGCATGATACCATTGATGTGATTGACCGACTTCTTTCTAGCTTGTGTTCGCAAAGAAGGACCGGGATATTGTTCGTACTGTAAATCGTTTTGATCCGATGGTTTTTGAGGATATTGATACATGATTTGTAATGCTGATATCTCTCATGCACTAGCTGTCCCTCTAGTCCCCGGAGGATTTGAACGCATGCCGCGGTAGTGTATATTCACTTACGCAAGACACTTCAAATTTTCAATGGTCATTTGCGGACTCTGGACCTCCTACAGACACAGTATGCATTCACGTCAGGGACACCTTCAACGGTAAGAACAGTTGAACACAGGGCCTGACATAAGTAATACTACCTGAGAACTGCGGCTCCATCATTGCTTATCCCAGGAGGTCTCCACATGGATCAAACAACGTCTTTTTCTCGAGATTAAGCAGGCATCTGCAGAGTGATTCGGAGACATAACTAATGACGGCTTCGTCATATGTCATGCATTCATGACTGATGATGATAGCATGAGTTTGAAACACTTGCTGTAAGGTCGGTTGCGATGTGGAAGGGATGTGAACGACTAGGACAGGCAATACGGAATCGTATCAAGAACAGGCATACAATCAATAAACTGTATGACCACTCACTGTAGAGTCTATCTTGCTAGCGCGAGAGAGGCTCGTCGGTGGTCTTGATATCTGTTGATGAAACAGTAACTTGTTCTTCCTCTATTGAAATCGTCTTCTCCACAACGCTCGCCTCATCACCAGTCTCGAGGGATGACAAGATATTATCCAAGGTTCCCAATATCCCGTCCAATCTCCCTTCAATGCCCTTGGCCACACCATCTGCACTGTCCAGACGTGCCAAGATTTCCGTCAGGTCTTCTGTTTCATGACTACCATCCAATGAGCCGTTTGACAGAAGAGTGTTCAAATGAGCGATGTCTGCTTCAAGACTGCTGTCTAGTCTATTGCTTGAAGGACCATTGATTCCAGTGTCGGCAGTGTTACTGTTGGACATAACGAACGATCTTTCAAAGCAGCTGCGATGTGACATAATAGCTCAAGGCTGCTGACGAACGGCATCTCGGCACGAACTTTCATTGCAACGACCTCGATGAGCTCACAAACGCAGAGTGTTCAACTGTTGCTCAACGATTTTCCCCGACGTCCATTCGATCAGAAATTGTTGCATGAACTAGTAGGAAAAGAGGTCAAGAAGTTCCAATGCAAGTCTTCTTCAGAGAATGTCAAAAGTCAATGGGAGTTCCTCCTGAAGAATGAAGTGTTTACCTTAGCGGTATGTGCTCGCTTTCTTGGTTTTCATCGTTCGTGACTAATGCTTTTGCAGGCAACCGAGGGTAGTGCATTGCAGTGCGACAGCACCTTGTACTATGATGTTCTCCGCGACAGACTTGATTTGGTGCTTACATTTACCGAACACGGTTTGTGGTCTCTGACTGCAGTCTGTATACGAGGTACTCACTTCTAACAGATGTATGCGAGGCAACGTTCCCTTTCACTGTCCTTCAGGATCTTCTCGAGACACAGACTATCACGTCTTGTTCACAAATATTCTCTTGGATCGAGTCAAGTGCTTCGCGACTCACCAAGGACATGGTCCCGCAGAAGGGCAAAGCGCTCATACTACTGCGCACTCTGAATGATCTTCTACGTCGCCTTTCAAAAATGGGCTCTACAACGATATTTTGCGGTCGTATATTGACCTTTTTGAGTGGAGTGTTCCCCCTGGGCGAAAGAAGTGGTGTCAATTTGCGAGGAGAGTATGGGCCTATGTGGGAAGGAGTAAAGGACGTTGAGAAAAGGCACGAAGATGTGGAGACGGTCAACGGCCCTGAAGAAAGCCAAAAAATGGAGGTAGACAGCGGAAAGAAGGAATCTGCAGATGCCAAAGACAAAGACGGTAGGCCAAAGTTCTGTCTTGATGTTTTGTGGCTCATGTCATTCTTAGGTTTCTACACTACGTTCTGGTCCCTGCAGCTGCCTTT
Organism: Suillus occidentalis; assembly: GCA_016628085.1. Taxonomy (NCBI): domain Eukaryota; kingdom Fungi; phylum Basidiomycota; class Agaricomycetes; order Boletales; family Suillaceae; genus Suillus; species Suillus occidentalis. The sequence goes on from JABBWB010000009.1 coordinate 47,791, forward strand.
CTCCAGACCCCCATTGTTTGCCTTTCCCAATACATTTGGAGAATTCAAGGATGCTGTGGATAAGGTTCTACCTGTCATCAAGGAGGCGACCACGAAGGAGCGTGCCATGATGGGCAATAGAGGCGTTAATGGTGCAAGCATCAACCTAAAACGAAAACGAGAGCCAGAGTTGGGTGAAGCAAGCAATAATAGCGAATACTTCTTCGCAAAGTTCTTGACAAGTCCAGACCTTCTCAACCTAGAGGTATTTATCCGCCCCTTTAAACGTGCGAGTCGCTGAAGTTTCGTAGATTGCGGATACCCATTTTCGTCGACAGGTCCTGTTTCAACTCCTCATTCTCCTTCACCATCTGTTATCATTCACTAAAGTCGCAAAGGCTGTGTGGTCCACACCTAGGAACAGATCTCTTCAAATGGACTTTACGCTTGAATCTTCAGATGCGCAGTGGGTCAATGACACCATCACAAAGACGTCCGCAGAGCTGCGATCCACCGCTCCAAACGGTCCTACATTTGCCGATACTGTGAATATTATTCTTGACCGGGAGAAGAATTGGGTGAAGTGGAAGAATGATCTTTGCGCCCCTTTCGATAGGGAGCCATGGTCAGTTTCAGTGGATGGCAGAAAGCTAGGGATGGAGGAGGCCACGAGGGAAGCTCGGTCGAAGAGAAAGGAAGGTCCTGAGTCGTGGAAGTGGAACCTAGGGTCTGAGTCGCTGACTGAGATATGGGAGATGGGGTACAGGGATTTGTCTGACCTGCAGAATCCCTTCCAGTTGAGGAGTTCACATCTATTCAATGACCTCGTGCTGACTGACCGGCCAGACCGGGTGATGTTAAGGATTTCGTGAAGAAAGTCAAGCAAGAAGATGCTCGCATCGAAATGCGTAGAAAACAGCTCGTAAAGAATGCCGAACGCCTAGCTCAAGCGCGAGCCAAGGTAGCTGCTTTGCAAGAGTCCACGGCACGGCAAGAGACACCAGCTCCCGCATCAACACCAGCAGAGCCACCCAAAGCGGAGCCCCCAGCAGCTTCGTTCTCTGCTTTGCTTTCGGTACCCAGTGTCTCCAGCTCGCCTTTGCATCCATCCCTTCCTCCAAAGCCTGGTTCATCCCCAGTCAAATCATTCCTAGAAGCAGGCGCATCAAGTCCTGCTCGACTTCCTGTTACTCTTGCACCACTACCGTCAGCGATAGCAGCTCCTGCTCCGACTCCTGCTCCGACTCCGACTCCAACTGCAGCTGTGGCCTCAGAAACTTCTTCCGTTACTGTTCCACCACCCGCCTCTTCTCTTACTGATGACCAGATAGCTCAATATGAAGAGGTACAAAATGCAGTCATTTTTCCATGATTTCACTGATATGTTTGAACAGAACAGGCAACGCTGGTCATGGCTTGCAGTTGCGTACAGCACGAGATCAATATCTGCAGCATTTCGGCAAGATTGGTACGGGAGACGTTGTTTTGCTTGCCAATGAGATAGAGATAGAGAAAGAACGAGATAAGAATCAAAAGATGCAGAAGGCCGAGGAGATGGTACCTACTCTATCATCCACGCAAGGAAACGAGGACCGCAAAGCCAGCAAGGCAGGTGATGCCACGGGGGCTGCCGGGATTCCATTGGATGTTGAAGGAGATGTGAAGATGGAAGATCGGTGATGGCCAGAAGGCAATTCGAAATTTCGGAATTTGCTTCACAGTACGAATTGGGAGGATGCACGACTTGATAGTATTATTGAATTGTCAAGGGCTTTCTCAGTATCCACTATTTTTTCCATGTTGTACTTAGCCCATAATGCGCTCAGACAAATCTCACCAGTGCTTGCCGGAGCGCAGTGAGACCGATCGCGGCGTCCGCCAAACTTCGGGATGAATTCACATTGCAAGTCGGTTGCCAACATTCCGTAAATTCTGCTTTCTTCAACCTTCGACGATGTCCACATCTACCGGTTTGCGAGTGCGTACTCAAACCCGCATGCCTCATACTTGGGATGGCTCATATTTTGTCGTTTCAGCGTGTCCTGGTGACTGGTGGAGCTGGCTACATCGGTAATTACCTCGGGGGGCGAACTATTCAGCTTGCGTTTTAACTTTATCTTCTCATTATCCAGGTTCACATGTAATCTACGCTCTACAGCAGACAAGAAGATACAAAGTTATATCTGTCGACAACTACCACAACTCATTTCCTGCGTCGCTCACTCGTGTAGCCCAGATTGCGCGAGACACACTTCCCGAAAATCCGTCGGAGGCAGACAAGGAGAGCACAGAAATTGATGTAATTCAGTGCGACTTGACCAGCCCGGAGCAAATAAAGAGCATCTTTGAACGCTATGACAAGGGTGGCATATGGGGTGTCGTTCACATTGCTGTCAGTACTGGTTTTTTTCATGCAGGTCGGATTGTTCTAATTGAAAAATTTCAGGCGTACAAAGCGGTTGGCGAGTCTGTTGAGATTCCCTTAACATACTACGCGAACAATGTTGCTGCTACGGTGGCGCTGCTGCAGACCATGTCCGACTTCGACTGCACTCGCATCGTCTATTCATCTTCTGCTACTGTCTACGGAACACCCCCTGTGATCCCAATCCCCGAAACGACGCGTCTCAAAGCAGATAGCCCTTACGGCAAGACAAAAGTCATGTCTGAGATGGTTATCGATGATTTGTGCCACGGTAGGCGTCCCTTGCTGTTCCTGAGACCTCACCAACACCCCTTCAGCTGAACCGAATAGATGGCGTGCCATCTCGCTTCGCTACTTCAAGTGAGTAACTTTTTCCTGTCTATTGATATGCACAGACGCTGACTTGCATACAGTCCTGCAGGTGCACATCCCTCGGGTTTGATAGGCGAAGACCCCCGCGGTCGCCCAGGGAATTTGTTACCTTTGCTAGCACATATGGCCATTGGGCGTGTAGACGATGCCACTCTCGAAAGTGTTCGGAAATGATTACCCCACTCCGTGAGTTTATTCAATACCGCTCGCTGATGCTCAAGGTTGATGTGAGATTGCAGGGATGGCACCTGCGTCCGAGACTACCTCCACGTGCTCGATTTGGCCTCCGGACACTTGCTCGCTCTCGACGCACTTGCGCCTGAATCTACTATCTTCGATAACTGCCCCGATGACGCGCGCTACAAGGCATACAATTTAGGAAAAGGAAAGGGTATGAGTGTCCTTCAAATTGTTGAGGCGATGCGCAAGGCTACAGGATTCGATTTCAAATATGAGGTCATTGGAAGACGGCAAGTTTATCTCTCGCCTATAGCGACCATATCTCGTTTACCAATTCTCCACAGCCGCGGCGATGTTCCTGATCTTACTGCGGATCCTGCACTTGCTGAAAGGGAGCTAGGCTTCAAGGCACCGCAGCCTCTGGAGGTCATGTGCCGAGATTTATGGAACTGGCAGTCGATGAACCCTCAAGGATATACCCAGCAGTAATTTAGTGGTACAAGAGTCTATCTACACACTTCTAATCACGGATATATAGAAGATTCAAAGCGAACTTATTAGGATACCTGTCGTTGTAGCTTACCTGGCAATCAGCTGTTGCATAGAATGTTGAAGCGCTGGACATCATTCAACACCGACAACCTGGTTCGTTCCTTAACCATCCTATCTCTATATTTCACCGCTTCATCCATATCCATTACTCCGTCCACTTCATCAAGTACTTTATCAACGAGCTCCACTGCAAAGATTCCCCTAGTTCCTTTCTCGAGACCTAACCTCGTCCACGCCTTCTGCTGGGGTGGGACTCTCTGTGTTGATGCCAGTGGCGCAATACTTGGGTCAACCAAATACAGCCCGATGATGCGTTGATGCCCCTCCTTTGCCGGATCGACCAATGAAAATGGTGTGATGTGATATTGATAAATATTAGGATGCGCGATACATAGTCCTTGGCGAAGTGGGACAGCGCCAATATACTGATGACAAGGTTTTCTTGTCTGTAGACCCCAAGTCTTGATCGTTATGTCCTGGTAGCCTTTCTTGGGAAATGCAGGCGGTGTCTCAACAGCCATGCGAAATTCGACTGAATTGCTGGTAATATTCTCCTAAAAATCGTTGAGGCTTTGAATATCAAGTCAAGAGATGTCATACACTTGATGCATTATAAAGGACACAGGCGATGATGCGTTCGTTCTTCATGCCCTCTACGTGCCATTGAGAGCCCTGAAAGGCAGGGCCGCCTGGTTTCTACATGAAGTCAATTTTAGGGAATGGTAGCAATGCAAGAAGCGAATCATACAATACAAATATCGTACACGTCATGAATGACTTGAAGGGTCCTCCCCCTAAGTTGCACAAGATGTCGGCGCTCTTCAAGCCCACCTGGGTAACCGGTGATCGGGACATCAGGCACAATCGACCGGCGCATGATCCACTGCCGCTTCTTGCTCTCAAACGCAGACCAATCCGCGAAGTCGCGCGAGAAATCTGGAGACTCTGATTCTTCCCACTCTGCCGACGAAGAGGGTCCTTGGATTCGCACTCTCGTTGGGTTGTCCATATGCAAGTCCGTGAGAACGTGCTCGAACATTGGAACAGCATTTCGAGAGCAACTCCTCGAAGTGGCGATAGAGCGCAGAAGTAGCAAGGGTGGAGGTTGTTTATGTACGAGAGAGCCTTTGCCGTGCCGTCCTGAGAGATAAGGAAGTCGCAAGGTAAACATGCGAATTTTTGCGACAGAAAATCTGTGCTGATGGCGTCTGCAATGTTAGACACCAGCTCAGGACGAAGAAACCCTTCTCTGACTGAGTCGTAAGCAAGTGTCCGGACCGTAAATGAGAGGGTGTAGGTATGGATCTATAATGCGGCAGCGTCATTTCATCTCCCTCCCGACGTGTCAATCTGTCTGGAAGTGTTTCTAGAAAGCGAGAGAGTTGATGATTGAGGCTTGTGCGCGCCGAGTTTTCAAGTAATGCTTGAGACTCCCAGATGCGCTCAAAGCAAGAAACCTGGCTATTAAGATGTTAGAATATCTATTGCTTGACATCCGAAAAAGAGGGCCTGCCAATTATTCTCGACGTCGCGGAGATTTGCATACCCCTGCAACTCCTCTAGAACATATTCAACCTAGTACCCCAGGCGAGACTGCATGATGAACTCTTCGCAAAATTCAAGCATGTCTACCAACCTGATTAGGAGTCAGCCAGACTGCGATGTTGTGGCTTGGTGTGCGCACAGTCATAGGCTCGACGAGAGCTTCGGCGGCCCACTGAGCGCGGGTTTCTGGACACTTAAATAAGATCCACCAGTCGTCTCGACGTCGTAGACATCTAGATAACCCAGACATAGCCAAGTCTACCACCTGGGTGACTGAGAATTAATTGTGTGAGAATGAGTTAGACTTGAATCCGCTCACCGTTCTGGCAGGATCGCCAACTCCGACCCCCTGCGGAATTCGTGCGCCATTGATAAAAGGGTGAGGCCCAAACGGCTCACAATCATACTTGGTCCCCCCGCTCATTCGAGGACTACGGCCGGAAGAGATAAAGGTTATAACTCCCACCGGTACCGTACCACCCACATCAAGTATTAGTACTTACTCTCAGTGACCGCAGCCAGCCGTCCCTGATTACGCAATTAATTCCTGATGCAATGGTTCTTGTCTTCAAACGTGCATTACGTAATGCAGAAATGTGTTTGATCAGGAGTTCCATCAGCTCCAATCGTCACAACGAACAACGATCACAACGAAAGCCACGTCCTTCTCGCACCAAATAATTTTTGTGATGGTAAGGTTACCACGTTCAACTACGATTTTGTCTCACATTGCTTCTCACCCAGTCGTCTGGCTGGGAAATTCGCATGTCCAACTCAAAGGGCATACCATACTATTTCAACCCTAGCACCAAGCAATCAAGCTGGGATGCTCCCTCAGAGCTATCGGAAGATCAAATCAAGTCTCTTCCCGGCTCACAGCACCTGACTGGCGGTAGCAGTGGAGATGCCGAGACAATAACGGCAAGCCATTTGTTGGTGAAGCACAAAGACAGTCGGCGACCATCGAGTTGGAAGGAGGTGTGCATGCATCTGCCTTACAGAAAGAGAAACGTGTTGACATTGTATGCTCCTAGACGAATATCACACGCACTAAGGAAGAGGCTACTGACATTCTCCGGGAATATCAAGCCCAGTTTGGCACCTCGCGCAAGACGTTCGAAGAACTGGCGAGTCTCCATTCTGATTGCTCGTCGCATTCCCAGAAGGGGAATCTCGGACCCTTCTCGAAGGGCCAGATGCAGAAGCCGTTCGAAGACGCCGCGTTTGCCCTGCAGGTTGGGGAGTTCAGCGACATCATTAGCACAGACAGCGGTGTGCACATCATTTTGAGAACAGAATAGCACAGTTGAATGAGCCGTGGGGAAGTTTATGCAGACGAAGGTGTTGTACGTTCATCAGATTGTAGCATTGAGCATGATATTACGTTTGAAGTAAATGTGGCAGTGTCACCGACTCTGATTTTTTGAAGCTTCAGGTCCAGGGCTTGAGCTGAAGGGATCAAATATATACCATGGCGCCAGCACACCAGTCTACTGCTACACCAAGACACGTCCGCAATTTCACTTCATTATGAAGCTCTGTGAGATTCTGAACGTCGGCGCTGCGTGGCATGGGAGAAAGTGCACTTCGCTCAAGTTACCGTGACATTTTCCCTTTGAAGAGTCGTTCCGAGTCTTTCCGTAGCTCGGCAGTATCTGATCTCCCAGGTTTCGATGATATCCAGTTATATCCTGGGCTCGTTTGACACTGAATGGCGGCCCTAGACTTCCTGTAAGAGATGGAAGACTGAATTTCTTCCTTTATTATGGGAGCCGTGAGGGGAGCCCTCTGAGAGTTTTTCGACTCCTCCCCAATAGCATCATTTTCATTGTGTAAACCAACAAGATCATCTTTGGCAAAGTTTGGCCATTTAATTTACCTTATTTCCCATCTCCTATCCTATACAACTTGCACCCGAATTCCTGGCATCGCAGGGCCAGCACGAAGAGACTCCGACCTCGACAGCTGTGGCGTAACGACGACAACAGCCTCCACCTTAAACGACCATTAATGACCTAAACACATGGCCATGGCGGACTTGCCAACAATTTTGGAACAAGGTCATGCCACGTTGCAGACCTGGATTTCGGTCGTCCTTCTCCTTACGCCCTTTGCCTATCTGGTTCTATCGCAGAGATCAAAATCAGTAGGTAAGCCATGTTCCTGAGTGCTTCAGTACTTTTTTTGGAAGGTCATTGGAGCTTCGCTTCTTTGAACTGGTGCCTTCAGGTTAATATCGATTCTGAATCATCTTCCATTAGGTGGTCGATCAGACAAGGGAGAAGCCGGATCCCATGCCACAGGATCACTCCAAGTTTGATACGTCAAATATACGTGTAACAAAGATCCTCATCCATCCCATCAAGGTATGTGTTCACGCTGATTTCCACCTATTGGCAGTGTTGATTTTGTAGAGCTGTAAGGGCATTTCTGTTCCAGAAGCAAAATACACTCTTGAAGGATTGGATGTCAGTGCGTTTAATGCTTTTCAGATGATCAGTATTGACTGCGCTATAGAATGATCGGAGATGGTGTATAATAAGGGCAGATAATAATGCAGTCGTGACTGCCCGAGATGTGGCCAAGGTACGTCAACGAAACCCGCGGTCCAGTAGACACTGGCACAATTTTGTACAGATGGTCCTTATAAATCCTCGCATCATTCCGGACTCCTCATCTTCAGAGGGTGGTTGGCTCGAGGTATCTTTCCCAAAGGAGTCAGGCTGTGAGGCCTTCTCCGTACCATTAAACCCCACTGAGGAAGTGCTTCAGGATTGGCGGAAGTGAGTACAGCTATGTGTCACTGCGGCCCGATGTCATTTATCTTGAACCATGTGTTCTCTAGCCTTGATATATCATTGTGGGGTAAAGATGATATCGAAGGGTACGTATGCCAGACCAACACAGGAAGGTCACCCTCGGAGATACTTTCAGAATATATGGGGTTGCCGGTGCACTTGGCTGTGAAAGGTTCGCGCCTGCGGATCTGTCAGCCAACTCAACGGTTTCCAGACCTAGATGCACCCTCATATTTTCAGGATGGATATCCTTTGATGTTGTTGTCCGAGGAAAGTGTCGCGGCTATGCAGGAGCGGGTCAGAGGAATGGTGGGCATGCAGGGTGTAGAGGAAACGTGGTCCAGCGACACTCTACAGGTAGAAAGGTAAACCCATCTCTTTTCGGTCCGTGCGACTTTGGCTCGTTGCTCATCCTCCTTGCTTGCAGATTCCGCCCCAACATAGTGGTTAAAGGAGCCGGCGCGCCTTTCTTCGAGGATATACTCACTGAATTCACTGTCGATTCTCATCACGAGGGTGTAGAGAAGGCGTCACCAATCATTCAGCTTGTTTCTAAATGTACTCGTTGCATGGTGCGAATTTGAGGTCGATTTCCTTTTAAAAATAGGTGCTGATTATTTGTGTGTGCTTATCGCTGTTGCAGCTGCCAAATGTACATCCCGAGACTGGTGTACGCGACAAGGCGGTGCCATTGAAAGTTCTAATGAAGCACAGAAGAGGCCTAGACCCTGCGCGGCCCAGCTTATCGTGTATGGGGTGCAATGGGATTCTCACCGGAAATGGCGTGGTGAAGGTGGGCGACTGGATCCACGTACGTAAGATGGGATTTGTATGATTCCTTCAGTCAACGTTGTTGTGTGCACTTCATTTTCATGTACCTGTTGGGGTTTAGTGTCATTGGCTTCAACGCCAAATAGAGGTTTTGATTTATGATAATTCCTTTCTGCCAAAGAATATCTGATGGGTACTCTTGGCAGTGTTGACACGGTGAACCTAGCTCCGCATGATGCACAAAGGGTCACCTATCAAAGGGTCTGATGAGCAGGCGTGAGATAGCACTTGGGAGTATTTCAACATGGAGAATAAACTAAATGAACGCACCAATGCTACAAGGCTGAACATTAAGAGTCGTTGCATAGATTCAGGAAAAGATTTCATTGGCATATACAGTCCAAAACGGGCACTTGAGCCACCACCATCACTTGAGCCAACCGCTCATAACACAACAATTCCACAATGTCTAGCCAAAGTGCAGGCTCATTATGGACTGTTGTTCTGTTAACTACTATTTCCTATCTTATGCAACCCAAGCATGTTTTATCTCTGTGAACTGTATGTTGAAATGTAGCCCAGATATGACTATTTTAGTGTCACAGAATTCGTTTGATTGTTTCTGGTTCTTTGACTTGGTAGATTTAATAAGTAAAACCTACCATGATGACTACATAATATTTTTGCCGCATATACAAGGACACAATGTTGGCCAGTGCAATGCCGGTGGAGGGATGCATTGACAGGAGGCTATCACGCTATCAGCGACACAAACAGACCAAATTGAGGTTGGTTTCGTTGTCTTTACACACTATTTGTCATATTGTTTCGTCACTTTCGTGGTGATTTACTGTTTTTAGGCTGGCTCAAGTGGTGGTGGAGCACTGATAAGTACGGAGAACATAGATTCGTTTACAGCACAGGTTAGGACAACTCGATGCACTTGAAATCTTTATTGGGATATCTTTGACTATATCTTCAAACTTTGGTCCAGACGGATTTTGAAAATAACTATTTGTTGTGCAATGGGAGGCTTCAGAAGTTTTTTTGGCTCAAGTGCCCGTTTTAGACTGTATGGCTCAGAGTAGCACAAAGCTCTAAGGAGTAAAACGAACAAAGTCCGGCGAGGCACGGATGCATGGACATGTCACTTTCGGAAACCAAGCCAAAATAAAAGAAGGGGCCCGTCGGCATGCCACGCTCGCAGACCAACATTAGATATCTAGCACGCAGCCATTAGTGGAGTATCTGGGTGAGCGCTCTAGTGCTGGTTGCAATCTGGTTGCAGCGCATGTGAGCTGCGCCTCTGCAGTGCCTTGCTTTGCCACGCGAGAAATTACCTTTTTTAGAACCGGACCAAGGGGGCCGGCTTGTCGGTTGGTGGAATCGGAAACCCATGTCAGTAACTACTCATAACGAGATTTCTCTGCCGTAGCAATCTTCCCCCAATTCGTGTTTGAACCGCCATCATCTTCTGCTACAGAGCTCGTTACCCCGAGCTCTGAACTATGGCTATAGGGAAATGGAACCCTTTTGGTCAACCTGTGTTACAAGCCACTAGCGACCATCCTGTCCCCCAACCATTACCAATCCCTTGCGCCGATGGAAAGCAGTTTGGTCTGGAGAATGTATGTCCTCTAACTACTCTATCTCCACCAATGATCTTTATTGCCATCATTCCTGTAGTTTGGCAACACCTGGTACGACCCACTTTGTTCCCACACATCAGCCGCTCGCTGACAACCCAAAAGTTATGCCAACTCTGTTCTACAGGCTCTTTATTTTTGCAGTCCTTTTCGAGATCTCGTAATCCAGCATGCAGATCCGTGCGCCGCTATCCAAGCAGCCCTGTCCTCGCAGCTCACTCCTAGTACTGCTCCCGCCTCTCCAACCACTGCTGCCCGTCGGAAGCAAACAGAGCGCCAATCTGTACAAGAGTCTCCCCAGCCAAGCGGCATTGTGAACCCTCCAACACCCCCGATCCCCTCATCACCACGGACTTTGATGTCTGCACTTCGCTCCTTGTACATTCACATCTCTCAGAACCCAGCTGACAAAGGCACTGTCGCCCCCCGAGCATTCATAGACAAACTCAAGGAATTAAATGAGGCGTTTAGAAATACAATGCACCAGGATGCCCATGAATTTTTAAACTACCTACTCAACAAGATTGTTGAGGAAATAGAAGAAGAAAAGAAGCTCCTGCAGGTTCCTCTCGACGATTGTATGTGGGGGATCAGAATTCAGAACACTCGTTGTTTCCGCTGACACCCCAAATTTGCAGCGGCTCATTCAGTCAAATCGTCATCTACAACCTCGCAACCGTTGGTAATGACAGCAAGCACGTCGAGCGCAGGCAATTCGTCGATGGGGGCTACATTTATACACCAAATATTCGAAGGTATACTGACTAGCGAAACTCGATGTTTGACATGCGAGAACGTACGTTGTCGTGATTCTTACTGCTACGCTTACTGATCGTGCACAGGTATCTTCACGTGACGAATCGTTTTTGGACCTCTCCATAGATATCGAACAGAATTCGAGCGTGACAGCATGTCTTCGACAATTCAGCGCTAGTGAAATGCTGTGCCAGAGAAACAAGTTTTTCTGCGACGGATGTTGCGACCTCCAGGAAGCGGAAAAGAGGTATTTAATATATGCTCATCTAGGTTTAATACTGAGGCTACGCCAGGATGAAGATAAAGCGACTACCCAATGTTCTCGCTTTACATCTCAAGCGCTTCAAGTATCAAGAAGATGTACAAAAGTACATTAAGCTGGCTTATCGCGTTGCATTTCCCTTCGAGCTCCGCTTGTTCAACACTATTGATGATGCTGAGAACCCTGATCGACTGTATGAACTCTTCGCCATAGTAGTTCATATCGGAAAGTACGTCTCTTGTGGCGTGTGACGCTCGTTATCTGTGATCGCTGCTGACACATTTTTTTCCTTTGTTCATCTTTGGTAAATATAGCGGGCCAAATCATGGTCACTATGTCAGCATCATCAAGACGATGGGTACCTGGCTCGTATTTGACGATGAAACAGTGGAGTCGATCAAAGAATCCGACATACCCAAGTACTTCGGCGAATCCAATTCGGGCTCAGCCTATGTGCTCTACTACCAAGCTGTGGATCTAGACCTCGTCGCCCTTGATCTGCGTCCGACAAGTCCACATGCTCCTGAGGAGCATTCACATCAACGACTCCCTTCAGATTCTCCTGCATCGCTCTCACAACCTATACCATTGCCTCCCGGGTTGTCTGTGGAACCTGCTGAGGCAGAAAATGTTGAGACTGCGCCTCCACTACCTCCACCATCTTTACCCATGAATATTCCCATTCCTCCTGCTGAGAGATCACCCCGCAGAATCCCCTCAGAATTCTTGAAACCTAGTCCTCCCTTGGCACCTCCGTCTCATGCAGCAGTTGGTCGCGGCTTGTCACTGAAGCCGTCCTCGCCAGCTCGTAATGGTATACTCAAGCATGTCCCCTCACTAAAGGTTGGTGCAGACAAGCGTGACACGGCTGCAAAATCCACTGCTCCTTTCCCCAAGGCCGAGCCACCAGATCCGCTGCCACCCGTTCTACCTGTCCCTGCTCTACTGAGTCCGAACGGCAAGGAAAAGGAAACAGAGAAGAAGAGCACCAACTGGTTCCGAAGGAAAAGTCTTAAATCGGGGGGGAAATCACGTCCGAGTTCGGAAACCGAAGCAAAGAAGATTCCATTACCTCCTGTTGTTCCCTTGGATGCGTCATCATCACCGTCGAGGTTCCACACTACTGGGTCGACACCGAAGCATTCCAAGGATGACGGTTCTGGACATCCTTCGGAGCCGGCAGGTCTTGATCATCCTGTAGCACCCTTCATGGTCCATCGCCGCCCTTCGTCTGCTTCTGGCCTTATTCGGGTATCATCGTACAGTACGAGCAGTCGACGAGATACTTCGCCTTCCATCTCAGCCACTACATCATATTCTTCACACACTACAAGCACCTCATCATCGATATCGCCTGACCATCACCCACACACTCATCGTCCCTTGCCAACAATACCTGCCTCTCCGCAAAACTCAAGGATATCACAATCTCCCCCTTCAGCTTATCCTCGAGGTCATTCATCTGAGCATCCACGACCGCACAAACGGCCAACGGTGTCACCTCAGGACTTTGAGCCACCAAGATCACCTAAATCCCCAGCTCGGCCGACGACTGCAGGTGCTATGCTTGGTTCGCGCTCCTCTGCAACTATACCTCGGGACCATAATCCTCCTCCATTGCCAGGTACTGTGGTTGATCTACCCAATGGGACGTATAGTAATACGCCCATGACTCTGCCTCGTTCAGACAAGACGCAGGCGAAAAGTAAGTTGCACGAGGAAGGCGTGGCAGGCTTGTCTGGACGGACCAAAGTCAGCACATGTGTCTACTGCCCTGGAGGCGGTTTTACAGTCTAGCGCTTCCGCCAATACTCCTAGTGCTATGAAGCGGGCGAGTCGAAAGATGAGCTTCACTGCATCATTCCCGTTCGGCCGCAAGGATAAGCATCGCGAGAAGGGGAGAGAGCATGAATAAGTGTCCTGGCCCGGTAATCCGATCACCCTACTCCTTGTCTCCTGCTCGTCCAGAGCCTGACGCACGTTGGACTTGTATTCCATGGTAAAGATGGGTTTACATATATCTTGTTTAATGATCTTCGTTCCCATTTTCTTGTTTTCGCAGTTGCCTCGTGGAAAGGTTTCAGTCATCTATCTTAATTACAATCGCATACACTGTTTTTATTCGCGCAAAGTGAAGAGTTCTTCTGTTGCGCGCATCCTACCGTACCATCATGGCTCGTTCATCTCTACCTCGTTGCGTCTGTATCAATTTCATGTTGTATGTTAGAATAATGACCAGGAGACAAACAACAAAGAAGTCATCGCGGCCTGGGTATACTAGGAGACAATCGATAATTTTTAAAATACAACAAGTAATTAGCGATTAGCGCTTTAGCTGTCGAGCGTTCCATGCGAGCGAGTCCAAAATGTCTATTGGGTGATATGATTCACAAATCGAGCATACGCTCGTCCTCCAGAGGGATTGGATAACGCTGCCCGCTTATCGCTACAAATAACTTTGAGCGTATGGCCAACTGAGCATACAAACTTCAACTCACTTTCCAGGGGCGTGTCTGCCATATCAAGCATGTGTAACATCGTCTCGCGTGGCTTGGAATAAAAGATACGCCCAGTGCCCTCATCCCAGGCTATCGCTGTCACGCCATCGCGAATATGATCGAGGATATAAGGAGGCAGATCAAACTGTCCCAGCATATTCTCGCGGTGCTTGGGAACATTTCGGAGGACGGTTTGCAGCGTTTCGCGCCGCATAATACTATAAGCATCGTCGCCTCGTTTCGATAAAAGATGGCCGGAGAAGTTGCGGACCGAAAGCGTGTCTGATCGATTATCGCGTGGAACAGAGTAGAATAAAGTGCGCAGACATCCTGGGATGACGAATGTTCTGCATACTGTTCTGGAGTCGTCGTTTTTGAAGGATAACCGGTGCATCATGTTGGATCTCAGGTTCACGATAGCGTAATGTGGCTTCCCTGTTGATCTAAACCCCTCAGGCGCGTTCTCTCGTGAGGTTGGCGAGATAACCATGTGGCAGATACGACCCCCGCTTTCATTTCTGTAGAAGATGTTGATAGGAGGCGGCAAAAAATTGCCGCCGTGGTCATGGAGCGCATGTGGGTCGCTTATCTGGAAGTCTTCGATGTCTCTCCCGTAAAAGGAGGCGATTGAAAGCGGGTTAAACTCTCCCGCTTCTCCATCCCCAGGGTCAGGCGTGGGAAACATGGCGACAGTAAACATGACATCAGGAATGATAGGTGGACCACCAGGCTCGGAATGGGCTGGTGCAAACCGTGGACGATTCGTGGAGCGCACGACGAGAATTTGCCCTTGCAAAGGTAATAACCGGAGGTTACAAATAGGTTGCTCCTTCGCGAAGTTCAGAAGAAATCTTCACAGCAAGTAAAGGGACTATACCTGTTGTGAAAGCGTGATTTCACGCGCGCATTTAAAAGTAGATATAAGACCATCAGAAGTCAGTTCCTTCATTACGATGGTTTCGGGCATCTTGGCGACTACCATATTCGGAACGCCATCGACTTCACCGAGATCAATATTTCGAAGCTCTGAATCGCTGCGAAGGTATCCGAGAAGGCGAAATGGCGGGGGTTGTGATGCAGCAAAGTCGAAAAACTCTTGGGAGCCAGGTACGAGAATAGGATTTCCTAACGCATCTAGTGCATCCAGGGAGATTTGCAAGCATGTTGCGACATACTCCAGCGGCATTGGAGCATCGATTTGACACCGTGGGTTGTTGATGTACGGATTATATATGGAAGGATCAATACTGAGTCGACAGTCAGTGTCAGAGGATACACTTGGAGACACAATCAGCTTTCACCTGTTAGTACTTTGATGATTTTTTGGCGTCTTTCGACGAATGTACCCAATAAGAATGCTCGGGGTGCCTTCCACATTCATGTACTTGGCACATACGTTGTATGCTTTCCCTCGGACAGGTGTTTCTGCCAGAGGAACGATGCCACAGATACGGTGATCAAGAACATATACAACCAAGCTGTAGTGTGTTTTGGCAAGATTGCATGCAGAAGCGACAAGGTATTTTCCTCCGGGAAGCACGGCCATTGATAATATATGTCTATGTGCCTGCACAGGAAGGTAGGAGGCTGCAGGCGGATTTGGCAGGATCCAGTTCTTGTGGACTGTAATAGCGCGAATAACCAATCGTTCGGCCTCAAACGAGGTCAAGAAAGGAGGAGAATACTGCCGCGAGGGTGGTAATGTAGGCACATTGGGTCCTATCCTTTTCAGAAACCGCTTCCATATTATACCATGGTGCGTAAGGTTGTAGAACAATTTGTTGACCTGAAACGAGGAACTTAGTGACAGGAGATAGATGCAAGATAGACATTACCATTCGTAAACACAAGATATCTTCCACCATCAGGTAGTCGAATATATGATCGACCAATATGTCGTCAGAAAGCATACTCAAACTTGGAAGACCACCGAGATCTTGGTGGACTCGCACACTCCACGATCCTGTCACTTTTCTGATTCGTTCATTGGCACCAGGGTAAGTGCAAGAGAAGGCCGGAGAGATGAGGCGAGAAATCAGAGAGAACCGGCTATGCATGATTGTGAAAAGAAACAAAACGTCTTGAGGTTGGAGTGGTATTTACCAGTCTATTAGTCTTGTTTTCATGTTCACGACACTTTCAACGAAGAGGTTAACCGTTGTATTAAAAATACGGTCATGGCGACGGCTTAGTCGAAAATACAAGGGCTAGATTGCAGCTGCAGGGCAGGTCATGAAGAGGTCGCGGTACAAAATTACGCGAACTACAACGCTTTCCTAAAACGATTCAATCAAGTTTGCTGCAGCGACACGTGACCGGTCACTGACGGCCAAGTCTGCGTTGTCACTGGCTGGCAAGGCTCAGGCTGGCATAGATGTTTGCGTTGTTCTTAAGGGGATTAATTACAACATTTGATCGTTTATTAGTACCAGTATTGACTCGCTTCCGAGACTGAGTGTGTGCAGTACCGTTTACATAGTACATGATCAATACATAGTTGGCGGAACCTTGGTCGGTGAATTCGTTGCTTCAATACGTCTACTTGAACATGTGTTTTAATAACAACACAGAAACGCAGATACGAAATACGCACAAGGTTCAGCCAAACTAATATATAGCGGCACCACGGCACATACTCAACGCGATGAAGTCATGCAGCAGCATGAAAGCCGTGATATTATCTGTGATAAACACCCAGAGCCCTCCCCGTGCATTCGGTTGTATCACAGGCCGTCGATGTAATGATGACCGGGATACGATGACGAGAGGACATGGGTACCGATACTAGGAGAAAAGAAGCTTCGATGGGAAGTAGGACTGGCTCCACAACATGAGCAGAATTGCCTGAGGTACCGACATCCGCGACCAGGATGCACATCAGCCTGCATAATGAGGGCTAAAGCAGAGGCAGCGCCAGTGGAGAAAATTAACACCTTAGAATAGGAGGACATCGTGCTTCCCTGGAGAGCCGAGGAGTCGGTGTACGAACTGCTAACGCTGACCGCTTCTACTACGCCCCGTGGAAGGATGACTAGGAGGACAAGCTGACAGTCTAATTCTGTAGATGGCCAAGTAGGGTCTGTGCTTATTAGGCATGTACATTGAGTGATTGAGTGAGTGAGTCATGAATAAATTTCCCGCACCAAGCGAGGTAGACATGGTCGTGGCGAATATGCTGCTCCTTTCATAAGAGTGGTCAGAAGACATGATGTAGGTGATGTGAGGGGGGAACTGCGGGGAACTGGCCATGCCGTGCTGGTGCATCGGGTTGGAGGCACTGACGAGCGTTCCATGGATGCTTCCGTAAATCAATCATAACCGAGAAAATAAGAGCGCGAGATGGACGGGAAGCGCGTTGGGTTGCCAGCCGGAAGAAGATTCAGAGCACGAAACACATCTTCAAGGAGAGTCTGCGGTATAATCGCATTCCATGGGCTGAAAATCGAAGAGCGCGGGATGACGAAGAGCGGTTGATTTAAGCTCGTTTGAAGATTCAAAAAAATTCGCGTTGGGTCGCGTTCTTGACCAGTCCTTGTGTAGGCAAAGTGATGTGCGTTTAAAGCTCAAGTACTAGCACTGAGGTGAAGAACGGTACGAGCAAAGCGTCACAAAGAGCATATCGGGATTCGGATGCAAATAATCCGAGCGGCAGCGAGATCACCAAATCCCAAACCGTTTTCCTTGACTCTCGAGAAATCCTTACTCTGACACCAAATCCTGTTACATTCGCATTGATTACCGTCTAAAATAATGCGAACAAACACCTCTGTTGTCATACCCGAAACCATCGCAAGTTCATGCGAGTGGTGCCTCAGCGAGCCCTCATCAAAAATGACGCAGAGGATTTTCGACACGCACCGCCCACCGCAAGCTGTAATGCGCACTGGCAGAGAAGAATGGGAAGGTCATATGACAGCTGAAAATCGGTCTGCACCCATGGTTGAAATATCAGCAATGAATCTTTGCAGTGTGCACCATGAATGATTATGACCGGAAGTATCACCTAGCGGACGTTTGGCCGCACTTCGGGGTCTACACCAATGCGCTCAGTGTGCATTGCAGGTATCAAGAATACCGCCGTGTCCTCAGGTGCAATGTTCTGCCCGCCAATTATAGCCAGCGACTCCCTGGAGATGTCGTCGCTCCGTCCGATCCAGACTTCTGGACTCCAGTCGCGCCAGGACATGTGGGTGTCGCTTCTGTGCCGTGTTTGCGAGCTGCAGCGGTGCAAAAGCTTCCGAGGAGACCGTTAAACGATGAGGGAGTCCTCCAATGCTCCCTGGAGTCCACGACACCGGTCAGTGAATTCCCCCCTCTTACCGTTCACTGAATCACCCATCCTTCCAGGCCAGAAGATGATTTCTTGAAATTGGCATTTCCCTTAACCCGTCCGCGTATATCGATCGCTTCCAGGCTCTCAGCAGGGTGGCAAAGACACCTTTGCGTCAACCAACCAATGTTGCAAGACTTTGACTTGTGTGGTTTCGAAGACAAGAAAGTAGGATTATGGTCAGCTATGCCTCTTGGTTGGAGGAGTCAAGAATTTGCGACCCGATCTTGCGAAGTGTTAACAAGGAAACCAAATATCAGCGTAAGTACTCACAAGGGAGTGCTATGAAATATTCATGTCCACGATGCTCGCTGTTTGAGTCGGCTGCCGGTGAGCTGTCTCTGAAGTCGTGCATTTGCAAGGTGATGCAAGAGATGTACACCATTAGGACCTGAACCAAAGCCAAAATCTCACTTGGCCTTGTAACGTTCACTGCGCCACACGCAGGTTCTTTTTTTTGTTGATGTTGTTGATCAGTTCACTACGCAGGCTGGATCCCCAAAGCCCCGATGTAATCATGAGCTGAAAGATCTCATCAGTCATGCGAGTGGACCTTGGATCTACGATTAAGCAACCCCTCGTGAAGCTGTGAACGTGCTCGGATTGGAACATTAACCTCAAGACCCCTCCAGGAAGTCACGAAAATATACAGCGCACCTGCATCGTGGGCTTGCAATAAAAACAAACAACTCGACTGTGAATGCATTTCTTAACGCGTTGGTCAAAATGTCCACTGGCCCATTTAGTAGATAAAGGTAATTCACAGGGGGTGTTCCCTGAAAGGAAGTCCCTGCAGCGGAACTAACAGCTCAACTGCACGTTTAGAGCCACACCCAACCAGCATATAAAATTGTTTCGGTGGCCTTCGTCTTCTACTCATTTCCTATTGCACTGACTGCCACTGCGAACGCGTGTATATCTCATCAAATTTCTAATTTATTATTGTTTAACAGTAAGTGAACTCCATCTTTGACGCGAAATTTTTTGAACTATCTTTACTTCTTACCTCCAGATGACCGAATCCGCATTCGATGCCTCATCAAACAGTTCTGAGTCTTCCATAACGGCACAATACGCGTCAAACACTGGATTTCACATGAATCAATTCCACTGGCCGCAGCCTGGACACTTTCCTCAACCAGGCTTCCACTACCCGACGCCTAATGCGACGCCCGGTGCCACTCCTAGGCTGGCTACGGTCATTGCTCCCCCGCCTGTGCCACAAGTACCGGGTTCGTCTGCTGGTTTCAAAAAACGAGTCCCACAAGACTTGTGTCGACAGCAAATCAAGCGAGTCAAAACAATCCCCAGTGGGATGGCGAATGACGCATTGTTTGTGAGTTTTTTCTTAAAGTTTTGTATAGTCGTATTCTCAAACCTTGGGGCAGAGACCCGTTTTAGATGAACACGGTACATATACCGGGAAGTTCGTGTGTTCTAAGGATGGGACGGTGCTTAATCCCAGAAGTTACCTCAAGCACATCAGAACTGCAAAACATAAAGGTTACAACCAAGAGAGATTCCAGTGCCCTGTGTGTTCCAGAACGTGCGTATTTAAATTCTCAACACAAGCGCGTCTCGTAATTGATGTTGTTGTGGTTATTAGATATGCGCGACATGATGCCCGCAAGAGGCATTTCGACACCAGCAAGTGCGGAAAGGCAGTAGCTGGGGGCCCTCCGCCATCATTCTCAGCTGAACTAGCCTCGGCGAGCTCTGGCGTTGTCGCGCCTGTCATGGTACCTACCATGTCATTCACATATTCGCACCCGTATTCTATACCCTCCATACCCGTGCCTCAGCACGTACAGGCCGTACCCCCAGCTGCTGGTGTTCCGCAGCCCTTGATAATGTCCACTTGCGCTGTTCCTGAACCTTGCCTCCATCAACCGGACAATAACACGGTTCTAGAGTCCGCTGAAGATGATGATGAGGACGACAACGACGCTAATATTTGGGCGGAGCTTGGTTCATTCATACGATTTTGATTATCGTTGTTGTTATTATCATCATCAAGTCAAGTTCACTAGTTTAATTTGTATCACACATACCATGTACGCACTGCGAGTGTAAGATTTATTAATTACGAGGGAGCAATTGAGATGAATCGATTTGTGACAACACCTGAGTCCGTTCAATAGAAATTGACAAGCGACCCAATATATGTCAGACTTTTTTCAAATCGCACTTGTTTTTTTTGTTTGATTCAATTTTATTGTCCTATGGAGAGGTAGACTCTAAGGAGGACAGTACTATCTGGACCCCCAGTGTCCCCAACGCATCTCTGGGCGCGCGAATGCCCTGATGTGAGGCGTACCCCCATCAGTCCGCCGTTCCTCCCGGCCGTTTTAGACGTGCCGCCCTGTGAAGATGAGATGACTGTAGAATACATATGTGCTGTATGTATGCTGGCTGTTCATTTCGCACTTGATTCGCACAAAGCTGCAGCACAAGAAGATCCAATCGCGAGCTTGTATATTTGATATGACACGATCTTCGCCCTAGTTCTATGTAATCAGCTCGTGTGCTACATGAGATTGTTTTGAAGAGATGTTAGTGAAGAGTTTGGGATACAAAGGAAACGTCGGGACGGGTGCTCTATGAAGGTTGAAAGGGTCCTAGATCAGAGGCACGTGGGGGTAGCACAGGCCATCAAAAATTGTAGGGACAGATATGCAAAGAGCAGGATTCAAGTGATCGGATATTGCGCGCGAGCGCACTACGTCAAAGTGTGCTACTGCTTGACATCGCTGACAAGTGCAACCAGCGACACTGCAAAGGCGATCATCGCTGTGCGGGTATACCGATCTAAGTACGAAGTTAGCACATGATCAGAAGATGTGCGGAACGCCAACCAAATGAAAACGCAGAATGTGCACAAACTGATACTCAGAATCGCACGTTGGACTTACTGTCTCATACACCCTTCCTAAAACGATAAACTGGTGGTGGAGAGTGTGTTATATTTCCGATACAAGAGAAAGTCGGGCATCAGAGTGACAGAGACCACCATTGAAAGAGTGAAGAGAACATTGGCAATACTTTCCTGCTACTCGCAAAGATGTGGCGGCGCGGTTCACGACACGGTGCGGAAAAGTGTAGAGAGGGCACTGCTCGGTTGGTGTGCAAAAGACTGGCTGGCGCTTCAACTAAGAAAGTCCACGTGGGCCTTGGATGAGCCGGAAAGGGAGAGGTTTGATTAAACTGAAGCTTGATATGGTAAGACGTTTCTAGAAGGACATGCTGTAGGATGCACAGCCGTTTGACAGATATTAATATATAGAGGTGGGACGCGCGCCTATGCCCATATCATTCTTCGTCCTTGCTAGCATCCTGGTAAGATGGAAACCCCATATGAACATCACGCATGGATGAACTGACGGCTGGCTCAAGCACAGGTAAAACACGGCACTCAAATTGAGAATCGTTCAATACTAAGCCTAGCCTGGAGGGCACGAGAAGAACTCACTGAAAACATTCGTTAAGTAACGTACTCGCCAACCTGTTTGGCGAATACAGCTGTTATGGCATCCACTTCGACACAGCCCATTGCAACAGCAGACCTATCGATTCTGACACCAGTCATGACCGGTCAGACCTTGGAGGGACATGGACCATGGAATATTACCTTGAAAGGTGAAAATCACGAGTACAAATATGTTACATGCATTTCCTACTTTCCCGACAGCAAGCAAATGATCAGCGGATCATGGGACAAGACGATTCGGCGATGGGACCTGCGGAAGGGTAAAGAGATCGAGAAAGATCAGGACGTTTTTGAGGATGTGCAAGCAGTGGGGGTATCAAGAGATGGTCGATGGGTTGTCATTGCTGGTGGTAAGGGCATCAAAGTCAATGAGGTTGAGACGGGGATCGTGAGAACATTTCTTGAAGACCATTGGATCTCATGCATCGATATCTCCGCGGACAGCACACTGCTAGCGGGTGTGTCATATTCAAAAGTGCATATATGGAACTTGGACACGGGCAAACTCATGGCTGGTCCATTCGACATCGGCAATTATCCTGATGCACTTCAATTCTCGGAAGATTCTCGCAAGCTGGCGGCCGTGAGGTCATATTTGGAGGAACATCATCTGCAGGTGTGGGATGTTCAAACACAGAAATTGGATGTGCAAAAATCTATTCACCACGTTGTGTCTAATCTTCCGATCTTCTGGACAACAAAATACAAATCCATTGTAGCCGCTTGCAGCTTCACGGCGGATCACAAAGCCAGGATGATCTACGAGTTTGATGCATCGACGCTCAAAACTGTCGGAGCTCCTTTCAAACACACTTCCTTCAGCTTCATCCATGGTCTAGCACTTTCATCCGATTGTGGTCTTCTCGCCAGCTCTGTTTACCGCACCATCCAGCTATGGGCCTTCGAGTCCCGCCAGCTCCTTGCTTCATTCGAAATCGAATCTCCCTTCACCCTCGCCCTCTCGCCCGATTCACGCCAACTGGCTTACACGACCTTCAATGACACCAAAATTCAAATTCTTGGAATTCCAGCCAATATCCTTGCTAACATAGAGAGTGTATGTATTAACATATACATTCCATCATTTATATACTAATATTCTTACAGACCATGCAAATCTGAACATCCTGATATACTCAACGTAAGTGATCCTGCCCTTTCCTTCATCCACACCATATGTATCATTCTTCACTATAGTCCGATGCAACACGTCGTACTTGTGCGCCGCAAACCAGTGATAATACCGGTCACATCTCCCATCCCTCGGCCCCCAAGACCTTTGCCAACAAGCGACCCACATCCTTTTCCCTCACTTTCTACGCAAGCTTCTTCCCTTCTCTTCTCGTACGGGACGCAGGTTCACACTGAGCCTCGTAATCTCCTGGATGTATGTTCATTTTGTTATATTTACTTTGCCGTTTTCCTGATAGTTCCCTTCCAGTTCCCTGCTACATCTCCCTTACCTCGTTCTCACATAGTGAGTAGGACTGCCATAATCTCATATTTGACTTACATTCTTCCAGTCTCCAACACCAGCTCCACCCACCACCCAATCCTCTACCATCAATACTTCTCCAAAGCTCGCATCTCGCTTACATCGACTGTGGCCCCTTCACACAAACCATGCATCGACTATCGTCGATGTTCCTCTCGCTCCGGGCAAACTGGTATGCGTGTCTCATTTTTCTCATCGTATTCTAAATCTCATGGACCCATGTATAGCGGATCGCTGCAGCGGGTGCTCTCGGCGATGATGACGACTTGATACGCGACGAAGACTATGACCCTCCTCCTTCCCCCAGTTCAAACTCATGCCCAGGAATTGCCAACGCCGGACAACATGGAAGCGGCCGGTTCTGTTTCTGCTTCTAACTGATTTCAAACTAGCATTCCCTGGTATCTCGTTACTATGATCGTCACTTGTTGCATCCGTTTGCGTGAGCTTGTACTATATTTACGATATTTAAACACGATGTTTTCAAAGACATCTAAGCACATATCTCCGGTGGTTCGGTGTCAGTCGCGCCTACTTCATCGTTGTGTGCTCTACAAATTATCACCTCAAGCATTTATTCCTCTAAGCATTGATTTCATCGATACTAGGTAAATGTTCTGTACTAAGCATGGCGGTATTCGTCCCGCGCTCAACTCAAATCCTGCTAGTATCAATATGGGGCAATCATTTTCAAATTTCGATGCACCGTAACGTGCTATAGAGCAGATGACGGTTTGCCAACGGCGGCCCCAAAGCCCACATCACTACAACATAAATTTGAACCGAGATTCAACCTTTAATAACACATATCCCAATCCCGATTCACCGTCTTCCATCCAGCACAGACGTTATAATCACAGGTACCATATTTGATTTCCAGCCGTTATGAGATTATGGATGATCCATCGCGATCGATAGTTCTCCTGAACTTGAATTCAGCGAGCGGAGGTTGTGATGCAGCAGCAAAGTCGAAACACTCTTGGGAGCCAGGTACAAGAATAGGATTTCCTAACGCATCTAGTGCATCCAGGGAGGTCTGCAAGGATGTCGCGACATACTCCAGCGGCATTGGAGCATCGATTTGACACCTGTAACGATGACCGGGATGCGATGACGAGAGACACAAGTACCGATAATAGGAGAGAAGAAGTCTTGATGGGAAGGAAGTACAACTGGCTCCACAACTAGAGCAGAATTGCCTGAGGTGCTGAAGAGAGCTCATCAGAGAGCTCAGCATGTGCTGGAATGAACTGTGCGATCATGGCGAACATTCAGTGAGCCATCCGCTTTACATTCTTCCACCATCTACTTTTCCTCCTCGATGTACATATTTTACTAACATATCGTAGATTTGTCCTTCCCCCTGTTCGCAGTGTCCAACCTTCCCTTGCACTGACGGCTGCTGTGATACATGCTTGCCGAATTCAAGAGGGTACTCTTTGACGTACATGGTGCTACTTACTGCTTCCCCTTATCCTGACAGAGCCTAGTAACGCTCGCAGTAGTCCGTCATCGAACTTATTTATGATCTTCTCGTGCTAATAGACTACGTAGGAAGTTTACCTGCAGAAAGAGTGGTGACACCGATAACTTGTGGTCCCACTCCCGAATAATTCATAAGGACGAACAAAGGGTTGCAAGGGAAGTGACGAGACCTGGAGCATTATTTGTACCCGAGCACACACTCCATCTATACACCGATACAAATACGTATGATACAAATACTATACGACTGTCATCTCAAAAGCACAAATGCAAACCGCCCAGAAATCCATAAACCCTGTAATGAAAAACTTGTGACTACAATATTTCTACGGTCCTGATGTCCATCGGGTTTCTAATGTCGTTGACCTGTCCAATAATGTCATGATCCGACGCGATCCTCTTGTATTCCCCACTGCGCTGCTGCGCTAGCAAAAATGCGCTGAAAGGCTGCCCAAGGCGAACAAGCAACCGAAATGTTCGTAATTCTAGATCATACACATCCTGATTTACAGGAGGACCACTGGACCAGTGGTGTGAAGGAGAAGAGGGTGACGTTCGATAATCTCCTCGCTCTCCGTAATGCTTCCAAAGTCAGATGGTTCCACAAAGTCAGGGAGCTCGAGGAGAGACCGATCCCAGGGACGGACAAGGACAAAATTTTGCTCAATGGGCCTTGCCGGCCAGAACTGAACCAGGGTCTCGTCGGTGGTGATAAGAAAGTCCTGAAGCCCATCTGCCTTCACTCTATATGTGAAACGAGTGTTCCAGGGCTGGACTATGGACCCGTCTGACTTCCCTGACATCGAATGCAATGCAAGGCAGATGCAATCTCTGTGTCGCGAAGCGAGGGGCGCTCATTTCCGAAGCTGGGTATAAAGATTCGAAGCGAAATCTACAGCCACCATCTTTCGCAGCGAAGAGACCGATGACTGGATTTCATCCTCGGGTAGGGAAGGTAGCTTGCATGGTGGAGCTTCGTATGAAGCGATGGAGGCTGGTAGACAACTATTGAAGTCTGATGATTTTCCGACCCAATCGAGGCCAGTAATATCACCCGACCGAGCCACAATCTCTTGCAAGAGACGCCCGAGAGCCTTGTCCTGCTTCTCGCCATAATCTACAGACAAGCGGACACCAAAGATGCCAAACAACGAGTATGCAATGTCTTCCTGACGCATGGTGACGCGGGTCGACGCCCAATGAAGTTTCTCGCGCACGTTATCCATGCTGGGACGGAAGGCAACAACAGCTGACCGGTCTATGCCTGTCGCATTCTTCAACTCCTGCATGATTGTGATGGAATCCTTGTGGTTGGGAGTGTGATCATCAAGATAAAGAGTCCAATTGTTCTGATAAAAGAGAATAACTGTGGGAGCGATGAATTCTTGAACCGTCCATCCGCGCGTGTTCCAAACGCTCTTTGCCAGTGCGCCAGACTTTGATGAAGGCGGGACATCCGACAAATAGACGATTGTGAGGGCAGAGTGGTGATACCAGACGAACATGGAATTGACCGATTCTTGGAGTTCGACATTGATGTTCTTGTCGATGCAACATGTGTCGCTCCATGCCCAGTTATACCCTGCCTGGCGAGCAGTTTTGCAGAAGGACCGCAACTTCATCATGCCGCTGACCGAATCCAACTCCGGTTCGTACACGCTCTTGCCCTGAATGTCCTGCAGCAGCGGCTCCCTGCCTTCCCACCTATGCGATAACATGGCATATTGGAGGTTCCTCCTCACCACTTCTTCGATGCGCTTCGTGTGGAAGTCTGAACGCAGTGATTGTTGATGACAGAAGCTCCTTGTACTCTGTGCTCGTTTTGAAGGCGCTGATTTGCTCCTCTCGATCGCATAAGAGACCAGTGGTGGTGTTGAGTACTCGGAGCGGAGCATTTTCGAGTTGAGCATCGATGACTTGTCGAATAGCATGTTCTACCTGCGGAGGTCTGAGATACTGCTGCCGTAGTTCTGTAGAAAGAATTAAGCACGTTGACGAATGTGTTATTAAAGGCTCACTTCGCGTCTGAATGTCGAGTGCATCGTCCAATTTAGAGAGCATCGTTTGGAAGGTCTCGATCGCTTCATCATAGCGTTGTGCACCATGAAGCGCGCAGCGCTTCAAATCGTATCCAAGATAAGACAAGGAGTCGAGTTCGATGACCTAAGTATCACCACAATGAGCTTTGGTTATGAAACGATAGATGCCCATCACACCTTCTGCGCATCGAGCAGTGCTTCCATCCATAGCATTTTACCCAACTTTGCCTTACTACGATTTGCGAAGACGGTGGTGGATGCAGAATCGAGGGTGATTGCCGCCGAGTATAAGTCGATAGCCCTGTCATAATCGCTCGCAGCTAGGGCAGCATCTCCGTTGGCAGCACAGAGCGCGCGACATTCTTGCTTGAAAGCTGAGTGGACATGGGTGAGGACTGGTCTGCATGATATTACAAACTGCAGACTTGCCATGGGACCAAACAAGGCAGCTGGCCTTGGCAGATTCAGTCGATGGCGTCCATCATGTAGTTGTATGCTTCTAGGGCTTTAACGGGTTTGCCTGCCGAAAGGAATGCCTGGCAGCGTTTCTGGTGTGCAGTGAGTGATAGGGCCTCGAGATCCCAGCCGAAGAGCTGGACAAGGCAATTATTTATGAAAAGCATGATGCACGCAATGTCAACTTGACGCACCAGAGTCAAGTCCTCATAGGTTTCATGAACGAATTTTGATAAGGGAGCACCAGCATTGACGGCGGCAGTGAAATGATCGGCGGCTTCGTCGAGACGCGCGTCACCCTAAGGCTTTGGTTCCGAGCTGAACATTTAGATATGTCTAATGTGCGAAGCGACAAAGGTCAGTGTCGAAGACCGAGCATAGCTGCCTTACACTTACTTGCACGAGACGACACCCAAGATCGGCATCTGGAGAAGCGGCAGCGAGTTCTTTGACGAGCAGTATTGCTTCGTTGTGTTGATCTGCGTTGAAGAGTGCGATGGCCTCAAACACGCGTTGAAGCAAAGAATATACGAGACAGATTAGATGTACCTTGATCAATAGAAGAAAATGATAGGTAGCGAATCCTCCTTCATGAATATGGATGCGACGTCGAAGGCTGCCCTTGCTTCTTGGACATGGCCTTTCCCGCAGAGGGCGATGCCTTTGGAGATGTAGCCTGTCGATGAAGGCTGGATGCTGACGGACTATGCGAATGAAGGTTGGCCTTTTCGTAAGAGGGCCATTATAGGTCCGTATGACTCACCTTGATTGCGTCCTCAAGGGCGTGGTCCCAGTTGTGTTTTCGGGCCATAACGAATGAGCGATGTGCATATAAAGTATAGTTGTTGGCGTCGGTGTGAATATCTTGGGTGAGTAAGTGTTCAGCGGTAGACAGGTCTCCGGTTACACATGCATGGCGGGCTGTCGTGATAGCAAGTATCTGCACGGAGCATGCTCAAAATACGTTATGACAGTCAGGAATGGAAACTCGCCTTAGGATGAAAACTCTTAGGTACTTCCCACTCTGAGATCTTATTATCATCACCTCCGCTGAGGATATGCCTGCCGTCCACAGAGAACGTGACAGTATTTAGCCAGAATGAGTGCTCGAAGATGCCGATAATTAGCCGATCCGAGAGCCGCCAGAGACGAACATGCCTGTCCCAGATGCCGAAGCGACGAGGGTGCCAGTGGGATCAATGGCAATGGCCCAAATAGAGCTCGTATGGCCTTTCCAAGGATCACCGACCTGCTTCCAGGTTCAATGAATCCCACTCTCGTATAGTAGGATCTTTTGCATCGCCTCCTGAAAGAAGGCGTGTGCCATCCGGCGTCCACGCGAGTGACAAGTTGGAATTTGTGTGACCCTTGAAAGATGCGACGCAGTGCCCTTGTGCCTGGATTATAAATTTGGATATTTTCGTCTTCTGCCATGGCAAGAAGTTCACCAGATGGCGAATATCGAATGCAGTAGGCATCACAGTAGATTAATTGGTTTACCTTGCATCTGCCATGTTTTGGTACACCAAAACTCCATTATGCATGTCATTTGAACCAGTGGCCAGCACCGTACCATCTGGAGAAAAATCCACCGTGTAGATCCGACTCGGAGTGGGCTTTGATGGGTTTGGTGAGTGATTCACCAGTTTGTCCGTGCCAGGCGAATGATTTCTCCGCCGTCATCACCGCTTGCTATCATTTGACCATCTCGTGATACCTGCCAATCTCGACACGCGACTGCTATGCCCCTCCATCTTCTTCAACACAACGCCTGTCTCCAAGTCCCAAATACGAAGTGTCTTGTCGACCGAGCCTGTAATCATTCGAAGCCTATCGGGGAAAACTGCGACTGCCCGTACAGCATCCTCGTGATCTTCAAAAGTTCGAGTGGGTGTGGTGCTTGAAATGACTTGGAGCTGCGACATGTTACTGGAGGTTGTCGAGGGATCGTGGGTGTCTTTCTCTAAGCTGCACAGGTGCGTGTATTGTGCCTCAGGCACTGCATATTATAGACGCCCAAGACACGTGTTTGTTCGACTACCATCATGCGCTCTAGTAAGATTCTGTAAGAACGCTCCCAACCGCCAAGGGTCCGCCTTCCTCGTCTGACTCCTGTACTATTTACAGATTCCAGAACGTATCCCATCGCATTCGTTTGTGATGGTGCAGTCGCTACTTCCCGGCCCACGAATTAATATTGTTCTGCAAGCTATCTATCCGAGTCAGAGACGGCAGCATGAATCAGCGTTTGGAGGCACCTACTTTCGACAAAGTTTCTCGAACTCTGTTCCCTAGGGTACCAGGACTGCCCAAGCCTGAGTGCACTCCTTATTCTTTTAGTCACTCCTACTGCCGCTATGTACAGCGAGGCAACCCCTGAATGCGTTTCTTAGTGCCCTGACGGTCATTCTGGTTACGGTTTTGAACTTCCGACAGTACTTGTGTGAGTTAACCCACTCGCTCAAAACTCGCTCTCGTTACCAAGCCAAATCTTGCAAATTTGACGAAGGCACCACTTTCTTGCAGAGACCCATGTGCTGTGATCGTAAAGCACCTGCAGTGCATGCCCCATCGTCGACATCGATCGTGGGCAAGTCAAATTAAATCTTCATATAGTTCCAACCAGTCAAGGCCATTTGTGTTTATGTTTATGGTCGACCTGACAGTGGGCATTGTGGGAGGTCTGAGTCTTTGAAATTGTCCCTTCAACTGTCGCATCTTGAGGGTTGTTCTCCAATTCATCGTCCGTGCAGGACGAATTCCAGTTGGCTACAAATTTTAACAGGGCATTGTCCCCGGGGTGACGTCAAAGGGTATCACGATTCAATAGTAGCTATGTTTGATGACGCGAAACAATCGAGAGAATGTAGTTCTTACCTACTATCTATGCAGCAAGCTCTGCTTCTAGTGAAAACTACGAGCGGTCGGGATAGAACTGATACACTTGGAGACATTCACTAATTTCACTAGCAGCACCAGCATGACCGGCCGCCTCCATGTTCCTCGGTATCTGTCTGAACTATTGCTACTTTCTGTTGCTGTTGCTCATTGGGATCTGGCATAGGAGGTCCATTATAATCTTCGTCGCGTATCAAGTCATCATCAATATCTTTAGGACCTCCTGCAGCATTACGCTGTAAATGTGTGCATCAGACATCCAAGACAGATCATAAAATTCGACAGGGTGTACCTGTAGACCCTGCGCAAAAGGAACATCGACGACAGGTGGCGTTGCATGTTGGGGCGGCCGTGTGAATATGTGTCGTAGGTGAGTTTTGAAGGAGGTAGCGACAGTGACCGGCGGTGGAGTGGTGGGTGATGCAGGTGAAGGAGCTGGACGAGGGGTTCTCGTCATAGCAAGCCTGATTTTTTGGGCGCCCAGACTGCTGTTTAGGTTGTGGCCTGGAAATTTGGGAACACAATAATGAACGATCTGAGGAGGGAGGAAAGAAGAAAGATATGAAACACGCACTTGATGCATTCCGTGGATGAAGTTAGGTTCTGCACATCATAGCCATCTTGTTCTTGCCCAGGGATCTCTGCTTGCACACAAGTCAGTAGCGAAATATCTGAACATGGAGGTACATACGGCAAGAATACCGTTATCTTGCGCAGCCAACGCATTACATTTTTCCTTGAATTCTGAGTGAAATGCAGGGTGAGTATGATAGCTGCAAGTGGCGTCATTGA
This sequence comes from Suillus occidentalis, assembly GCA_016628085.1. Lineage (NCBI taxonomy): Eukaryota > Fungi > Basidiomycota > Agaricomycetes > Boletales > Suillaceae > Suillus > Suillus occidentalis. Next base: position 78,557 of record JABBWB010000009.1, read on the forward strand.
AGACTTGCCATTGGGTCAATCAAGGCAGCTGGCTTTCGCTGATTCATCTATGGCGTCCATCATGTAGAGTCACAACACAGTGCGGAAAAGATCCGAGTTGTAGGAGGCACTGCTCGACTGGTGTGCAACAGACTGGCTGGCGCTTCAAGTAGGAAAGTGGTGGGCCTTGGATGAGCCGGTAAGGGAGAGGCAGGATTGATATAACTGAAGCTTGATATAGTAAGACTTTAACAGGACATGCTGTGGGATGCACAGCCATTTGAAAGATATTAATATATAGAGATGGGATGCGCGCCTATATGCCCATATCATTCTTCGTCCTTGCTAGCATCCTGGTAAGATGGAAACCCCATATGAACATCACGCATGGATGAACTGACGGCTGGCTCAAGCACAGGCAAAGCACGGCAGTCGAATTGGGAATCATTTGATATCAAGCCTAGCGTTGAGGGCACGAGGAAAACTCACCCAACACATCAAACATACTTGCCAGCGTGTCTGGCAAATACAGCTGTTATGGCGTCCACTTCGACACAGACCATTTCAACAGCAGACAATTTGATTCTGACGCCAGTCATGACCTTGGAGGGACATGAGCCATGGACAACTGTCTCGTCGGATGGTAAACGAGATGAGTACAAAGAAATTTCATGCATTTCCTACTTTCCCGACGGCAAGCAAATGATCAGCGGATCACACGACAATACGATTCGGCGATGGAACTTGCAGAAGGGTAAAGAGATTGAGAAGGATCGGGAGGTTGTCAAATATGTGGAAGCAGTGGAGGTATCAAGAGATGGCCGATGGGTTGTCATTGCTGGTGGTATTGACATCAAAGTCAGTGAGGTTGAGACGGGGATCGTGAGAACATTTCATGAAGACCCTTGGATCAAATGCATCGATATCTCCGCGGACAGCACACTGCTAGCTGGTGCCGGTGGGTCATATTCCAAAGTGCGGATATGGAACTTGGACACTGGCAAACTCGTGGCTGGTCCATTCGACTTTGGCAATTATGATCCTAGAGCACTAAGATTCTCGGAAGATTCTCGGAAGCTGGCGGTGTCGTCTTATGATATTTTTGATAAGGAAGGTCATCTGGAGGTGTGGGATGTCCAAACACAGAAATTGGATGTACAAAAATCTACTCACAGCTTTCCGGGGCCATATCTTCCGATCTTCTGGACAACAAAGGACAAATCCATCATAGTCGCCACATTAACCCCCCCGGATGACATATCTATGATGATCTCCGAGTTTGACACGTTGACGCTCAAAACAGTCGGAGCTCCTTTCAAACACACTTCCTTCATCTTTGGTCTAGCACTCTCATCCGATTGTGTTTTTCTCGCCATCTCTTCCTACCACACCATCCAGCTATGGGCCTTCGAGTCCCGCCAGCTCCTCGCTTCATTCAACGTCGAATCTCCCCGCACCCTTGTCCTCTCACCCAATTCACGCCAACTGGCTTACGCGACATGGAATGACGCCAACATTTACATATGTGACATCCCAACCACCATCCTTGCTACCATACAGAGTGTATGTATCAACACATACTTCCATCATTTATATACTAATTTTCTTACAGACCAGCAAATCTGAACATAATCTACTCAACGTACGTGATCCTGCCCTTTCCTTCATCCACATCATTCCATTCTTCGTTATAGTCCGATGCAACACGTCGTACTGTGTGCCGTAAACCAGTGATAATACCGGTCAAGTCTCCCTTCCCTCGACCTTTGCCAACAAGCGACCCACATCCTTTCCCTCGCTTTCTGCGCAAGCTCCTTCCATTCTCTTCTCATACGAACATGGTTCACACCGAGCCTTGTAATCTCCTGGATGTATGGATCATTTTGCCTTTTGCTTTTCCGTTGACTTGATGATTCCCTTGCAGTTCCCAGCTACATCCCCCTTACCTCGTTCTCATATAGTGAGTATGACTGCCATTATTTTATATTTGACTAACATTCTTTCAGTCTCAACCGCCGGCACCACCCACTTCCCAATCCTCTGCCATCAACACTTCCTCAACGCTCACATCTCGCTTATATCGACTGTGGCCCCTTCAGAAATTTCATGCATCGCCCACTGTCGTCGATGTTCCTCTCGCGCCGGGTAAACTGGTACGTGTCCCTTCATTTTTCTCATCGTATTCTAAATCTCATGCACCCATGTATAGCGGAACGCTGCAGCGGGTGCTCTCGGCGATGACGACGACTTGATACGCGACGAAGACTATGTCCCTCCTCCTTCCCCCAGTCCAAACTCACGCCCAGGGATTGTCAATGCTGGACAGCATGGGAGCGGCCGGTTCTGTTTCTGTTTCTAACGCAACTCGATTTGGTATCTTGCTAATGTAATTGTTGCTCGTTGCATGCATTCCTGATGTGAGCTTGCATATCTATAATATTCAAGCAGGAACTACAATACTTTTTGAAATATCTCAGCATGCATTTCCGGTGACTTGGTGTCAAATGTGTCTACTTCAACACAGCTTCGTCATATTGTGCTCTGTAACCCTGCACTATGAACACTTAATTGGAGCTGGATGGATTGAGAGGTATGACATCAATCGTATCCTCAGGAGATCACTTCATCGCGCCCGGAAGCCTATTATCTCTCCCATCCCACCTAGCCCAACTTTACATTTTATCTGCATTCATAAGCATGTACTCTACTGCCGCACCCTTCCCGACTGCAATCAAGTTCAAACCTTACTTGAGTGGAACAGCAACAGCTTCACGAACATGCGGATGCCACATCACTTCATCGCGTCTTTGAAAGCTTTTCTGACGAAATTGTGCAGTTGAATGTCAGGGTTCAGTTGAATATCTAAGACAGAACACATCATCATTGTTTCGCAGATATACAACCACGTCAATGTCCAGCACGCGTATGACTTGACGAGACTCATCGTGGGTTCCACGTACATTGTTGCATCGCCAGCGGTAGCTGCAGTTTCCATTCGCACACTCCTTCCTGAGGTCTTCTGGACCTGTGGTAACGCGACAAAAATCAAATGAATGTTCAGGAACACCATGACTCGGACTGACCCCATTAACTTCAAGCAACTACGTGCGTTGAGCAATGGTGTCACTTGGAAAGCACTGCAACTTCCCTCACCCTCCCATCCTTCCAACAACGAATAACTTCTTTAAGCGGAGGGTCTGAAGTTCTTTTTGCATTCATTTGGCGTCAATCACTCTCAAGTAAGGGCATGCAAGTAACTGTATATAAATTAATTTCATCATTTTGTAAAATAACCAATGACATGCGTTCAAAAAGCAAAAGTCAGAGGACTGCACCCGCACTCTATCGTCTCCATCTTCTGACCCATCGAGGGCATCCCACAATCCAGCACGATAAAGGAAGGAATAAAGGTAGCATATTCTTCTCGCTGCTGTACTGTCGACAACACCGCCGCGCCGAAAACCAGGCTCTTCAGGGAACATTTCGATCGCGTCAAAAACGCCTTGAACTCTTCGTGTGGCCATGCCCCCATTTGGGAGACTTCGATCGTGCGAAGGCTGGGGAGTGTGATAACGTCGAATAGACCAAGAACCGTGCCTGACTTGCAGTTCTGATCGCCGACAATCTCCAAGGATTGGAGGCTTGTGTGCGTGACTGGTTCTAGAGTGTTGTTCGGTAAAAACCTTCCATACACTGTCCATGGAAGTGAGGTTGGGACATAGACAGAGTACGCCAATGAATGAATCGAGTCCGTGTACGTCGATCTCGATGTGAGTGAGACCGGCCCATGCAGAATCTTTGAACAAATCCAGTTCCTTGCGGCCATATAACAAACACACTACAATGTTAATCCTGCGCAGATTAGTCGGCAATTCGAGAGAGAGAGAGGTTGATGTTTATATTTCGATTAGGATTATTATTAGGAAGAATGTTGTAAATGGTGAGTTCTTTGAGTGAGTGGAAGTCTTCGATCATGAAGGGCTCGTTGCAATTCGAGAAATAAAGCGTGAGAGACGTGATTTGCTGGATATAAGGCTGGAGCAGGTGTCGTAGTTCGCTCAAATCCCCGGAACAGTCGATTCTCAATGAGAGCGGACATCCTTGTGACCGCTTGAGCCAGGAATCGTAGCCGAGGGCTTTATGCTGGAAGTCGACACGACTTGCCAACTGCAGACTGCACCATAACCCGGGCAAGTTCACAGCAAATTCCCTCCATCGGCGACAAATTGTTGTCAATAGCATGGGAGCCAGACCTAGCACTGATTTGGGCAACAAATATTCATCTTCGGGCAGACAGTAGAGAAAGATTTCTGAGAGAATTTCGGTTGGCAAGCGCCAGATAGGCAATGAAATTTGAATGTCCTTCTCTTCGATGGTTGCGTGGTCCGAGTCCTCGCCTGTAATCTGTTGAAATAGATATTGATCATTACATTCAGATGTATATACCAATACCAAGAACTGACAGGTATATGCGGTTCATGGATGGTAGCTGAGACCGATTTGACGCTTGAGCTGACTGATTTCCGCATGTTAATTCAAAGGAGGTGGACATGTTTGGAAAGGGAGATGGACCAACTACCGCGTCCCTATTTAAGCTCGACACCTCGGAAACCACGAGTCCACAGCAGACACACCTTGCTATTATGGTTTGTCATAGGCCGGTTTTAGGTAAACATCCACAACCTGAAACCTTGTATTGTTGGAAGTAGTTGATGTGGAAATGAATTCGGCACCACTAGACCATTCGAAACCTTTTGTATTTTTATGTGCACAACGACTGAAGTTCGCAGAACTAAACCTGTCAATCAAGCTGTGACCTATTGGTTTGATATTTGAGAGGCGTGAACACACTCACAGAAATCTGGTTCAATTCGAGTCTCCTTGGCACCTATACTCAATGTCCGTACTGAAGGGTCGAATGCCTTTTCGTTAATCGTTTTTCCCCTGCTGCATTCTTTGTACTGACGCTCGGGCTCGTTCTAACAGTAAGTACAACTTGAAGACGGTTCGATTAGTGTCGGGAAATTCATAGCAGCGGAGATTAATATCGACACATGGTTGCACTGTACGATAGGGAGCTTCGAGCGCGAATCACGTAGATTGGGGAGTAGTAGGGGTTGGAGTACTGCTGTGCGTTATATAAGAAAAAGTAATAAAGGACATGCTGTACAATGTACAGCTGTCGGGAAGATAAACTGAGGCGGGACACGCGCCTATATGCCCATATTGTTCTTCGTCCTTGCTAGCACCCTGGTAAGACGAATTCGCACACGAGCATCACACATGGATGAACTGACGGCTGGCTCGAGCAGGTGAAGTGCAGCACTCGAATGAGTTCGGCTTGAAAATCTTCCAATAGTATCAAGCCTAGGCTTACAGGGCACGAGGAAAACTCACCGAACACATCAAACATACTTGCCAACGTGTCTGGCGAATGCAGCTGTTATGGCGTCCACTTCGACACAGCCCGTTGCAACAGCAGACGTATCGATCCTGACACCAGTCATGACCTTAGAGGAACATGAACCACGCAATGTTTCCTCGTCAGATGGTAAAAATCACGAGTTGAAATATATTTCATACATTTGCTACTTTCCTGACGGCAAGCAAATGATCAGCCGATCACACGACAAGACAATTCGGCGATGGGACCTGCGGAAGGGTAAAGAGATTGAAAAGGATCGGCAGGTTGTCGAATATGTGGAAGCAGTGGGGGTATCAAGAGATGGCCGATGGGTTGTCATTGCTGGTCAGAAGGGAATGAAAGTTAAAGAGGTTGAGACGGGGATCGTGAGAACATTTCATGAAGACGATTGGATCAACTGCATTGATATTTCCGCAGACAGCACACTGCTAGCGAGTGCGTCATATTCCAAAGTGCGGATATGGAACTTGGACACTGGCGAACTCGTGGCTGGTACATTCGACATTGGCGGTTATATTCCTGGAGCAGTTCGATTCTCGGAAGACTCTCGCAAGCTGGCGGCCGTGAGGTCATATTTGGAGGAACATCATCTGCAGGTGTGGGATGTTCAAACACAGAAATTGGATGTGCAAAAATCTATTCACCACGTTGTGTCTAATCTTCCGATCTTCTGGACAACAAAATACAAATCCATTGTAGCCGCTTGCAGCTTCACGGCGGATCACAAAGCCAGGATGATCTACGAGTTTGATGCATCGACGCTCAAAACTGTCGGAGCTCCTTTCAAACACACTTCCTCCATCCATGGGCTAGCACTCTCATCTGAGTGTGCTCTTCTTGCTAGCGCTTGCAACTGCACCATCAAGCTATGGGCCTTCGAGTCCCGCCAGCTCCTTGCTTCATTCGACGTCGCATTCCCCTTCACCCTCCTCCTCTCGCCCGATTCACGCCAACTGGCTTACACGACCCTCAATCGTGAGGCCAAGATCTACATATGTGACATTCCAGTCAACATCCTTGCTAATATCGAGAGTGTATGTGTTCCCGCATGCATCTATCAGCATCTATTATTTATATGACAATTTTTCTTTCAGACCAACAAATCTGAACATCCTGATCTATTCAACGTACGTGGTCCTCCCTTTCCTTCATCCACACCATACCATTCTTCATTATAGTCCAATGCAACACGTCGTACCGTGCGCCGTAAACCAGCGATAATACCGGTCACGTCTACCATCCCTCGCCCCCTACCCACAACCGGCTCACATACTTTCTTTCACTCTCTATGCAAGCTCTTTCCCTTTTCTCGTACTAACGTGGCCCACGCTGATGATCCTTCTAATCCCCTCGATGTATGATTCTTTTATCTATTTGCTTTGCCATTGACTTGACAGTTCTCTTGCAGTTCCCTGCTACGTCGTCCCTACCTCATTTTCATGTAGTGAGTGGGACTGACATCCCAAATATTTGACTTACATTCTTCCAGCTTCGAACATCGGCACCACTCACTACCCAATCCTCCACCAACATTATTTCTCCAACCCTTGCATCCCGCTTGCTCCGACTGTGGCCTATTCAGACAAATCACGCACCGCCGACTATCGTCGATGTTCCTCTCGCTCCAGGTAAACTGGTATGCTTGTCTCATTTTTCTCATTGTATTCCAGATCTCATGCATCCTATGTATAGCGGATCGCTACAGCAGGTGCTTCCTGGTGATGATGATGACCTGATACGCGACGAAGACTATGTTCTCTCCTCCTCCTTCCCCCAGTTCAGACTCACGCCCAGGAATTGCCAACGCTGGACAGCATGGGAGCGGCCGGTTCTGTTTCTGCTTCTAACTCATTTCGATGAACTCACTCTCTGGATCTCGTTATTGTAAGTCCTGCTCGTTGCATAGTGCTGTCATTCCTATCTTATATCGACCCCCGAAGCACTTGAGGCACATCGGTAGCCCCATAGCCAATTATTACCATCACAGTACTTGCTTTGTTTTACAGTCACGGTAATCCATGTTAAAAAGTACGCGAGGACCTCTGAGTACATGTTGTCGTGCGTCCAGTTGCAATCAGAAGGGTGATTGGTTGCATTTCTGCTTGTAGACTATTCCCTGGGTGTCGTCACGTTGTCCTACCGTGAGCTTGCATTTTCACGAGCTACGATGATTTCTCAAAAACAAGCAAGCAGTTCCGGCGGCTCGGTATCAATTGTCCGAAATCCATCATCGAGCTTCCAACACTTGCTTTCACTTTCATCGATTCATCGTTCACCTCCACACTCAGCAGTAGTGACTGGCTACAACTTGGAATTTTCACGGATTGGTCGGTGTTTGAAATGCACCTATGTCAGTAAAAATGATTGGAATTCAAGGCTACATTGCCTGACGGTGATTCAATATTCAATGGTAGCCGTCTTCAGTAATATCTTTGGAACATCGTGCTGCGTTGTTGCGCGTTGATGTCCACAAGGGGCGGTGTTCGTGAGTTTTACAGCATTTGAACTTGATTGCAGTGTTTCATACATAGCGGCTCTAGCACGGCAACATGTCGATGATATTTTTAGCCTTAGAGTGTTATTCCTGTAAGTGTTATAGTTGGCTCTATCGATACTAGCTACTAAATGTTTCGTACTAAGTGTGGCGGTATTCGTCTCGTCAGCGACACTCAACTCAAATGACGTTAGTTGGAACAAACGGGCTGATCGGTTTCAAAATGCTATGCACGTCAACTTACTATAAAGTGCCAGTGAAGTTAAGCCCTTACAGGTTCAACAGCTCCATCCATGGTCAACACCACTACTGCAGCAGGGCTCGTCGGTGTTGTTCTTTTGGCCCGTCACGGCGACAGGACGACATACTACCAAGACCCAAATACATACAACTCCACCCAAGCTTACATCACTCCTCTTGGAGAGGTGAGATTTCTGCTATGATACTGGATTTTGCTCACGAATATTTAGCAACAAGAATTTGAACTCGGGAGCTTCCTTCGCAATACGTATCTCAATCCCGATTCGCCGTCTTTCATCCAGAATATCAGCACTGACGTAGTAAACGTCGATCAGCTAACAGTTCGCGCAGACGCTGGCGGAGGAAACGTTATTCTTAACTCCGCGTATGCTCTGCTTCAGGGCCTCTACCCATCCACACAAAAGTCAGCGATAACTTTGGCAAATGGCACAACAATTCTCCCTCCTCTTGGGGGATACCAGTATGTTCCAGGCAAGTCAGTTACAACTATTCTTTTGTCCTGTGAATAATGTGCTACAGTGGAATCTTTGGAGTTTTGGCAGAGTCCCTCTCTCACGAGCTGGATGGATTGCGAGGTATGAAATCTGCGGTATTTTCTGGAGGTCACTTCATAACGCCAGGGAACCTAGTATTTCCAATCCCACCTAACTCGATTCTACGCTTCATCTACATTCATAAACATGTCCACTACTGCAGCACCCTTCCTGACTGCATTGAAACCTTACTTAGGGGGGCGTTAGTAACAACTTCACGAACATGGTATGTTACTTCATTGCATCTGTGAAAGCCTTTCTGACACAATCGTGCAGTGGAATGTAAGGGCTTGTTTGAATATTTTCAGACTGGGCTTATAGCATCCGCAGATATACGACCATGTCAATGTCCAGTACACCTATAACCAGACCTACTACGAGACCCTACCTCCCACATTCCTCCAGCAAGCTCGCTATTACACTGATTGGCTACAAAGCAATATCTTCACCGATTCTGTGTCAAATGGCATTGGACAAAGTCAGTTTAGATTCAATTCCGAAATGTGTTTTAATAATGTTTCTGCAGTTGCCATTCGCACACTCCTTCCGGAGGTTTTCTGGGCTTTGGGTAACATGACAAAGACTTCTAACAAAGTCAAGATGAATATCCAGGAGATCGATTACAAGCCATTCATCAGTCTGTTTAACGTCACCAATGCCACCTTGACTGACCCCGATATTAGCGGCATTGGTCAGTATCACTGGTAGTGTATGAATTCAACTCCGCGGTCTGATCTCAATTCACAGCCAACTATGCCGCCGCCGTTGCCCTCGAGTTGTCGCAGGACTCGCAGGGTCAGTACGAGGTCAGCATGAAGTTCAAGAACGGTACCGAGGACAACCAGTTCCGTCAACTCAAGATGTTTGGCAACACGAGCATCACGTTTGACAGTTTCATTCAACACCTTTTTGTGAGCTGTTCTTTACAGCGTGTATGATTTCCTGCTCATAGCTTCATTCATCTAGTCAACTACGATAAATTCCACTAACAACTGGTGCTTCTCCTGCAATCAAACTGTCCTGCGCGGATGCTCTGTCTTTAACTACAGTAACGACCCCTTCTTATATGGCTATGGTACTGGTTATACGCGTTAGACCACAGGCATCTTTTGATTTCCGGTCGTATACTAAATTAACCTAATTGTCGAATACTTTGTACTGGAAGTCGCACGAGCGGAACCACCCACCCCACCTTACTGTAATATATTTGGTATGGTGCTTGAGTGGTCGTCCACTTACTTAGATCCATCATATTTCGCTCGCGCTTCGTAGGAGGGTATTAGGACTCGTCAGCTTGGGCTGGCATTGCTCAGATTATAATCAAGGTCAGGGTCGGGTTCACCTCTGGCCTGTCCAAGTCCTCGAACTCAAAGCGTCAACTTCTACTAGTACAATGACTTTCGTAACACATTCGGGCGCTAAGACTGCTTGAAATATAGAGGGTGGATCTTTCGATTTGTCAAATTTGCTGTGACAAACGAAATCGCTATATCTTGGCAACATCTGCTCTTTCAATACATAATTTGAACAGGATTACACTGTCACACATAGCTTCCATCTTGACTGCCAACCGTACAACACCCCATCAATCGCTGACTTTGATAACAAGTTTTCCTGTAGTTTTTCCACTTGTTAGGTCGATTTGCGCCTGTTTCACCCCCTCCGTAGTGAATGGGTATTCCTTAAAGACCTGTGTCTTTAAGGTGCCGTTGGCAAGAAGGGAGAACAGGGCATTTCCGTAGTAGAGCACTTCCGCTGGGGTGTATGTGTAGTTGTTCATGCTAGAATACTTAACCGTTAGCATAAAATTGAATGATGCAGTACTTGAACGCACGTTGGCCGGAGAAGCTTCACATTCTTTTGCACAAGCCTGATGGGAGCGAATGGTGGAACGGTCCCCGAAGCATTACCCACTGAGACAATGGTACCTTTTCGTCTGATCATTATGAGGTCAGACTCGAACCTGCACCAAAGATTAAGTCAACTCAAGCAAGAGGCGCCACAGGTTTGATTCTTACGTGTCTTTACCCACACCATCAAAGATTGCATGGACACCCTCCCCATTCGTGAGTTCCAGGACACGTGCAACCGTATCCTCGCTCTTATACAAGATCACATGGTCCGTCCCGTTAGCTTTTGCAAGGGCGGCCTTCTCTGGCGTCGAGGTCGTGCCTATCACAGTCGCTCCTCGCGACTTAGCCAGCTGGGTCATGAGTAGCCCGAGACCACCCTGCAACGGTGTGAATGAGGATTATATCGCCCTTTTGTACGTTGTATGCTTCTTCCATGAAGGAAATAGCTGTCAATCCTTGTACGAGGGCCGAGACGGCCGTCAATGTCGACACCGACTCCGGGATCACATACACCGTGTTCCAAGGTACAGAAACGTATTCCGCATGTGAACCAAGATAATCCTGCAGGCTCGTGAGCTACTGCAAGAAAGTGTATAGACAGCACAGCGTACGACTGCAACGCGGGAACCTTCTTTGTACCCGCGCTTCTTATAATCCGGGTTGTTCAGGACGGACTCGTCTGTAGGAAGTGCGACGACCACACCGCTGGCTTCCTTCCCAATCACGAATGGGAATCCAGAAACTGGGTATACTCCTTCTCTGTCACATCTTAAGTACGCTCCTCGGGATGCTTGAGGCGTTTGAACACTTGCCTGTAGTATGTGTCGATGAAATTGACACCAAGATATTGGACCTATTCAACGGCGAACGCAGCATAAATTAAACGTTGACAGTCGCATGAAAATCTGATAATGACTCTACCTTTACGACCAGATGATTCGGGGCTACTTTGGGGAAAGGAATCTCGCGTTTCTCAATGACCTCGGGTCCCCCCGTTTTTGAGATCGTGATGGCTTGAACTGATGACGGATAGGACATTCTGGAGGTTGCAGTGGAGAACTGGCGAGCGAGAGTGGAAAGTCGGCGAGTCAAACTTATCATCATGCTCCTGGGAGGATGTGACTCATACAAAAATGATTCCGTTGGGTAGATAAACTCTATTAGCCTCATCAGCGCAAGTTAGTCAGCGTCTTGCGACATTCTGGTCATGAGACACATGGAAATGCGGAACACCGTAAGTGCTCGACAAACCGAGTGCCAGTGATAATTGAGTGAAAGAGAAGATTAATCTAGAAGAGGTATAAGTGTTATTGACGCCGCGGGTGTTGCTGAACGACATCCGGCGGCAAGTACGTTTACAGGTTTGCGGTAGACTAACACGCATGTACGACGTAACCGATGGATATCACTTGTGCATGATGTATTCTAAAGAGTTGCCGCGTAGCAGTGGAGTAAAAGATTGAAGGTTATACTGAATGATTGCATGATCAAACTAGTACCTCCCCCTGCAAAGGCTTGATTTAAGATGTCGTAAATGAGATGAATTTGTTCATCTCTCTGAACCATCCCAGGTCTTTGCTCTCGTAAGCTGTCAATCTCCTGCGCTATCAAGTCTTCCTGAAGCTCCTTCGGTAGAGCACCCAGCGGCGGGACAGGCAAAGAGGATAAAGGCTGAGGAAGAAGTACTGGTGTGTTCGAGGGCGGGTTGCCGCTCAAAAGGTGGTATGCGCGTAACAGCGACGACATCGCAATGAATGATCCGGTCCGCCCTATGCCAGCGGAGCAATTGACCATGATAGGAGGGTCTGGGTCTGGCTCCGAAGATGACGGGAGTGAAGAGGTATTCTTGTTAATGCAGTCCACAAGACGAACGAAAGCGAGAAGGCTAGCTCGGTCTTCATCCTCAGGAACTCCGTGGTCCGGCCATGCAGCATACAGCAGATGGGTGAATACCACAGCATCCTGCGAATTGGTCGAGGTGACAGGAATGATGGAGACCTTGCTCTGCACGCAGCAGGCCTCGTTTATTCGCTTGCTTTCTAGTAACGTCACCTTCAGTGCAGGAGCATCACTTGTCGGATCTGGGTTCGACAGCATTGATTGTCCAGGGGTAGAGGGGAAGTAAACATGAGCTTTCTGTCGCCCTCTCTCCATATTTTGTGTGAGCTGAACAATGGTCCGCACACGACTAGGACAATGCATATAGGGAGAATTGAGAGATGCTGGGGGAGTGGAAATTGGTTGCACGATGGCACTGAGGAACACATGTGCCGTGCGCGGAAGGGGTGCTTGGGTAGCAATCCATAACTTCCCGCCATATAGCTCCCGCACCCAGCTTGCATTGAAATATCTTCCCTTGCTACCCTCGGCTCCGACACTGCAGTGACTGCCCTTCAAATCACCCACAATCACGCGCGTCCGATCGTATGGTTCAATGTTGGAGTACCGATTGGCAACTACATTGTCTGGATGATGGGCTATCATGATAGAGTAGTGTGCGACTGGATCGATCTTTCCAAGTGCAGAACTCAATGCTTGCTGCCCGCGCGCAAGAAGCGATGTAGTTTGTGGTTCTGCCACGAGAGATCGAGTCCGTATGTGATCGCGAGCATATTCTCGTTCAGACAATGCGGAACAAACAATTTCGGAGATAAACCGAGAATCATTTGCCAATGCTCTGGAAAGCCAAGCGGGTATCAGTGTCGATGTTGCAGTCATTGTAAAAGATGAAGGGTAGGGCGAAGCTATGGAGAGATTTGATATTTTCCTGTGCGTGAGAACAAACTGCCAGTTCTGTTCAAAGCTCTGTTGCGACTGAATACAGCAAACCGGTTTGCCATCATGACATGCATGAAGAGCAACGATGGATAATAGTTATTTATCGTTGATATCAACTAATCCACAGGATGTCAAGTCAGTGATTATTTCGCAAAGCAACAGTTCAGTCCTCACAACTTTGGCTACCAGAGTCAGTTCCACGTTGGATAGATCAACAGGGAAGAAACACTTGACAGACAGTAACCCAGAAACGTGCTGGACATCGCGACAGGTACAACAATTTTCCCTTGTTCAGAAACATCATTGAAATATTGACCTCGGATATGGGTAGGGTCCTGGGCAGTACATCCATCTAACGTTCCAAAAGCCAGCAATACCTAAACGTATCGCCATCATTTTCCAGGGCGGATTTGTCGGAACCAAATGTAGAATCGAGGTCTCCAAGTCGTCAGATAGGCCCGAATGGCAGACATGGGCGTATATCCATCCTGAGGATGCGAACAGACGTCAAGCTTTTGACTTGATAATTCATAGAGACAAATTGCCTGGGGAGGGGGAGGGAATTCGGAGCATGAAACTCGTCTTCGAGGAGAGTTCTGATTTTTACGGTAGAATCACAATTTATGAGTTGAGGATTGAAGGCGTCCTGCTCTGAAATGACGGAGAACTGGTTTCACCATAGCATGCAATGTGCTTGAGCGGTTCTGTGTGGGCCAAGAAATTTGCGTTTCAGTAAAAGAGGTGAACAAGAGATTCATCGGATGCTATTGTTCACAGTGGTAAATTCAAATTTGCTTTCTTCCTTATGCACACGAAATCACGGGCAAGTTCGTGCGAGTCTGAGCCTCTCTCATCAAAAACGACGTCGACGCGATTTTGACACGCACCATGCGCAAGCTGTGGGACGAAGGTGCACGTTGGCTTGTATATCCTGTTCTGACGTGGTAGTATTCCACTCGTATCCTTTCCTGTCAGCTCCTTCATTCAACCTCTACGGCGACCTGCAAATGCACTAGACTGTATCATATTTCAAACGCTTACTTGCCCTCAAAAATCACTTTCTTTTAGCGCGCTGTGTAGGCTGTCACCTCATCTGATCCAGACCTCTGGACTCAGGCTGCACCAGGACATCATCTGCGCCATGTTCACAAGCCGTAGTGGTGCATATCAATGCCTGGACAACTGTCGAACGATAGAGGTGTACTTCAGTGCTCCCTGGAGTCGACGCCGTCGATAAAGGATTTTCACCCACATACTCTTCACTGCGTCACTCACCCTTGTCGGCTGGGCAGGTTTTCCTTGCACTTGGCATCAACATTGGTCTTCACAGCCGCATATGCCACTAAAAGTGATTGGTTTCAGGCTCTTAGTAGGGTGGCAAAGATACCTTGCGTCAATCGACCAATATTGCAAGACTTCCACTTCTATAGTTTTGAAAATCAGGATGTAAAATCACGGTCAGTTCTGTGTCTCGGCTAGAGGAGGCACGATCCATCAGAATCTATGACAGGATATTGCATCGCATTAGTTATGAAACGAAATCGAAGCGTGAGTACTCACAAGGAAGCGCAATGAGAAGGTCCTTATCCGTGTTGTTTGGCAGTCGAGTCTTCTCGAAACGGATGCTGGTGGGCCGTCTCTAAAATCATGCGATTACAAATTGATATGAAAGGTGTACATCAAGTTCTACATCATCCTTTGCATCTCGGACATGTTCGATCTTTGTTGTTGCTGTTGACCAGCTCACCGAGTGTGTTATTCCTGCTAAAGCAATGACAAGATTAACAGAAATCTGATGGATCTCATCACTCACGCGAGTTGGCCTTGCAACATTGAACTGTTCGTGGAGCATAACTTGTGGTGCCCGATCTGATTGTTTGCCTTAGGCGAGGATGGCACAAACATTCACAGCGTATCCACAACGCATCTCTCGTCTTCACACTGTGGACTTACAACAACAATGAAGCACTCAAGTGTGGATGTAGAGCTGAACGCATCGAGCCAAATGACCACTGTCCCATTTAGTAAACAATGGTGGTCCACAAGAAATGTTTGTGGACGGTGAAAATGTGGCTTGAGGACACTTTCAAACCATACAAATATTGCATTGTTAACCTTCGTCCTCCATCTTCTGCCCGCTACACTCACTGCAACTTCGAACTCTTACCCATCCTCAAACACTTTAATCAACCATCTGCTGGCTCAGGTACGTGCATGCCCAGCTTCAATGCCCATGTTTCCTAACTATATCTACTTCTTGCCTCCAGATGATCCAATCCACCTCCCACTTCTCGTCGCGCTGTTCTGATTCTTCAAATGGAACCCAATACACACCAAACGCTGACATGTATATGGGCCAATTTCCCTCGGTCCAGTCTGCACACATTCCTTACACAGGCTCCACCACGTATTCCTACTACCCTTACGGTGTACTGCCCAACGGAACGCATGGTGCTGCTCCCCTAGACGCGCCCGTCGCGCCTTCGCCTGGTGTGGGTGCTGGAGTTGCACATCCTGCGTTCCAAGCGGGACCAGGTGGTTGTTACCCACCGCCAACTGCGACTGCTCCTACCACACAACACCCATTCGCGCCCCCCATGTGCCACCAATTCATCCCATCAAATTCTTTCCCAGGAACCACGACCCCCGATCCTCCCGGTATATCACATCAAACACACCTCCACCAGTATCACGGTGCTGGACTCGCAACAGACTCACCTTCCCCATCTCTCCCTCAAGCACCAAGAATTTCAGTCGGTCAAAAGCGCGTCGCGCAAGACCTCGAAGACCATAACGTCAAGCGAACCAAGGTTGTAAAAGTTAATCAACCCAAAACAAATATCAAGAACGACCCGTGCTTTGTGAGTTTTGTTTCAGTTTTGTGAGGTCGCATTTTTGATCCTTGAGACAGACACCAGTGTTGAATCGCTTTGGTCAACACGACGGGGACTATATCTGTTCTAGGGATGGCCGGGTCATTCGGTCTGATTATTATAAACAACATGTGCGGATGGGAATACATGTTCATGGGCCAACAGTATACGAATGCCATCTTTGTGGGAAAACGTGCGTATGCCCACTCTCGAATAAGCGTGTCTCATCACTAACAATATTGTGATTAGCTTTACCCGACGTAAGTCCTGCAGGAAGCATTGGGACAGCCGTTGTGGAAAGCTACTGGTAGCAGCTGGTGGCGTTCCAATGTCGTACTCAGACGCTTGCCGACATTTCAAGAGCTCCGCTTCTGCTTCGCTTGTGGAAAAAGCCGCTATGGCATTCACATTCAGGTTACCCACAACTGCCACGACATCCGATATCTCATTACCAGAGAGCATGCCGACCGAAGCCACCGAAGACTCCCCAAATCCTGATTCTGGTGTGGCTATTGAGATACAGGACGCTGCTTTGGTGGCACCCGTACTTCCTCCATCTGAAGTACGAGAGATTTCGCTCGTAGAGGTCCACGGGAGCCTTGACTTTTAGAAGTGGATCAATAGCACAGAGGATGATGTGGAGCCTTCATCCTCTTGGTTACCAAAAACCATACTCGCAGAGGACCCTTTTTGATATGTTCTTGGCTGGACAATTCTTATGAGGGCGCGCTACACCAGCGATCACCCTCTGAATTGGTACCTCTCCCCTACCCTCATCGACCATGAGATGTAGAATTCATTTCATACTTCGCTTCCCCACAAACCATACGCTATCCTTTTTTCATTTCATACTTCGCTTCCTCACAAACCATCCACTATCCTTTTTTTCATTTTGCCCTATGCTATCACCCATTCACGCATAGCACCACACATTCTTTAAAACTCAACTCTATAGCGCATTGCCTCTCGTTCATCCTTACCGTTGCTATCACTGTCATCCTTGTCATTTTTTTCGGTTTTCACTGTGCTGTCGCCCATTCGCGTATAGCACCCCACATTCTTTTCAACTCTGTGGCGCATTGCCTCTCGTTCATTCTTACTATTGCTACTACTGCCATTACGATGAAATACACACATTCCTTAATATACGTGTTGGAAGATCTTAGGAATGAGCAAGCAGGTAACTGAGGTAGGGTGAAATGGTTTGTGTCATGGTACTCCGAGTCCATCCAAAAAGGCTAGCGGGATTCAATATTCAGTACTTACTCAGTACACTCAAGATTGACAAGCTCGCGGCGTAAGATCTGACTAGGGAAGCTTATTCGAGCTTGGGATTCAAACAGAGATTCAAATTTCAAAACGCAAATCAATTTACATAATAGGCATGAAGCTCAACCAAATAACATAGCGGCCTACAACGCGAGGTAAACCATTCAACATGGAGCGGACCCACATTCGCTCAACACGATGAAGTCCCTACAGCGGAGGCCAGCTATGCAGTTTTGGAAGGCGTGCTATTACCTGTGATGGGTCCTCTTGCCTTTGATTGTACCAAAGGACATGGGCATGCCAGATGCGGCGAGGACCGGAACAGCGATAGGTGGTGACACTGGGAGAGTAGGAACCGGGACGGGCACCGATACCGGGAGAGAAGGATTTGGGATGGGTAGTGATACTGGGAGAGATTGGATTGGGATGGGCAATGATACTGGGAGAGATGGGATTGGGATGGGCAGCGATACTGGTAGAGTAGGAAGCGCAGCAAGAGCAGGCTTGCCAGGGGCGCTGGCCGAAGAGGGACGCACCAAACCGGAAGCGCTGGCTGATGAGGCATGCACCACCCCTGAAGACAATGGTGCAGATGCTGAGATTGTATCACGATGGTGAATGTGGCGTCCACGACCCGGGTGCACTTCAGCCTGCTTATCAACAACCGAGGGAGAAGGGGAGGCTGACACATTCGAAGGAGAGGCAGTAGAGTTTGCCTGAACAGTCGACGAGGAAGAGTAAGAACTGCCGACGCTGACCGCTTCCACTGCGTCTCGTGGAATTGGTAAGGCTGGTAGCAGGCCAGCGGTCAGATTCTGTGCATGACCAATCGCGGCCTGTACTGGTTGCACTGCTTCAGCTATTGGAATATCAATACCGAGCGCGTTAAGTAAGGACGTCACGAGACCAAGCACGGTATTGGCGATGTCGGTGCCAGTGCGCCTATGTAACTCCGCTATGTAGAAGTGGTCAGAGGATATTTGTAAGTGAAGTGATGCGCAGGAAGAAACTCACCATGACGTGATGGTGCATGACGATTGGAGACACTGACAGGTATGCCTTGGACACCTCCAGAAAGCAAGAGAGCGAGTGAGAACGAGACAAAGACGATATACAGGGATAGGAAGCGCATTATAAGGATATTTAGAAAGGTTCGTGAAAGTCGTTAAATGGAGCGCTAGCCAGTAGTCTGATGGATAAAAACAGGAAAAGAAGCGGGTAAGGATCACAATGGCAAGGATGGGTCTTTATACCTTTGCAGAACGGCGGCTGACAGAGATATACGTGAAGATGAAACCCGCTGACGATGACGTTTCTTGCAGACCAAACCACTGGTGAGGTGTCGACAGGCATAACATGTCTCAGACATGGTTCTTTTGCTGGGAATTTTATATCTGCCTGGAGTTGGCGACACCTTGCATTACGATTGTGAATAGGTCTGCAACACAGTCCATGTGCGCGTCGACGTCGCGGTCATGATACATGATCCTGAGGTGCAGATGGGTAAAAATAGTAGATGGGGGTCGTTATGTCCAAGACAAGCCCAAGACGTATTCTCCATGCTGCAACTGTAGAACTGTGGAAATGTTTTCACGGTCCTCTCCTGTAGTCCGTCATCTCCCATATGTTATCCTCCCCGAGTGCTCTCCGTCTTCTCGAGCTGGCAGTATCAGTCACTGAACCAGACAAAACCATGAGGTTCCATAGATCAGATACAGAACGAAGCAGGGGTGTTCCCATGCATGACGACAAGAAACACCATCCTAAACCTGCGAATCTGTTTGAATAAGAACTTGAGTAGGTACTAAAAGACACGTAGAACTCAAATAAACATACATGAGAACCACAAGAGCAAAGAGTAAAGTCATCAACGATGAATCGTAGCCTGTTTCCACCATCAGCTGGAGCTCAACAAGCCAATTGTTGGAGTCGGCAACTCAGGAAAACCAAGATAAGCCAAGAACTTCAAATCCTTACTATCAGTCTATCACTGTACTTTTTTCTCACCGCATGCCATTCGGTCCGAAGGCTAAGTTACCGCATACTGCGGCCATACATAGGTATCGTGGTCCGTTGAGTTCTCAGACGCCTACACACCTTCACCTTACCTAACTAGAGGTTCGTATAATTCATTTACTCCCTGTGGTCTGACACAGTTTCTCAAATGGCCGTCTAGTACAGGTGTTCGCAACATTACATATTCACACCTCGCGAAAGTCATTGAGCCCTGAACATCATTAATTGCTGAAGATGTCTAATCCCAATTCAACTTCGGTGAGCCTGAGGCAAGTACTAGAGGTGACCATTTCATGCACACGTGCCCTTCAACACCCACTCACAGCGTTATAGAACTCTATCGCACAAATACCAAGGAGGGGCGAAGATATTGAGGTGGCGCCCAAACTACAAGAGGGCGATCTTCCCGACCCATATAGGATACGGGCCGGTCTTAAGACAGACGACGAGCTCTCACAGCTTCGTCGTCGTCGTAGGACTGGCAAACGACTCGAAAGATTTCACAGA
Organism: Suillus occidentalis; assembly: GCA_016628085.1. Taxonomy (NCBI): domain Eukaryota; kingdom Fungi; phylum Basidiomycota; class Agaricomycetes; order Boletales; family Suillaceae; genus Suillus; species Suillus occidentalis. The sequence goes on from JABBWB010000009.1 coordinate 98,545, forward strand.
AAGCAGAATGACGTGAGTTTTTCTCTTATATCGTATTATTTCGATGTCGTGCTGACGGATAAATGGTCAGCTCATCCAATCAATGCTAAAGCCTATGGAAGAACATACACAGGAGGCAAGAGAAGATGAAGCACATTTCCATTTTTCTGTAAGGAAGTGCTGTGGGGCTACCCATCTCTGCTGAATCGATTACGCATTCAGGTTAGGGTTGCAGTCTGGGCCAGTCTTGTTGCCAACTTCATTCTCTGCGTACTTCAGCGTACGTCTTGGCAATATGTCCCTATTGCTTTCGCTAATAATCCCACACTAGTATATGCTGCTGTATCGTCCGTTTCCTTGTCCCTCATCGCTACAGGGATTGATGCAACTTTCGATTTTGGAAGTAATATCTTCCTATACTGGACTCACAAGAAAGCACTGTCAATGGATATCAACAAATGGCCTGTTGGTGGCTCTCGATTTGAAACTATCGGAAATATCGTCTACGGTGATTCGTTCGTTCACTCAGCGGGAAATCATCTCATTTTCTTTCAGGTTCACTGTTCGTCTAATTATCAAGTCTTTGGAGCCTGATTGACATTCTCGTAGCATGGCTTCGGTCAACTTGGTTGTTATTGTTGAATCCGTCCGCGCAATTATGTCTTCAGAGAAGGACACCGGCTTTCACATCCAGGCTATCATCGCAGTCGCAGCTGCGCTTGGTACGTAGTCCGGACTAAAGCCCTTTGCGAATTAACTCTCAACTCAAACAGCGGTCAAATTTGTTCTTTTCTTGTATTGTTTTGCCCTCCGATCAAAGTCTAGCCAAGTGCAGGTCTTATGGGAGGATCATCGAAACGATCTTTTCATCAATGGATTCGGTAGGGCGACTCTCTGCTTCAAGCAGTCTGGTATAATGAAGTGATATTCCCCAGGTATTCTGATGTCTGCCGGAGGAAGTCGATTGCGATGGTGTTCGTGACCTCGACTTTTGCTTTTCTTGTCAACTTACACGTCAAACAGGGCTGGACCCTACTGGCGCTATCCTCGTGCGTTTCCCGTGTGTATCCCCATGTACTTTCCGCTCATGTGATCGCTACAGATTGGCGCTGGAGTCATCATTGCTTGGAGTCATACTATCTATGAACAATTTGGATACTTGGCTGGGAAGTCTGCGCCACACGAATTCCTGCAGCTCATCATCTACAAAGCTATGACCTTCAGCGATGAAATCGAGAAAATTGATACTGTACGGGCGTACCACGTAAGTGTCCTATCCCATTGCGTATGGTTGCATATTGATTTGATTCAATAACGCAGAGTGGACCTGTGCGTACCAATGGTATCATTTGAGGTGTTGCGTTCACTGACAGTCCTAACTAGGATTACGTCGTCGAGGTGGACATCGTCATGGATGCTACTACCCCGTTGTGGAAGGCCCACGATATCAGCCAGCAGCTGCAGGACAAGATCGAGGTGCTTCCGAATGTCGAGCGTGCTTTTGTGCACGTAGATCATGAGACGACTCACGCACCTGTGAGTATCATCCGATCCCATCATCTCCAATCACTCAATCGCTTGTACAGGAACATCGGAAAAATTTGTAGGCAAAAGGCAGCTGAACGAACGTGGGAATGCTATGAGTATATATAAGAGGATGTCTTATTTATTGGATACTTTGGCCTGTGTACCAAGTGACAGGACTACGGATCGCTTGTTGTTGCTGTACTCATGTAATTCAATCATACTGCTCCAGGGCTCTCCTTCTGCAATCTCCTTATATGGTGTGCCTACTGATCGGACTACAATTGGAAGATCGACAATCTGAGTGCTGATCACCGATGTCAAGACATCATAGCCTGTGGACATGACACAGACTTTCGGACGTAGACGAAATGTCCACAGCCTGCAGCGCAGTTCGGTATTACTGTGCCTTCCCATGTCAACTCAATCTTGATAGGACGAGCGAAACTGAGCTTTTTCTGGAGGACATGGTCCTGACAGACTTAATCACCATTCAGGTCATTATGATTCTAGACTGCATCACAATTACCACTTGACCTGCCCGTCCAACCGGTTCAAAGACGACTTCCAGGTCATCCAAGACACGAAAGAATTACAGGAGTTTCGGCGTGTCCCTGGCACGCATGCCATCATGCTTGAATAACTCCTGTGCCCAGCATTTGGCTATCGCAAAATGGGGGGCACTGGGGTTTGGCAAACTGAACTAAGCGTCAACGTAACACAATCGGTGGCCCTCTCGATGACGGGGAGCCACATCATGACTCGAAAGTGATCGTCAGGTACAATCTGTCAACGAGTCAGCAATGGCCACAATTCGTCCATCGAAGATAACCTACATCCATATCAATAGCTCCCGAGTCAGTAGTTTGTTGTGATGATCTATCTCTGAATAGTGTAGGAGAAAATGGCTGGTTGTGATGAGTCTTGCCACCTGAGCTGCGTTGTCTGTAACGAGAGACAGCGTGCTACACATGCAGTGAATGTTCAGATTATGTGAGAATTGAAGAACTGTCATCCTCGGAGAGGCAATACGGCGAGCAGAGAGCCGCCAATCAGTGCATGGTGCCATTGACAATGAGTGCGCCTGTTTGTTCGAAGTTTGATTTGCCAAGGCTCCAGTGTCATGTAGATAAGCACGACATGAGTCGATATCGCGTGAAAATCGTAGACACGTAGACCAACTGAAGCATCAAGGAAGATATTCTTAGCAGGGACCGTGTCCTTGTGGTGCTGTTGACTCCATGAGGCCGTGCAGCTGTCTCTGAAAAAGGAGTAGAGTAAGATGTCGAGGCCATGCCTCCACGAGGTACGAGGCTAGGAACAGCATATCTCGTAACACCAGGTCCACAGAAATGGCGAAGGACGGCAGGAGAGGTTATCATTAAAGGAATGAATTGGTGCTTGGGAGACAACATCAAACTCTCCTTGTGGTTGACCCCGGCGTGGCCCAGCCTGTCAACGAGTATGACCTCAGACCTAGTCAAAAGGCACGGAGCCGAGAAATTTAAGTCCAGGTCCAATTAATGACTTGTAACAAAGACCTGAAAATCTAAAACTCACTGCAAGTGGGTCAAACGCACAGGAAATGGAGAGGGGACCATACTTATGGGCAGTGTAGTTAAAGAGCCTTTATGGCTTTGAGCGGTTGCAGTCCAACCACTGGCAGCGAGAAGATAAAACAAGGCATCAACAACTTGAAAACCCCATCCTCTCTGCAACTGACACTAGTAGTCGCCATACTGGAGATCTTCCTCCTTTTATACCAAACAAACTTTGATACCGTCAGTCCAACGCCCACTCGATATACCAGAATCATTCACAAAGATAATAAACCGTTCACTCAGTGCGCGTGCAATAAATGATGGTGAGCAAGAGAAAGATGGCCGCGGTAGGGAGTTAGTTCATAAGACACTACTAGGATGCCAGGAATCAAGACCCGGAGGAGTTGTATGTCAAACAAGACAGAATCGGTGCGCATCATGTTCTGTTCCACACCGCAGCCAACTGACCATCTGTGCCAGGGAAGGGATCTTTTGGGGAAGTCTACAAAGGGTGTGCCATGACGGTTTTAACTTGCGAGCGGTCCCCCTCACGCTTCTTACAGGTATGATAAACGAACTCAGAAGACCGTCGCCATCAAGATCATAGATCTTGAAAGCGCAGAAGATGAGATAGAGGACATTCAGCAAGAGATCCAGATTTTATCACAACTTGACTCACCACACGTCACCAAGTTCGTACCTTCCTTGCCGTCTTGCCCTTGTCTGGATTCGACGAGGTTAACATGTAGCGTTTTTGCACGCAAGATATCATGGATCATTCCTCAAGGGTTCCAATCTCTGGATAGTCATGGAGTACGTTCTTATATTTCATTCCATTTTCATTCCCTCATGGACATATAGGTACTGTTCGGGCGGCTCATGTTCTGATCTGGTATAATCGCACCTAACCCTGGTAACTTGCGCTTATTTCACATTACGCAGATGAAACCTGGTGTATTTCGGGAAGAGTACATCGCAATCATCGTACGAGAGCTTCTCCGCGGACTTGACTATCTGCACACAGAGGGAAAGCTCCATCGGGATATCAAAGGTCATTTTACTTCGCTCCTGATTCATCTGACACTTATGTCATATTACACACAGCTGCCAACATACTGCTTTCCTGCTGGAGGTGATGTCAAGCTTGCCGATTTTGGCGTGTCTGGGCAGCTGTCTGGAACACTGTCCACCAAGAAGAACACTTTTGTCGGCACACCATACTGGATGTCGCCCGAGGTAATCAAGCAGAGTGGTTATGACCACAAAGCGGATATATGGAGCTTAGGTATAACTGCAATTGAGCTGGCAAAGGGAGAGCCACCCTATGCAGAGCTCCATCCGATGAAGGCAAGCGGGACTTGGCGCTGCCAGATTCCGCAATATCGCTTACATTTTGCCACACAGGTGCTATTCCTGATACCCAAGAACCCGCCACCGCAGCTGGACGGCCACTTCTCTAAACCATTTCGGGACTTTGTTGCGTATTGTTTGCAACGGGATCCCCGCGATGTTAGTATGCTCCACATTCTTTGTCTTCATTTTGTGTTACCATGACTGAGATGGTCAAATATATCACAGCGCCCAACAGCACGCGAGCTGCTAAAGCACAAGTTTGTTCGCATGGCAAAGAAGACTAGTTACCTCACAGAACTAATCGAAAGGCATGAGCGATGGAAGGCCGAAGGTGGGGATCGTGCGGAGGAAGAGGAACAAGTTGTAAATCAAGAATTGTGGGTCGCTCCTGCTTTGGCGACATCCTACTAATATATCTTCCTCAGGCCTGCAAATGCTGACCTAGAAGATCTCTGGGACTTTGGTACTGTCCGACACGCAGGGCGGTCGGGGACAATTGGGCGTGCACAGAACTCGATCAAGGTATCTGGTCCTCCCCTAACATGGGAGATGAACGGATCTTCTCGCGAGACGTCGTCGTCGTCATCATCTTCTTCCATCACAGCGAAAAAGGCGTCCGGGTCATCATTAAGGTCCAAGACTGAGCTGCCGCCGTTACCTTTGCCCCCAGCGCCGGCGCCAGCGTCCGCACCACCCGCTCGAGCACCGAGCGTGTATGAGCAAGCCACCGTGAGGCACATGCCGAGCGGAGGGCCTGGCAATGATAAACAGATGGGCCACGAGCGGGAGTCTTCTGATGAAGATTATGATGACCAATACTTGGACACGTACCCTAGAGGCGCGTCGGTTCACGAGAAACAGGATGAACCAGGAGACGATGAGTTACCTGATACTACTATGCTTGATTCAGTCATATTACCCGCAATAGCTTCGGTAAGGGTTCCGTGCTCCTAATCAGACAGGGCTAATTAGCGTATTCAGCTGTTCCCTCGAGTATCGACACAGGAAGCGCGAGTGGCGCTGAGCGCCCTACAACGAGCATTTAATGAGGCTGAGCGCATCATTCCAGGCGTGACCATGGAACTCGTGAACGAGATCGTAGACTCCGTGGAGCGAGTAGAAGATGATCAACAGCAGTAGCTATACCACTGACATTGTGATATCTTGGTTTGCGGTCTTTTGTTCCTTGCTTTCGTCGTTATATTCTTAGGACGCTCTCACCCCACAAATACGAACATTCATGCCTTACCCCGCACAGATGCATTCACCCCCGTTTTACCATACAAACGTGCTGTTCTCATTTTGCCAGCATATATATCATGTAGCTCTTATTAGCGAAGATCTGAGATTACACGCGGTGGGGGATGACCCACAGATGAAGTTGCGGCAAAGTCTTCTATGTCCAGGAGGACCCCAACTTATTGTCAGCAGACAAAGCGGATTGGTAAATATAAGATCTATTGCAACGATTTCCCTGTCAAAAGAAACGTAGGCATAGTGCGAGGCATAGTAATAGTGTATGTGTATGACATGCATTTGTGTACTGTGTATGGTTCTTCGGTTATGACCGCTGACATCCGAGTCATAGCACATTGAAGTTATGGGATGCGTTTCTAGAATTCTCATGCGCCCCGAGATATCCCAAGACATTGTCTAAGGGGTGTGTCTTGTCCAATCCTCGAATATGGCTCTTACCGTCAATAGAGCCTCCATCATGTGGCAGACGTGTCAACTTGAAGATACCCTTCAGGCCTTTATCTCGGTACGGATTCTCGTACCAGTCGTGCTACAAGTATTCAGTTGAGTAACTGTGAGGGATCAGAAAAGGTTACATAGGACTCACTCATCTCGGCAATGTCGCCAGCGTGTTCCGTGTGCCATGTGGCTTAAATCAAGCTCAACACATCCTTTAAATATCACCAACGCGGTTCGAGGATTATAAGAGAATGCCTCTCGTGAAGCGGGCGGTACCCAGAATAGGAGCCGACGATTGGGTCCTAACATCCATCCATCAGATCTCAGTGAAAAGGAGGTTGATTTGCGGTCATCATGGGAGGTACCCTCAACGAGCTCAGCAGCGTTGTGCAGACTGTGTGCCGGGTTTGGTGAGAAGGAAATGAAGTCATCATTCATAGTATTGGGTTTGATGGCAGGGATGGCCTTCATTAGATGGCTAGTGCGACTGGAATGCGGGGGGGATACTGGGGGGTCTTCTGTGGCGCGATTCTTCGATGACTGTTCAAGTGTTGCATACCAGACCCGAACAGTTTGATCTACCGAAGAAGACAATATACGATTCCCATCTGGGGAGAAAGAGATTGAGCAGACAGGACCACTATGCCCCCAAAAGGGCTCGCCCAGTGGCTGGCCTGACACTGTATCCCACAGCCGCACAGAATGATCCGCCGAACCAGATGCAATGCGGGTACCATCGTGTGAGAACGAGACCGAGTTAACAGGACCAGTGTGCCCCAGCAAGAGCTCACCAACGGGCTGCCCCGTGGCTACATACCACAACCGCACAGTCTTGTCTTCTGAACCAGATGCAATGCGAGTGCCATCCGGCGAGAACGAAACTGAGTTAACCGGAGCAGTGTGCCCAAACAAGGGCCCACTGACTGACTTCCCCGTCACTACATCCCACAGCTCCACGGTCTTATCGTGCGAACCAGTCACGATGCGAGTTCCATCCGGCGAGAACGAGACTGAGCAAACCGGAGCAGTATGTCCTAGCAAGGGCTCGCAGACTGGCTGCCCCGTTAATGCATTCCACAGCCGCACAGTCTTATCATCCGCACAAGTCACAATGCGAGTGCCGTCCGGCGAGAACGAGACTGACCTAATCCAATCAGTGTGCCCCTCCAATGGATCACCAACAGGTTGTCCCGTCACTACATCCCATATCCGGACACTGTTATTCACGAAACGAGTTGCGATGCGGGTCCCATGTGATGATAACGAGATTGAGTAAACCCAACCAGTGTGTGCGCAGAAGGGATCACCAACAGATTGCCCCGTCGCTGCATCCAACAACCGAACAGTGCCATCCGCAGAACCAGTTGCAATGCAGGTCCCATCCAACGATAACGAGACTGAACGAACCATATCTGTGCTTCCTCGCAAGGGTTCACTGACTAGCTGCCCTGTTGCTACATCCCACAGTCGAACAGTATTGTCATCCGAACCAGTTGCGATGCGAGACCCATCTGGCGAAAACGACACTGAGGTAACAGACGAAGTGTGTCCTAGCAAGGCTTCAACGACTGCCTGCCCCGTTGCTGTTTCCCATAGATGTACAGTGCCATCCGTCAAGCCAGACGCGATGCGAGTCCCATCCGGCGAGAACGAGACTGAGTGGACCGGAGCAGAGTGCTCATACAAGGTCACACCAACTGGCTGCCCCGTCACTACATCCCACAGCCGCACAGTCTTGTCGTGCGAACCAGACACGATGCGAGTCCCGTCCGGCGAAAATGAGACTGAGTGAACCGAACCAGCGTGTCCCTTCAAGGGCTCACCGATGGGATGCCCTGTTGCTACATCCCACAGCCGGATAGTGTGGTCGTTCGAACCAGTCACTATGTGGGTTCCGTTTGGCGAAAATGAGACTGAGTAAACCGAACCAGCGTGTCCCTCCAAGGGCTCACCGACTGGCTGCCCTGTTGCTACATCCCACAACCGGATAGTGTGGTCATTTGAACCAGTTGCTATGTGAGTTCCGTTCGGCGAAAATGAGACTGAGTAAACTGGAGCAGTGTGTTCCAGCTTATCCCAGGGCTCGCAGACTGGCTGCCCCGTCACTACATCCCACAGCCGCACAGTCTTATCGTCCGAACCAGACACGATGCGAGTTCCATCAGGCGAGAACGAGACTGTCCTAACCCAGTCAGTGTGCCCGCGGAATGGCTCACCGACAGGTTGCCCTGTTGCTGCATCCCACAGCCGGACAGTCATATCATCGGAACCGGTCACGATGCGAGTCCCATCCGGCGAAATTGAGACTGAGTTTACCGAATCACTGTGCCCACTGAGTACATTCTGAACAACTGGCCACTTCACATTACGTCCAGATGTCAGATGAAGAGTATTCGGAAATTTTGCAGCGAATTTTGATATAGTGGTGTCAGTGGGTGAGAAGGGCAGAGCTGATACGTATAGGTGCGGCGTGCTGTGTAGGATGATGCTTCCGAAGACTTGAATAAATCTCTGCACGTCTATAGCGTTGGATGAAACATCTTTGTACTCATCATGGCTCTGCCGGTCGCGTGAGCGCACATATAATACCGTATGGTAACCATGTACCCACCTTCAACCACTGAACGATGAGCGGCAGAGCAGCAACTGCGCCACTCAATGCATCGATGAGGGCGAGTGCTTCAAGCCAGAAGAGTAGTCGCTCATGGTCGAAGAATAATTTGACTTCCTGTGCGAGTGCCACGTCGAAGTCTGTTTTTTGTACGTGCGCAAGCCAGAATCGACAGGAATACGACAAATGTGGGGGAATGTATCTTTGAATTCGTTCTTGGAGCCCGAGGTCTTCGCAATTAGGATAATACGAAGACTTAAAATCACAGATATTGAAAGAAAGGTCATATTGCATCACTCGAAGTGATGCAAAAGCAATTTTGCGTTGCATCTTCGACACGTCGATGAAAAAATCCCCACTGTATGATTGGTCCGTCAGGAAGTCACGAAAGGATGTGTGAAGAGGTCGAATGGGGGTAGATGAGTTGGTGGAGCCGGTGAGGAGGGAACCCATATGTTCGACCACGACCTCCACCTTGTAGTGCTCGTTTCGGTCTGGAAAATGGCTTCGCATGGCATTAAGGGACTCTAAGGGGATGGGTTCAGCTGCGCCAAGAATTTGTCCCATCACAGAACGAAACCTCGCTAGCCGTGTTTTCTGAAACTCGGTATTTGTGTATTTGTCCTGTCGCATCATCTCTGTCAACATGAAGTCATACATATCATACAACAGATGTTCCCGTTTGGCAGGATCGCGAGACACCACATTGTTGAAGGAATCCATTGCAGAGAAACCGGCAGGGGGTGCTTCGATAGATTCGCAAGCAAGACGTGCCCACTCAAAAAGGCCATCTGCTTTCTTAGCGAGGGCTTCAAACTCTCTGCTCCCAAAATCCGACAGCCCTTCCAACTTCTTCGACACGTACGCATGAATGTCACCCTCTGCAGTGGCTGGTGGAATGTCGTCCATGGATATCCGTTCAATATGCCGAACACCTGCAAATGCAATTTCGATATCGCGGAGTGGGCGAGATGTGACAATGATTCGAAAATTTCTTGGAAGTTCTGTGATTTGGGGAACAGATGCGTCCTGAAGTTTACCAGCAAGAATACGGAGAAGGTCACTTCGTGTCTTTACTGCTTTACCACTTTCGTCCAGTGCGTCGATCACGATTACAAAAGGTCCATTGGTCGATTCAGGGAGCTTCCCTAGCGGTTCCATCAGAAGCTTTTGCCATTGCTGAATGATATCCACTGTGGTCTTCAGCGCATTGGCATTCTGTACTGCATCCACCAATGCTCGTCTCATCTCTGGATTACGGTCAGCGAAGTCGCGCGCGATGGTGGAGAAAACTTTGTCATGGCGATGGTCGGAATTTCGATCGAAGCAGTAACAAGAACCAAGTCCCCCCACTCCGATGAACGAGCTAGCGATCGTGTGAGCAATGGCTGATTTGCCTGTCCCAGCAGGGCCAGATAGCCACAGTACGCGCGGAACATCATCTCCACTGTCGTTGATCCATCCCATGATTTTGGAAAGAATATCTGTGCGCGTCCCTGATAGGCATCGCTTCCTAGTGTCGAGTCCTGCACCCGGTGCATAAATCAAACCAGCGAGGTTCAGTTCGTCATCTGAAAAGAGGTATAAATACACATTGTAGCAGAAGTACATCCAAATCCTTACCCGTGCGGTGAACGGCGATGGCTACATCCCGAACGGTCCGGTCCCGAGCATTTTGCATGAGCGCATCTAACGCATCACTGTACCGTTGAATAGTGTCATTTGTTTCGGAAAGAACATTCTTTTTGAGTCTTTCCCCTATGATAATGGTACATGGATCAGAATCAGCAAATTGTGCAATAGCTCGTGAATGACTTACAAAAGTTCTTGGTCTCCGAATAATCCCTGATAAAATGGGCACACTCGAGGGTTTGCTGAGATATCTGTCCAAGGATAGTGCGCATTGATGATATCTGGCGAAGCGTCTTGTCTTCTATCAGGAAGCCATAAACTTGACCCAACTTCTGGAGAAGGCTAAGTACAGCTTCATCGCGGTACACCTGAGTAAGAACAATCTGCGCGGGTAAATACTGAGCTTGGGATGAAAGTGGTCGGAGTAAAACTATACATACATTCGATGCACAAGACAACACGCCCAGTGCCATCTTTGCATATGGATGTATCTATGAAGCGGAATTAATGCAGTTGCGATTGAGAGGAAAGGCTCATACATCCGCCAGCAACCCAATAACAGAGTCAAATACCTTGAGGGGTTTGAGATATGTGGCATCAAAATCATCTAACTTGTTAAGATCCACCAATCCATTTTTTCCTGCAGGTGCTGCAAGTCTCCCAGGTCCCGAAAACATATTCATCTTATCTGTAGCATCACGGGCATTCCGAATTGCTGTGTCCGTCGATTGAATATCAACATCTTGTTCGACAGAAAGGGCATCTTGAACCTGTACAAATACCAGAAGTTAGAGAGTGCGCACAAACGAAAAGACGACCTTCCTCTATATTCGGAATTGATGTAGCACGCCCATGATCATTTAATTTTGCTGGATCAGGGCTACGAATGCTGGAATCCTTCAAGTTTGAGGGTTTGTGCATGATCTCAGCCATATATCAGTACAACCTAGTGTCTCAACTCACAATCTTCTTGATTACACCATTCTTAACCTTGCGCATGAAACGACGGACTTTGTTTTGAGGTCGAACCTGAACAAATCGTGCGGCATCGGAGTCAGCGTTTCAAGTGTGATGGACAGGTAGTCGTCATGAGCAACGTACAGAGCTTTCACTAGCTGTTGCGTCGCTACTATGTGTGCGAATTTCTGGAGCTGGAACTGGCCTCGAATTCCTCGGTTGATTGATACGGTCTCTGGACATGATGAATGCTAGTTGAAGTTGAGGGTGATCCAATCTGAGCAAAACGGTAACTTCAAGTTGAAGTTGTGGGAGAATCTGGATCCCACTTCGTTCAGATTACGACAGGTCAACTATAATATTAGCCAGGCCCATCATACACAAGAACAGGTTCAAGAGCAGTGTTTTCAAATGCATTAAGGATGCTAGAGAACAGTGGAGGACTAGCTGAGTAGCAGTACAAGTTGCCAGCCTAATGGGGGAATCTCAGGCTAGTAATGAATTGCCTCGGCCGCGGCCCTTTTGGTTTACAAACCATTATGTACTTGTTAACTTTATTTTTTGATACCTAGTATACTGCACAGGGGATAACACGCCTTCCACGTGCATGCAAGCTAGCCTCTGCTGAAGGGACCGCGTGTATCGTACATGAATGGTTGAACGGGTGAATGTTGCTGTCGCGGTAGTGCCTAGCTACATAGTGTTATGTTATTTGTCGAGCTTGCATATTTGAAGTGAGGGTGACTTGCGCTAGAGTTCATCAAAGCTTTTGACAAGCTCAAGCTTCACGCGCACATTTCTAGCTTCAGTATTCTGTCTTGTAGCGTCTTTGTAGGAGATTGACTATCTCATTCAAATTCAGGTGTTTATATATAGATACAGCGACTGCACCTCCAGTAGTTCACCTTGCGAGTAGATATCAATCGAATAGAAGCCTATTTCAGGTAAGCGAAGTGGGTTCGGGGGACGAATGCTGCTGCTGATGTCCTAAGTATCAAAGAACAAGTGGATGATGAGCGCCTGGGGCCAGCACAATGATACATCAATGTATAACTACTGTGCCTTCATCCCCTGCCTTCGGTTTCACTGTTCGTTTCTTCTTTGCTGTACTTGTTCCCTTCTTCTTTGCACGTGTAACTTTGATGGGCTCAGGAGTGCTAGTGCGAAGTTCATCGTCAGGAATCTCGTATGATTGGAAAGAAGGAAGGGGTGGTGGAGGCGTTGTGGTGACGTCAAATGGGTTTGGAGTTTGGCGCCGTGAGGATGGCACGGGAGTTAACAGTTGCGGTGTGATGACAGCACCAGCGGGCATCTCGCCCTCTCTTTCCACGACAAACGATGGAGGAGGGGATCGCATGGACGCGCTGCTTCTCAGCCCGGGAAGGCGGGGTTCCTCTGCAAGGGCGTCAGTCCTGTTCATGTGCATGGAGGTAAATATACCTTTTGGCAGTGGTAAGGGACCGTCTAGTCTGACAACGGGTATTGAATCGACATCCTCTGCAGGAGGCTTTTGAGGTCTGTCGTCCATGATGTAGTATGGGTCGTCCCGCATTCGTTCCAGTCGTTCGGCCTTACGCTATGGAATGTTAGTGAAGTCGAAGGGACGTGGAGATCGTGGTCGATGCCTACCCTTTCTCGTTCAGCCTTTTCTTCAGCCGTCTCTTCTTCTTGCGGTGCAAGTTCCTCCCTGTAGCCCTCCTCCTTCTGCTTCTTCTTCCCGCTCTTAACCTTTGTCCTGCTTGCAGACTCCTTCTCCTTCCCTTTCTTATTCCTCTTGATCTTCCGCTCAGTCACGTCACCGTCGTCACCCTCTTCTGCAACGCGATCTTGCATGGACGGCACAATCCACGCGTCCAGGTCAAGTCCGTCAGGAACGGGCACACTCGCTTGCGCAATGGATGCAACGGGATTAAGTTCATGCGATGAGAAGAGTGGTTGAATAAGGTAGAGACTCTTTGGAAAACTCGGTTCTAATACGGGGTCGAAGGCAGCTGCACTCGGATCCGTGAACCCATTTTCCTGCTTCGGTTTGTACATCGCTACATCGCGCTTGATGAAAATAAGGAGCTGAAGAAGGTTCGCAGCCTAAATGAATTGATTAACTTGCGAATCCCTAATTACTGTGATCCACGTCACTCACACGTTCTTGGACCTCGATCTGGGTGCTCGACGCAAATTGCTCCATCTGTTCAATCATGATATCAACGGCTCTCTTGAGGTCTTCGAGGAAGCTCTCCGTCCACTGCTTCGCCGCTTCAGAAGCCCAGTATCCGAAGAGCTTCGTGGCTGATTGTATGCACACGGCGGTTATGTCAGGCCTCAGAGACGCGATCTCTGGCTGGAGTAAGTAGGGAATAAGTTCGTCCGGCGCAGAAAGCTCGCTGTGATACAATCATTTAATATGTTAGAATGGAATGAATTATTGAAACGCACTTGCAGTACTCTCCACATATCCAAGCCGCTGCCCACAACACCTCGGAACAACTACCCTGCTCACCCGCGTGCAGCAAGAACGTATCATCAGACAATACCTTTACCATCAACTTAACTGCATAGCTCCTAGCCGCTCTCACGCGTCCGACAACGTCTACTAGTTGGTCGCGGATCTGCGTGCCAATGTCCACGTTCGATACGTATGCGAGGTCAACGAGGACTGAGAGGTACCATTCAAAATCAGCGACATTGTCATAGGTATTTTGAGAACACATTGTCATGATCCTTTGTGACAAGACAAGACGGTAGGCGGTGGACTGAGATGGTGCACCTGGGGACTTTGCAGGAGCAGACGGGATGATGTGCTGAGATAGGGATTGTACCGCAGACGGAATGGCGAAAGACTCGGGTTTGACAAGATGGGACAACACCTGCTGCACAATTGATTGTAGATTATCTCGATTGACCTGCAGAACTTGTAATTATACTGGAAGAAGAAGACTCGGGATAACTTACGAGTGCTGAAAGCAGATCTAGCGCACGCATGCGGATGCTGATATCTTCATCGTCAACACTGGAAAGGATTGTATTTTGGTGCTCTGCGACCAGATGGGGGTGTGTGGGCACAATCTTCACCATTGCAAGCAAAGCAATGTACTTTACTGTAGCTCAGTTAGTCACCCCATCCAAACGACAGAGTAAATCACAAACGATTCTGATCCGGATCCTCGATGAAGGCTGCAAGTTTGGACACACATGTCCGCGCAAGCGAGTCGCCGGTAATGCCCTGGAGCATATTACCGATGATGCATGTGTGTACACACTCGTACAGAAGGGATATTGCGGACGTCGTGGATATGAGATCAGTGATGGGTGGTTGCAATTTCTTGACGAGCCGCGGTTCATGAGGCGAGAGAGAACCAAACTAATAAGAGTGAGTAAGGCACATACAAAGCAAGTAAGGTCCATACCAACTTGACGATTTTGATGAGCATCCAGTTGTTGGACGATGTGGTCAAGAGATGGAAGAGCTGCGGGGCGAGTGGAAGATAGTCTTGGGGGTTTCTGCGGGCAAGCTCACACAAGACATTTACAGTCGCGCAGACCACACCTGAGTGTGCCCCTTGGTTAAACAGGCAGCTTGATCTCGTCTAGCTTGGGCTGACCTGGATCAGAATCTTCTAGCTTTTCCTGCAATCGACCAATACCATGATGGAGAGCATCAGGGTACTTCTGAAATACCCTGTACATAGCAGCGACTGCTCTCTTGCGTATGTGTGGTCGGGAGTGGTTTAGCATACCGACCAATTCAGGGCTAAGGTCGCGTGCAAGGTCTGCGGTCATAATAGACGAAACACCATTTAGAGTGACTGCGATATCTGCAGGCGTTGAGCTTAGATCCTAGATGTTATTTAATGGCATGTTTCACGGTGAAGGGCTGGACCCTCTGCCGCTCACCTTCTTGAGCAAATTGGTAGTCAACATCAACACATCTGTGTCCTCATTGAACGACTGGACGGCACCAAGATATCCTACACTCTTGATATGAATCTTTGGGGACGACATGACCTCTACGATGTGAAAGGAAGCCCAGCTCATGTCATATCCTAACATATCCAGCTACAAAAGGATGTCAGTTTCGGAGCTGGTCGAGAGTAAGAGCAGCGCACATATGTAAGCTTCATCACAGCACCAGCCTTGAGCGCCATATCCTTGCTCTTGATTTCACGCCTGATCTCGTCCATGGCCTGTCCAATGAATTTGCTTTCATCGTTCTTGTTGGCCCGCAAGCCACGGATGAGATCTTGGAGCGTGCGCTCCCACATAATAAGAATCGACGGTTACTATCAGCCCCAGAAAGCGTGAGGCAGATGTATTGAATGACGTTGGACTTGAGTTGGACAGGTGTGTAGCGAGCTAGACCGCAGCCTGAGGTCACATGATAATCGTCAGTACCGACTCCTGAATAACAAATACAAAGCTCTCACAGTACAAAAGGGTTCGCGCCTGTCCCGGGATTTCTTGTCACTTGTATGATATTCGCGGTGTCGCTGTTGCAGTTGCTTGCAGCAGTTCCAATTATATAATCACTTATGGGGACTTATTTTGGTCTCGTGACCAGTTTCAGTAGAACGCGTTGTTTATATGGTAATTTATGCCATCCTCCTATTATTACCATCATGATTTACTCTGTCTGATGTCCTAAGAAACACGCAGGGCTATTATACCAATCTTAATCACTAATAGTTAGCTCTTGTCATTATCCCAACCGGCTGCAACTCCGCATTTCACTGATTCCGTCCAGAACAGGACTGGCCAGCGTAATTTAGGGCATTGCTTTATTCCCTGATCAAGAACACCCAGTGCGCAGTCGGCATCCGTGCGCTACTTCCCACCGCCTTCTAGAATTTTGGGAACAACCTTCCAACGAAGTCAACGTGGCTCTGTTGCATGTGGTTGGATCGTACCCCTCTGATTCGCATTTCCGCCTAGTCCATCATAGATCTGTTATCGTTGAGATCTCCGAAAATCCACAAGGCGATTACCATGTCAGCATGAAGTTCATGAACGGAACACAGGACATCAGGTTCTGTCACCTCAAAATGTTTTATAACGATCGTCTCAACTCATTTATCAAGGAGCTGGCTGTGAGTACTGCATTCTGCTTTGGGCTGATGGGGTTATTTAATTCAGTGGACTATGATCAACTCCACGAACGATTGGTATCCATCGATGCATCGTGTAACCAGACAGTTCCTCGGAAATGCTCCGCGTCTTCGATCCTTCCCTACACAGGTTAGGGCGATCTATCCCATAGTCAGAAGGCGCTGAAGGCTAAGAGGGAATTATGATCGTTATTCGGGCTTCGTTCGGGCACTAGATGTACTTTTCGACTGGATGGAGTATTTTTCACGTTAGTGCATTGAACGCATCAAATGATTTGCAGAGGTTGTAAGCATGGTGATAGCTTCAACACAGCTCCGTATGGTATCCGGGTACCGATCTAGTGGCAGCCGGTTAATGGATAACTCTAGTAGGAACGTTCATATGGTACTACACCCACATAAGGATTCATAAAGTTTGCATTTAACTGCTTCCATTAATGATGCGAACAACGGCAGTGAGAGTGAGTACAACGACGGTGATGAAGTCGCAATATATACCAAGAGTTCCAATAACAATGCAAGTCTGATATCAAGACGAAGAAGATTAAGGATGAAAGCAGTAGCAAGGAGGGGGGTGGGAGAGAAGACAGAAGGCAATGCTATAGAAGCGCTTCGCCATCCTTACCTGAAGCAACGAGCTCGGTCCAGTCCTGACGCCACTGCGCCATCCGTGATCGCAGCTTTTTGTCACCAAGCATGCGTTCTATCCAGGATAGAAGCGAGTCGTCGTCTTCGGGTACGAAGAAAGAGGACAGAAGGGAGAGTATGGTTTCGAAATTGGCGGAACTGGATGTGATGTGATCTATTGATTAAATTAGAGTAGGCATCATTGGACGAATAAAGAGGGACATGCCTCGATAGACCCATACGATGGAGATCGCCACCGCAATGAACAGGTCTTCCCCCTCCAAAAGATACGCGTCCCATAACCGGAGCTGCGTCTGAAAGGGAACGGAATTGGCAAAAAGCGTAATGTACCACTTTGTTGCATATGAAGTGGTAGAAATCATGTGTTTCTTGAATGCAGCGTATACGTCTGGCATCTTCGATTCCATGATTCGTTCCTGGACGTAAATGGCCTGCAACAATCCTGGAAAACCGGGGGCAAAGATGGTGTGCATGTTGTAGGTATCATGTAAGCGGGAAAGGGCGGCATAAACTTTTTCAGGCTCGAAGTAACATAGGAGAGTCGCAGCTATGGGTCCCATGCCTTGCACGTAACCACATTGATGGCATCGCAACGAGAAGGAGTGTAAGACGTGGAACAGAGAACGTTGCCTGAAGTAAGGGGGATCAACCTTGGCAAGATCAAAGTAACCACCGGAACGTACCCAAGTCCGTACCGCGTGCGAAACATGATGTGTCCGCTGATGGTTCTTGGTACATCCAGGTCGATCTGAATGTCATAACTTGAGGGCTTCTCCAAGTCTTGCAAATAATGGTCTCCAAGCTTTTCAATCGCCTTACGTCCGGATTGTGAAAACCGATTCATGAGCACCTCCCAAGCTGCCCTTCTCCACCTGTCCGGGATCCCCTTGTATACCCTTTGGCGAAGCTTGTGCGCTTTCGATGCCTTGATACCCCACGATTCTACATTTCCGCCGTCGTCTCGACTAAGAACTTCCAGCATTCTGTCCCACTTGGCAACCCGCATCTGTTCCTTGAGCGGAGATGAAGCTGCGGGCAAGGAGCTGACAGACACAGCATGGCTCGGGGCTAATTTTGGACCAGCCCTGACTGAAGCTAATCGTTTAAGCAAAGGACCAGATGGGAGTAGAACCAGTCGGTCGTGAGATGGTACGATGAAAAATCCATAGCTAGTTGCAAAACATGAGATTTGAGAGGATGTGCTCCCCTGATCCAATCTCACCGATCTAAGCTTGACAACACGTTGAGCTCTTCAGCTTCAAGTTCTCGTGATTTTTCCGAGGGACCAGCCAGGGCAGCCTCCGCGCGTAGTTCGCTTCCTCTACTGGCACGAATTCGTGCGCGCGTACGTTCCACGCCCTCCTCATAGCCATCACCTCTGACACCAATCACGTCGAGGTGAGCATACGTGCTCCGCACGTGGAACGCGTCCAGGATCTTCACCTTCTGAGGGCACCAGCGACGTTTTGCTAGACGGACTGCTTAACTTCGACAGCTGTTTAGTGGTGGGAGACGAAGATGGCGTTTGAGAGGATGGTGGGATTAAAGAAGACGTCGGCTGTGGGGGGGTGAGAACCAAAGTAGGTTCAGGGACTTGGTGTTCTCTACTTCTCAGCAGGGGTGGTGAGCGATTATGGGGAGGCGTAAGATGTGATACAGGAGGCGAGACGGCGTCTAGATCAATTGAAGAACTACATGAAGTGAGAGCACTTTGGGAACGAGTTGGGATGGGAGGAACGCGCTTGGAACGTGTAGGAAGTTCCAGAGTGTCTCTTCCATGAGAATTGGCATGATTTGAAAGTGGGAGTGGGTAGGACGAGTTGGCAGAACCATTCGAGGTCGCCGATAGCCGTGTCCGATCGTGAGGGTTCGACAGTGTGCCAAAGGGCTTCATGTCTGAGGACAGGTCGATAAAAGTGGTGTCGGTATTGGAAGCATAGGAAGTTCTCTGATTAAAAAAGTTACTGTAACTGAAGCTGTCCCCCAAGGACAAGTCAAGTTCTTTGGAAGGATCCTCGAAGGTAGAAGAGGCAGTCCAGCTGGTTTGCTCTTCGTCGTCACCGTACATGGAGTATATGGTAAATATGGCAGATTCTGTTGAACTGCGGTCTCTGTCTGTCGATGATGATGAACAAAGCTCTGGAACTGAGGACGCTGTCGACGATGGTGATGACCTCGGATGACGACTTCGTAATTGTTTTGGTAGCGCAAGAGTAGTCGACGACAACGGAGTCTCCATAAAATAGAGAAGTCGGGCAAAAAAAAGAACTTGAAGAAGAAAAAGGGAATCGAATTGAAGGAGCGTCGGAGGAAGAAGCTTGGGAAAAGTGAATTGGCCCTTTGAGGACTTTGGATGAGAGATTTCAATGAACGCCGGTTCAGGCAAGTCAGTAACGGTCACCAGCTTGAATCTGCAACAGCCACACCGCAACGCTGGCTGCCAGCTGGCATGGCAATTCACTCGTTCTCGTAAGTAGTTTACGCTGCCTGCACATAGCAAAATGTTAATACTAGATCTTGGCAAACAACGGACATGGACAAATGGCGGTTCCGGGTATGATCACTGACGGCATACTAACTTTAACTTAATGCATGCTTGCCTGAGACTTCCGACATTCACAGAGCAGTGAGAAGTACTCAGTGCTCGTGGGTGCCAATATTGTCATCCTACAGGTGGTCTCAAGTTGACAAACCTTCCCACTGCTCATAAGCATGACTTTTCCTCGAGCGCTTGGCCAATAGGGTACATTCAATTGTCAGTTGATCCACTTCAAAAATCAGTTGACCCTCGGGCCTCGTCGAATATCAATTCGGACCGGCACTCATCTCTTCGAAACTTAACATCTCCCGATCATTCGTTTGTGGCTCCTAGCCAATTACTGAGACGTAGAAAAAGGGCAATACAAGGCAAAGCAGAAGCGACAGTCTAGGCGATACATTACTGCTAGGAAGACAAGATATCGGACAACGAACTATCGAACTGAATCCTATATTTGGGTCCCTTAGAGCAACAATCGCTCAGTTCGAAGGAGGCCAGACTTCCCGATTCAAATTCTAAGGTTCTCCGTGGAGTAAGTTCGATGGGGTCAGTCCGTGGACCACCCATCCTTATCTGATTGCGCCTTTTATTCAGCGATCGGAAGCAAGAGCAAAAACCCTCGAAAATATCCGGCAGCGTCATGTTCTGGTTAGCTACAAGTTTGCCACGATCTGACTTGAGCTCACGCTTAACGTTCAGAGCAGAAAACATGGTAAATCTCTCCAGCGCCTCTATACAGAGAATGATTGTCTTCTTTCCTTCTATTAGTCTACCTAGTGGAGACCAAGCGCCTCCAGATCAGTCAACCCTACTGATTACCAAGGTTGTTATTGACGCCATGGAAGGCAGCAATATCAAAAGCCACCGTGAATAACCACTTCCATTTCTCAGCCCCGTCAAACAATGGCCATGTTGCTCGATTTCAGCAGAGGTCTATCCAATTCAAATTCCAATGCTCCAGCTCCATCTACCCCACGGAGTTTGAGATGCCCCACTTGGTTAGTTTGGATTTTGATCAGCCCTATGCCGGAATCGGAAAGCCCGATGGGTGTTTCATTACCTCGGTCAAGCTCATGCTATGTCGCCGAGGATGTAGGGAGGATGTTTCTAACTCGATCGCAGTTAGCTCGCGGACTACCGCGACTACAATCACTGCTACTACCTGAACAAAGTTTTGTTTCTTCACGCTAAGTATGCATCAAACTAGAGCACTCTTTAGGTTGCTTCGTGGCTGTACTTTTATGACGCCGAAGTAGGTGCACCGGTCAGGGTAGGCAATCTTTATGACACCGAACTAGTGCACCGGTCAAGATACATACCGAGGAGAAATTTTGTTTGACCTAGCGGTATCTGTTGCAATACAGTTCAATGACTTCCGTGACCCTGATCAGCTCCTTTTGCTTCAAGGGCTCGAGCGACACTAAGCGCGCGCTGCCAGTGCGCACAACTTCGTCGGATATGACGGGAACGGCGATTGCGGCCCGTAGATCTTCAAACCAAAAGCAGGGCATCTGTTAGGCGTCTGATGCAAAATGCCCTGAAGATCGTGGGCAGGATTGGCACTGCATGCTGCCACTAAAATGCTTTAGGACTCGACAACACTGATCAGTAGTCATTCCCACCTAAGACGTTTGAAGGCACATGGTAAGTATGCCCCTTATCCGTTTCGAACTTTACACTTATTCTGCTAGTGGTCTCCAACTAGACGTAGTGCAAACTGGAACTCGTGTGCGAACACTTACAATTTTAGGATTCGACGTGTGTCCTACAATACAACAAGTGTGACAGAAACCAGGAGAGTTTTTACTGGATATGATCTGTTCAATCTGGGGATTTTGAGAGGTAAACGCGATTTATGGTGGGGGTTGTAATAAAATCTCACATAGGCCACTTGTTGAGGTAAGGTCATACTGTGAATGCAGTTCCCTTTTTTTTTGCTGACCTTCCGCATGCACTTGCTTTATTGCTTCAGGCTCGTTTATTCCTCTCCAACGATTACAGCTGTATGTCTGAACGCGAGCACGTTTCATCACTTTCATGACTTATTTGAAAACTTGACAAAAGGACATTTTACAGATGTTTGTACTGGGACCACGCGTGATTCACATAGCGTTAGAGAATATCACGCTGTAGCAACTACGATGCGCCAGCCGGCATGAATAAATTCAATTACTTTCCGGGAGCACTTGCATGCGGTGCCTAGTGCTCATGCATGATGTGTAACACGAAACATGCTCTTGGACACTCATCTGCAGGTACTCTCCAGAGTGGGAGATTGTCATTTGTGTTGAGTTTTGTCGTGGAACTTATACAAATCATTTGATGTCCGAGCTACAAACTTGGCAACCAGAGTGTAAAGCACGCTAACATTCAATGCGCGAGTAATCCTAAGAAGCAGAATGGATTGATAACTCAAATAACACGATGCTTGAGGCAAATAATTACTCAGAATATCTCGATGCTCCAGCTTACAACTTCATACTCGACATATCTCTGTTCACCCACTTGCGGCATCATAAGTCCGCCCACGAAATCGAAAGATTGCAACATCACTATATTAACTTCTTCTTCAGTGGTCGTCTCAATATACGGAATATACGGAAGGCCAGAACCAAGTGGCTCCATCAACAGACTCGAACTCCTTGTTCATTGATCCCGATATCGAGGATTCCAGAGTTGGGGAGTTGAATGACTCCAAGTTGTCCAAGTCGACCTCGTTGTCAAGGGCTTTCACCATAGCGGGAGTAGCTTCGGGATGGACTTTATTATCTGCGAGCGATCTGACAATAACATTGTAACTGTGATCCTCTCTTGATGTACGTTGATATAACCTGGCTGAGATACAACTTGAAGGAACCATAGTCCCTGGGAGTGCTCTGACAAGGAGAATCAGCAGGTCTTGTGAGGGTAAAATATTGTGGTGTGAGACTGCACTATCGATTTGGCAACCCCATTGACACAAGTTCTTGCTATTGGAATAATCAGAATCTGCCAGCTCGGGCTGAAAAAAAAAGATATTTTCTGAGCTGTCACTTGGAATCCCAAAACAACGCGAGACCATATGAATGTACCAAGGGGGATAAATGGCATGGAGGTGGGATTTCTTTTGAAGTATTCGGCTTTCTGCCACGCGAATTGGCTTTGTCGAAGCGACTTGTGAAGTGATGAGACGGTGCAATCCGGCCCAGGGACCGAAATTGCACTGAAATACTTGAGGTCAAAAACAACTCCGAGGAAGAGTCGACCACGTGTCAAGAACATCGTTGCAAACTTGGAGAGACCGAGTTAATGTGTCAGAAATAGAAAATTTGTCCTTACTTGATGTGCTCGTGCTAGTCCACTAGTAAACGACAGAGACATATGTCTAAGAGGATTTCGACGGGAAAGCCTAACAGTCCTAGGGTGACATGACGAACTTGGTTCGCAGCTGAGGAGTTGGTGCTGCTAGTGTTCCGGAGGTGAGACACTCATTTGCAAGATTTAGAAGATTTCAGAACAAACCTTGCTGGCGTGCAATTTCGGTGAAAAAGTGACAAGGATGTGTATTAAAGAATCTAGGCGGGCAGCGATGCGACGACCAGTACGAAGGATTTCTTGTGGCAGCTGCAAAATTCGAGCAAGGCTCCATGCTATACGCTGCGATGTGGCTATTGATGTGACAATTATAGCTGAGCGCCGAGCTCCAGGAAGCCTCATCACTACGTGATAGAGTACACACAACTGTTCGAATAAGCGATCAATGTTCAACGTCGGGTGCTCAAGCGCTCATAGTGCGATTCCTTACCCATGACCGTGGATTGTGCGTTTTCCAATTCCACGGGGCCCTCAGCCAATAAAGATCGGCCATCCAGCTGTTGTTATTGCAAAAAACAGGCGTGTCCTGTCATGATCTGATCGACAGAGTGGCCGCAAATTCAAGATCCTATGTCAGGATCGATGGCATTCCGGATCTGTTTCACGACCAGCATCAAGAACAGCACAAGACTGAAAGACTCCAGGCCGTATTCAAATTTTGCGGGGCCCGCCATGAATAAAATAGCGCTCTGAAGATAATGTTGGGTGAAACCCTGGCAACGTGGACACACTGATCGCTGCGGCAGGGGTTTCTGAGCTGGACAAAACAATTTCATCGCGAAAGGTGTCGCTCGTGTTCGACTGGCTTGCCGGAGGGAGAGGAACACACTTCATAGTCTTCACCAACACCTGCCTGCCCTCTCCAGTTGTGGCACCCTGTTACATCTGTCGTGCCAACGATGGGCTGTGCGTTTCAAAGTATAGACTGACCAGGCATGGACGTCAAACAGGTGCCAGGATGGTACGAGAAAAGTGCAAGGCGCCACAGGCTCAACCAAATAACATACAACGCGAGGTAAACCATTCAACATGGAGCGGACCCACATTCGCTCAACACGATGAAGTCCCTACAGCGGAGGCCAGCTATGCAGTTTTGGAAGGCGTGCTATTACCTGTGATGGGTCCTCTTACCTTTGATTGTACCAAAGGACATGGGCATGCCAGATGCGGCGAGGACCGGAACAGCGATAGGTAGTGACACTGGGAGAGAAGGATTCGGAATGGGTAGTGATACTGGGAGAGATTTGATTGGGATGGGCAATGATTATGGGAGGGATGGGATCGGGATGGGCAGCGATGCTGGTAGAGTAGGAAGCACAGCAGGAGCAGGCTTGCCTGGGGCACTTGCCGAAGAAGGGCACAGCAGGAGCAGGCTTGCCTGGGGCACTTGCCGAAGAAGGGCACACCAAACCGGAAGCGCTGGTCGATGAGGCATGCACCACCCCTGAAGACAATGGTGCAGATGCTGAGATTGTATTACGATGGTGAATGTGGCGCCCACGACCCGGGTGCACTTCAGCCTGCTGATCAACAACCGAGGGAGAAGGGGAGGCTGGCACATTCGAAGGAGAGGCAGTCGAGTTTGCCTGAACAGTCGACGAGGAAGAGTAAGAACTGCCGACGCTGACTACTTCCACTGCGTCTCGTGGAATTGGTATGGCTGGCAGCAGGCCAGATCGATTGATCGTCCATTGACTTGCCGTTGACCATGTACATATAACTTATAAGCTGGTAAGTGAGTGGGTGGCGCAATTCAAAGCATGAATGTGATTAAATTGCGACGATGTGCGTGCTCCATGTAATGCAAACAATAAACAATAACTTATAACCTACTTCCTTTCTGCGTCTCAGTTTTTGAACTGTTGTTCACAGACGGATGGCATCCATGGACTGGAACCAGTATATTGCATTGACACGACGAGCAAGGCCCCCACATCGTTCTACCACCTCTCGTCTTTATCTCCCTCCATCAAGTTCTTCAAAACACCCGAGTTCCTCGCCTGGCTCCCAATCATTAACGCTAGA
The DNA here is from genome assembly GCA_016628085.1 of Suillus occidentalis. NCBI lineage: Eukaryota > Fungi > Basidiomycota > Agaricomycetes > Boletales > Suillaceae > Suillus > Suillus occidentalis. The sequence goes on from JABBWB010000009.1 coordinate 123,502, forward strand.
GGTGGTCGCCAACCTCCCGTGTTGTATCAGCACGCACGAACCATCGCATACTCTCTACATCTCGTCATCTGATCGATGTCGTGACTTAGTGAATCAGTGATGGTTTAAATGTTTGTGGGAACCAATGCTCATCCCCTCAACACTGCCGAATCATTCAGCTGCGTAGAGCGCAGGTCTGCAAAGCTAGGTCTGCCTATCATGTGTTTTTTTCAGTCCCGGATGAAGAATTTGTTCGCCTCAACTACCATCCACAAAAGTCCCCACTTCACATATCGCCTCCAAAGTAGGTGTTGAGGTCCTGCCAGTGAGGATATCCGTCACGACGTGGCATTAAGCAATCATGGTTCTTCAAAGGTAGTGTTCAAAAGTCAAACCGCTGTGACAAAATGCCTGAGGACATCCGTTTGGAAATATTCGAGTTCAAGTGAGTGATCTCAGTAAAGCCTTGAAGGTAATGCGTAAAGCTTGTACTGAACTTGGGCAGAATTCCGTCTTTCTAGGCCTGCCGTTGATAATGGAAGTAAGTCTTGAAAGACACATAACCTATTATATTGCACAGCAACATATTTCTTTTTGCTAAGGAATAATAGGACGTGGCACATCAGTTCTATAGGGAGCGAGAACGTTCAAGTCGTCCAGCTGCCATTGTTATGATTTGAATTTGAAGAACTTGAAACTTCAGTTAACCCTTGGCTTCCAGCATACTCATTTGATATCTTCTATGCTGGTGCTAGCAGCCTTCAGTTCTGCTAACGATACGTTGATGGCTAGTGCTAGCGACTCAGTATCTGATCACAAGTATGCACTTGCAAGCACTTGTCATCAACTCGCCGTTATGTAATATTCGGTTGATCATGATGGTCTCACTTTTTGGCAACTGCCAGTGATCTCGATGACAACACAGTCGGACAGTTCACAATATATTTGCTCGATGTCACAACGGCGAGAGTACTAGTTGTGCAGGCGTTTGTGGAACTCAAACTTCTGGTACAGCTGCTCTCACCAATTGCTCCTTAATCAGAGGGTGAACGTTTGAACTTCCGTCTTTCTCTTTCGGTCCGTATTTCCGATCGATTTGGAAAGAATGCAGCTGCTTGAGGTAAAGTATAAGGGGATCTTGCCTTGAATACACTGGTTAACGCGGCAATTAATGTCGTTCGACATGGGGATGTTGATATTTGGAACCATACTGTAAGTCATGATAAAAGCATGTCCACCGGATACATACTAAACTACAAACACTCATAGTGTTTGTGGATAAGGGGATAGGCACCAGTAATTATGCGGAATGAATTCTTGCGCTATCGACACCTTCCGACCACGTTGCCCGGGTACCCGGTAGGAAAGTCATCTCGTGCCAGTATAATTCTGACTAGCACGCGGGCAGCAACCTACTGCCTGTCTAGGTGCTACAGCCTACATTACACCCACATCGCAATCAAAGTAAGAAACCGATCCTCCAATCCTCAGCCCCTCACGCTCACCACGATTGCCGCGCCTGCTCCCAGAGCATCACAACCCGAGTCCTCGCTCTCCATATCTTAAACTCGGGTTCCGTTACATCAAGCTGCGCATACAACGGCTGCCCATTGCGGGTCTCGTACATGGATTGTGCATGGGCTCCCTACAAACAAAATACGTTATAGTAGGCGCCAGCACGAAGACCAAAAACACGTTAAAAACACGACGACCGCACGAAAATGAACACGCTTTCAGGCCTGAGGACTAATGATAATCAAAATTCTTTCAATGCTTCCAAGGCGTGGCAGCTTTCCACTAGGACGGCACGTTCCGCTTTGGATCCTCACCAAGTTTCAAACGCCCGGGATTAAAACGTCGGATTAGCAATCATGCAAAGCGGGCTATTGCTTAAACGCCAACGCCACCCTGCACGTCCACACCCAGTGTACGCCTATGGACCGACAACAAAGGAAATAAAAAGCGCCAGTGGCACAGTCGCATCATGTGACGAATTTTTACTTCCACACCTTATTGTCCACAAGTACTTGTGGACCAGGCATTTTTGCTTAAATCCTTCGCTCGCGATGATGGGGAGGTCATCATCCCCTTCCCTCACAGGCATTATAAAATTTGTTTGATCGCTCCGGAGCCATTTCACGTTGCATACATACCAAGATGGAAATTGAAGTGGATACCGCACGTTACGACCCCATGGACGCACAACGTTTCGACCCGCTACTGCGCACCAGCACAGTAAGTATTTCTGTTCCTTTCATTTCATTTCTCTGCATCTTCTTAACACCACGCTCACCTCCATTTCCATTCTCAGAGACACAACTCGCTTTCTAAAACCAGCACTGAAAAATTGACGATGGGGCAGGGCCTTTGCGTCAGAACTCGGCCGTGTGGGCTGTTCTCCGTCCGTGCGAGCGTAGGTGGTGTATGGCCAGACCATGAGGTTGTGGTTGTCCCCCTTGAGGGGGGAGATGCAGATTCAGAGGTGTCACGCTCATCCACGCCGAGTTCTACTTCCACTTCCACTACATACACGACTGCATCTTCTGCTATGCCTGATGAGCCTCCATCGCACACTCAACAAGTCGATGTTCACGAGAGGGATGACGTCGTAGTCACACGCACCATCATTCGCCCCACTCCTAATCCTAATCGCAATCCAAGTCGTATTCCATCTAGAACGCACATGAGGCTTCCACGGATGTTCTCACGTTCGCCATCTCCCACCTCCTCTCCATCTTCTTCGTTATCTGCATTACCACGGTCCAACCCCCCTTCGCGCCCTACGAGCCCGGTGCTCCAAGCGCTCAACTGTTTCAGCACATCTTCGACTTTTGAGAGGGATGAAGATGACGTGCATATTATCGAGAGTCCCAGGCCTGTATTGCAGGTTATTGTTACACAGACGAGGGAGAGGTACGAAGATGATAGGGCATTTAAGGAAATTGTAGGGAGTGTTTATCCGGGACCTGTTGCTGCTGTGGGGAACGGTGCTTGATGCATCGATGCTCAATGCTTTCGAGTGGATTTTGATTCATGTACCATTGTTTGTCCCTGCATATCTTATTGCATATCTTATCGCGATAATCAATATCTATTCTACCTTATATCGGACTAATGGCTCGATGTTATTGTGCAGGCGTTCTTTCATGCGATAGACAATATCTATGGCTATCATATATTAGAGACTAATGGCTTGATTTTATTCAGTAGATGTTCTTCCATGCAATTTTGTGTAGTAGCATTATGGTCCTTCATATTTTCTCTGAGCGGGGTATATAATTCCGTGCTGTATGCAATGCTGCTGGAAATGTGATTGTTCAAGTGGGTGATGTAACATAAAGCTTAATATGTGCTTCCACAAGCGTCTCTAGGGCTCGCGCACTAACAGGGGATTTCTTTATCGTGGCTCTCTAAGACAGCAAGAAATAAATACGCGACCACCAAGAGGAATGCGTTCACGTACAAGAGCAAAAGCTGTACCACGATACACGAACCCGAAGAGTTCCTTAAATTCCGGATGCGCCTTGGACACGCCGACTGCATCAAGGTATCTTACAGTAAATTTCTTGATGATCTATAGAATGTGACGTTTGAGCGCAACACAAGTATGGCAAAAAAGGTTAGACAGACAGATTTATTCTCCTGCTCTATATCGCCAATTCCTTCGTCCGCCGCACGTGATTTACCTTTAGCATCACTGACGGGTCCGAAAACATCTGCATCTGGTGCGTGATTGGTTTTCTTTGCTGGGAGCGCGGGTACTTTAAATACAGCGCCGCCTCTGTCCTTGTCCTTTCCTCGCCCTCGTGGTTTCGAATTTGGTAAATGCAGCATCACCTCTCTCGCCCGTCTCACAACCTCTGAGTCATCTCCTTTGACTTTGATCCTCGTGTTCGCTGCGAGTTCTCCTATTGATTGTGTGCGTGTGAGAAGATGCTGAGGCGGTCGTCGGGGTGTGGGATCATCTGGGCGGGGAGCACGGGTAGCGGGAGCGATGCGTGCAACGCGGATTATCAGGGACGGAGTAGTCGGCGACGAATAGCTCTGTCCAAATATCATTATTTCTGTCGTTGCTGGACCATCTACAAATGGCAATTAGTCCTGAGCAGAAGAATCAAGGAGGGGGTGTACCAGTGTCTCCCAAGGCTACACGCACGCCTATTTCTGTGCGCCCATCAGGAGACAGATGCGATAAGCAGAGCATGTTTTCAAAGTAGACACGAGATAGGGAGGCGGATGGATGGATGTCCCTGTTGAATGTGAATGGGGCGTTACGAAAATTCGATGTGCTCACATACATACATACATCATCTGATGGGTCTATGCATATATTCTTGAGCAACTCTGTGCCTTTTAGTCTTAGAGAGGGACGACCGCGCATGCTCTCGAGTGCTAGCGCGAGTGGATTGTGGAGGAGGTCTTTATTAGCCAGAAGGTTTGCTGAGAATGTGAGTCCATCTAGGAGGATATAAGAGTCTGGAAGGGAAAGTGAGCCGCGATACAAGAGACGAGAGCTCGATGCTTCTGACATTCAGGAATCAAGACGGCTGTTCGAGTCATTCGACCGCGTTGTTGATGCTTGTTTACGCGTTCAAAACAATTCATCATGCATTTTGAAATTTGGCCCTTGGGTTTGCAGAATTCATGTCAATATCATGCAGACTAAGCCAGGTTCTATGCTCTTTGGCCTGGCTTTCTATAACACGAACATAGATGCTTCGTCCCAATAGCCGCGGTGGTGATTTCCTTTTTTCAGACGTCGAACATTCAACGATCATGTGGCAAGACATATGGCTGCGGCTTATGATCATCCGGAGTAGGTGGGACGTTCCCCCGAAATATTTACTGCCCTAGCAAATCTCAAAATTGCTGAAGCCCTGGTTTTTGTCATGCCCGACAGTTGTGCCTCAGATGCTCATTTTAACAGACTTGCATTGATTTATACTGTCTATCCCAGGTTGAAGGCTTTGAGCCGTTGCAGTGTCGAATAGTTGCTGGCTCCGAGCTCAGCGGGTGATGGTTCAGTCAATTCTGTGCGTAGCAATGCGAAGTTCAGGATTCTTAAATTCATGGAAATAATGACTCAGAACTCTAGTTTTCAGGTAGCGTGACTCGCCTAATGTTGTAGGCAGAAGTATCAGCGTAGGGGTGGAATTGTGCCTCTCCTGAAGAGTCAATACATGATATTTGTCTGTCCCATCTGCTCCTCGAAGGCCCAATTCCTCGTGAACATCATGATCCATGACGTCAACTTCATCCACAATAGCTTGGAGCTCATCTGTTCTCGACCTTTGAGATAAAGTTTGGGAGGTACTAAAGCATATCTGTATGGAAGAATGGGTGTATGGTGATAGTTATACATACGCCAGCGGTTCAGACGAGTCTCGACTAAGAATCTACAACAATTTGTAGATTGTTATTAGTTGAAAGGGTCCAGGCTGTCGCGACAAGTGTCAGTCCCATCAGCTATTTTCAGGGTATATTTGCATTGATATGTCTACAGGTCACAAGTTCATCTGCTGGCACTGGCACGGGGCCTCAGCCGGATGATGGCTACAATCTCGTTCCGAAGTTCTGTCATCCCAGTTGCTTCATCCATTAGCACATCCATTCGGACAAACCAATTACCAGAGCCGCTGATCCGGCACATTATCTCTATGTAGGATTGGGTAGATCTTGGTGGAGCAGCCTGATTCGCTGTTAGGGTCAATCGATGGTGCGGTCAATATCTATTTGGGTCATTGGTAGACGATCTATGGCCTCCAGCTGTATTCAAATTCACGCCGTTCTTCTCACCTGCATGTCGCCAAAATATGCAAGCCTACATGTTGCGTTTTCCCCCATCCCCCTTAAGAATGCCCAATCTCAGTGATCCAACAGCGGCTGACATCACCAAAGTCACAATCAACGACTTGTCCACCAGTGTCCCCTGTCATGCACGTGATGACCCTGAGAGGAGATTACTGAGGAAGATTGATTTGCGTATGTCCATACTACTGATTTTACATACCCTGAACCTGGTAGGTCTGAGGTTTTTGTGAATTCTTGTGATATTGACTGTGCACCCTAGATTGACAGAACCAACATCAGGTGTGTCATACATCGTTGTACTTTCATTAACCTTATGACATCTACAGCAACGCTCGGTTACAAGGTTTTGAGCAAGATCTGCATTTGCATGGGCAACAATACGCCACGGCTTTGTCCGTCCTATTTGTTGGATACATTGCTATGCAAGTGCCAGGGTGAGTATCGTCCTTCATCGAAAGACACTGAACGTAACCTTTCCTCAGGAACTTATTCCTGCACTGGTTGGAGAGACCTTCTGTTATCATTCCATCTTGTATGATAACATGGGGTCTAATATCAGTGTTAACAGGTTTGTCAACACTGATCATACATGAGGATGCCTGCTAATCGTACTCAGGGACTACAACAAAGTACACACCCTTGTTTTGCATCGTTCAAATCCAGTCTCTGATGGTTTGACCCAAGTTATACCGGGGTTGTTGTCGCCCGTTTCTTCCTTGGCTTTGCCGAAGCGCCCTTCTTCCCTGGTATTGTATTTCTTATATCTAAATGGTACAAACGGGACGAAATCGCCTTGAGAATAACTCTCGTTTCTTGTGGAAGTTTTCTCAGCTCTGCATTCGGATCCCTGTTTGCATCTGCTATACTTCACGGCATGCAGGACAAACTTGGACAAGCTGCATGGAGGCAAGTGATAATTGTTTTCACTACTTCTTGGATCTAAATTATCTATAGGTGGTTATTTTACATTGAAGGCGGCGTCACCATCTTGGTCGCAATTTGCGCCATGTTCGTACTCCCTGATTTTCCCCACAACACCAGATGGATCACCCCGGAGGAAAGCGCACTTGCTATCTCTCGCCTTGTACAAGATAGCTATGGTAATTCTGACGAGTTTGAGAAGCAGACAACCTTGCAAGGACTGCGGGATGCTCTGTCTGACCGGAAGGTGTGGTGGTTTTCAATTGCGGCAATGTTCCAGGTAGTGGCACAGTCTTTCTTCGCTTACTTCCCAACGTTGTGCGCGACACTGGGTTATGACACGACCGTGACGTTGCTGCTTTGCGCTCCTCCGTGGGTGTTCGCGTGTATAGTCGCATTTGCTCTCACATGGTTAGTGAATTTTTTATTATCAGAAATCGCATTTAATAGAGACCAGGTACTCTGACATGAAGCAGAAACGTTACAAATTCTTCGTTGTCTCCAATACATTTGGCGCTCTTGCATTCATCATCTCGATCTTTACAATGAACAAAACTGCGCGCTATATTTCACTGTAAGTGATATCGCCACTTGGGGGCGCAACTCTTGTACTCAGAAGCGTACAGTTTTCTGATGGCTCAAGTCTTCGCTGGATACCTGGTGCTCTTAGGGTGGATCAACAACACTTTCGCCAGAGAACCTGCGAAGCGCGCCGTTGCTATTGCGTTGATGAATTCACTAGGGCAGATAGGCAATGTTATTGGATCGTCAGTGACATTTGACATTGATCTCTTGCTCTCACTAACTATCCACGACTGCACTTTGTATACTAGATACGTATGGCCGCCAAACTGGGGCCCGACATATCGTTATTCCTATGTCATCTGCATCACCGCGCTTGGAGTTTCGACAGGCATGTTTGGTGGTATGCATTTGTATTTTAAGCGTTTGAATAAGCAGATCGAGAGGGATGAGTTGAGTGTGAAGGATAACAAGGAAGTTCAGGACCCGATTGGTAATGGTTTTAGATATCTGGTGTAGTTGAATATTTACATAAACAGTTGTCGACTCTGAGACTCTAAAATGTAACATCATGATCACTGTCTGGCGTTTTTTCCTGCTCAGAGACCTCGTTCTTCGCGACTGATTGGGATGACTGCTGATGATGACCTCAGTAGGTGATTAAATTAACACTTGCTTAGGATCCAAACCTTTTCAGAAACAAACGAACACAACCACACGGATTGCTCACGCGCACGTTCCGTAGCCTACGTGTATATTTGTCTGCACCTGCTGTGCTATGTTGGGTACTGTACAATGTTCTAGCACACTGGTTGTGGTAACCGATCGTCTAAACTTTGCAGGTGAAATGCATTGGTTTTGATGAATCGATAACGAGCGACAGTGTTACAATAATATGGTAGTCCATACATTTTACTTCCCCGAGCCCGAGCAGGCAAACGATGAACAAATTCAATACCGGTAAATTATAGTAGTACGGGCACGCATATCCTTGCGGCCCCTCGCACCAGGAAAGCTTCGCTCACACTAGAACGATCACAATGCATCTACTTGCGTTTCTTGACAGAACCTGCGTCCTTCTTCTCGCCTCCTGCAGGTGCAACGGGTGTGCTGTCAGTCTTTTGTTTGTCATCTGGGGTAGAGGTATCCGTTTTCTTTGCCTGGTGATGACACAATTCAGCAAGGGAAGCCAGAGAGGGTGTAGTGCAAACCTTGGCAACAGGTTTCTTTTGCTGCGAGCCAATGAAACCAAAAAGAGCAAGAAGCATGCCGAAAAGACTGAGGACAACACCAGCAAGACCAGCACCTGTCTCCGGGTAGGTTTGGATGGCTGATAAGGGGTCCACCCGAGCAGCATCAAGGAACTGAGCAATTTTACCACGGATATGGGAGATAGGATCCTCCAAGAAGGGGGGGATGTAGTAGTCGCCTTCATCATCGACATCCTTCTGAGCAGAGAGAGCTGCCTCAAGGGGCTTCTTGACGTCGTAGGTCTCAGCGGCCAGAGACTTCGCATCGTCAATAGAGTGCCCGACGTAGATGTTGTCGAACAGAATGTCCTCAGTCATGGTCCAAAGTTCGATACCAACACCTCCCTGAGCGCATTAGTCAAGAAGGCAGATATAAGAGGGATGAAACAGAAACACGAACAATGTTGTTTAGGTGCTTGACTGGCTCTAGATCCTCAAAGAAGTTAGGGTTGGGGATCTTGCGCGGGGCCCACTCGCCAATGTAGGCGGGGTTATCAATCATAGGCGCATACCACTTGCCCTTGTATGCAGGGTTGGCCTTGTAGGGGCGTTTCCATTCACCACATCCAGGAGCCTCATCACAAGCCGGGTTGGGGACTGTGGGCGCGATCCAGTCACCATCTTCCTCGTCGTCCCACTCTTCGGGCTTCTCAGCATCCGGGTCAGGAATGCTCGCCGGTGCGTCGTCCAACCAGCCCTCAGGCTTCACAGCATCCTCGTCAGAAATCTCGTAAGGCTCAGTCTCGTCCCAGTCAGCGGGCTGCGCATCAACATGAGCGCCTTAGCTCAACATTACAAGTTGCCAGCGTACCTTCACAGCGTCGGGATCACTAATTCTCTTCTCGTTAACCCAGTCTTCGGGCTTCTTATCTTCGGGGTCGTCGATCTCCTTCGCAGGGTTGACAGGAGGAGTGAAGTCCTCAAGAAGGTTGCCAGAACGCTGACTTTCTCCGTTGAAAAGTACATCGTACGTGTTGTCAGGGCTGAATATACACATGAGTTTCAATTAGGCAAGAATTGTAAATGAGATTTACTTGACAATGAGGGTGTAAAGGTTAGTGTCCTTGCCAAAACTGGGCTTTGGAGGAACGGAAAGGTGCTTCTCCTCGAATTCACCGGTAACTGGGTTCTTGTGGCGGAAGATGAAGTGAAGCTACATCACATACAACATTGTCAGACAAAAATGACAAGTGAATGATGAATGTTTCACCTTAGTGCCAGGGCAAGTGTTGTCAGGTCCGAACATCACAACCCAAGGGGTGGTATCCGAGAATTCCTTCCCACTGGTCTGGAAGCCATCCTCGAGAAGTTTGATGTAACCACCGCCACAGTTGCCACCCTTCTGGTACTTGACCTCATACTGAACAACGAGGGGTTTGTCCTTGAAGTCGACAGGGGCGGCGAAAGGTGCAGAGATGGCGTGGTGAGCAGCCTTGGACTTGGCAACAAGGCCCTTGTCGCCCTCAATGAGAGGCGACTCGGGTTCCTCAACCTCCCATTTGCCGACGTAGGAGAATATCTCACCGCCGACTGGCGTCTTCTTGGTTGCCTCCGAAGGTGTCCAGCGTTCCGAATAGTCGTCAGTGAATTGTTCAATGAAAGGTGCTTTAATCTCTGTTGCCTATAGACAAAGGATCAGTTATAAGCTCAGACTAGCGGGATACATATGTATGGCGTCATGGACACGTATGCGAGAAATATGAACGAACCTTGAATACAGGTTTTGAGTCCTCTGACGCTGACGCGCTTGCAGCAGCTGCAACGAGGATAACGGAAAGCGCTACGCTTCGCATTTTAAGGATACGAAGGACCAGAGACGTAGAAATCGAAAACGAACGATGACGGTATGAAGTGTGACCAAGCACAAGCCACCAGCGTGCTCTTATCCTTCCCGGCTAACTCCTGCCACGTATGCTCTCCCACGCCCAATGACATTCCTTGACCTTCCAATTACTCGCTCAGCTTGCGTCTGCTTAGTTCATGTTCACTCAACGTGCACAACAAAATCGATCATATACTAGCTACATGTGCGACACAGGTACACTACCCAAGTAGATCAGCATGCCCAGACGCAGACAGCGCCAACTATTTCATCCATCAGCAAACTTAAGTTTCAGTGTCAGAACAAGTAACACTCACCACAAACTCATCATCCAAGTACTTGGACACGGCAATCTGATCACCCAGACCCTTGCGCCGCCGCGTTTTCAATACGAGATCCCGAGCCAATGCCTGTCCTGATGCAGGTTCTAATGGCCGAAGTTTGATGCTCGTGTCGGTGGGATCGCCTATGCGCAATTAATATAGCTGCCTTGATAGGGGACTGTGCATACACTTACCAGGAACTATCGACCAATGATCGAACACCTGCAAGCAGAACGCCTGACCTTGCGTGGCAGTTCGAAGGTCGGCCTCAAACCCATTTGCGTCTATCACAGGAATCAAGGCTTTGACCGTATACAACGGCGAGCCGGCCTTGGGGATGTCTTGTGTAACATGCCCCCGGCGTCGGGCTAGAACAGTGTATACAGCTGATATACAGTCAGCTGGCGCTTGCACTTCAACGTAGTAAATCGGCTCCATGAGGCGGGGCGTGGCCTACTGACTTATTCATAACCACAGCAGTGCAAGCTATAAGAGACTCACCATCAAAAATGATGAGTAGCACACACGGCGTGCGGTAGGGACAATCTGTCCACCACCACGGAAGATTGGTTCTTGAGCTAGACTTGCATCCAGTATCCGGAATTTCACATTACGCATGGCTGTCGCAATGAATATTGTGAGAGTGTGATAAATTCGTGTCACAATTAATACGTACGTTCATCGCATAAAGGACCCTCGCGAGCTCCCCACTGGAAGCCTTGCTTGATATGCTCCTTCACAGTTCCAAGCAATTTTTTATCAACCTGCATTCCAACAATGAGCAAACTGAAGTCATTGGAGGTCAGTAGACCTGACCTGAGAAGGCAAGGTGTCATCGAGCAAAATGTTCGGCCCGCTATCATCGGGACCGAACGCCCATATTGACCTTGACGCCAACAAATCCCACTGGTATTTATCCTGGAAAAATGTGCCACGTTCCTTCGGGGTCATCCGCATGGTGACCCTCCCCCGTTCAATATCCTCAGCAATACCTCTTTCCAAAGGCTCCGCGATCATGGTAAGTTTGTTCCTGTAGTCCATTAGAGAGGAAATAAGTCATGTAAACTGATACCTACTTCTTATTTGGCGTATCCGCATAGCATTTCAGTGCACTCGTCTCCAACACGGTCTCACAGAACTTGGTGACTGGATCTGACACCTTGATCTCGATCTCAGCAAATAGCCTCCGAAGGTCATGCATGACACAATCCAGATACAATTCGCCTGTACCAATGAGCACATGTTCACCACTTTCCTCGACCTTCGTGGCAGCGAGAGGGTAGCTCTTGTTGATGCTTCGTAGGCCAGACAACATCTTGGGCAGCTCAGACGGCGCTATTGGTTCAATGGCAATTTTAAGCACTGACTCTGTCATGTGCTTAATAGGCCGGAAGATGTAGAGATCCTCATCAATAGAGGGGTCAGCGAGAGTGGCGGTTTTGGAAATGGACGCGTCGACTCCTGCAATGAGGACAAGGTTGCCTGCGGGAACCTCATCCGCCGGGATGAAGTATCTAAGAGGAAAGGCTTACTCAATTGGAGTGATCGAATGCAAAGAGCTTACCGAGCTTCGCTTATCCACATTTCTTCCACGGTAGCCCTCGCCATGTCTTCCTCATCTTCTGGTGAGTACCCCTCACCAAGTACTTTAATTGGTGTGCCCTTCCTAAGGGTGCCACTCATAACGCGACCGAAGGCCCTAAATGACTGGGCATCTGTTGTATGATACAATTTCGTGATCTGGACCATTACGGGTGCTTCAGTGTCGCAAGTCTTCATTGCTGCAACGATTTCAGAAGTTTGTGGACCGGTGTATGTCCGCTCGACCTATACCAAACTCAATTCGACTAAAAAAATATACTGGAAAATCTATACCTTGCTGGCTGCTCCTTGTAAAGGTGACGGAATGTGTTCCGCTATCATGTCAACTAGTCCAGTGGCAGATCCAAAGAACTGGTCCAAAATAGCCTTCAGCAGAGGCCTCACATCCATTTTGTACATGACTGGCTTTAGAGAGATGTTCAGCGATGCGAGGGTACTTTTCAGGTCTTCCGTATCCTCGCTGAGCACGTGACTGTAGAGCTTATACAGGGGATCAAGGATGAAGTGCACAAATGTGCGGGATTGTTCGGGGTCCACAGCTTTCCTGGTAAACTTCCGAGTCTCTGCGTTAAAGTATATATCGCCCCAAAGGCGATCGGCAAATGCTTTAACATCGAGGGAACCGAACGTGTCCGCATACATCTGGGCGAAGGAACGGAGGGTGAAGCACCAACTCATGTCGGTGCTGGCGAATACAACATTTCCATTTTCAGGACTAAGTCGTAGTTCCGGGTCGGGGTCAATCCCGCTGTAGACTTCTGAGTCAACGAGAGTTAACAAACATAAGGTAAGTATAAACCTGATGAATGTGTTGATTTCTTCAATTGTATGCTTGATTTTGTAGTAGGCATCTGCAGGCTTGATGCGTAATTCGAGAATGAGCCTGTCGATTTTGTTCACAACAAGGGTGATTTTGATGCCCTCCTGCAAGGCATGTCGAATAACTGCTTCGGTATTGACCATCATCTGTTTCAACAGTTTAATTTGTTAATTCGTGGTTACGCGTAGCGCGCGAGTAGAGCTGCTGACCCCTTCGACAACATCCACAACCAGTAGTATTCCATCAACAAGACGCACTGCAGAAGCAACTTCGTCTACAAAATTCACGTGTCCCGGAGTATCAATAAGGTGCACCAGATGTGATTTGCCGCTCGTCGTGGACAGGATGAGAGACATCGGCGAAGACTTGATCGAGATTTCTCGCTCTCGCGACAGCACATGAATATCCGTATATCTTGTCTGGGCAACCAAAACATAAGCCGTTGCAACTTGGAAAACTCAACTCACAAACCGGTTTATCCGCATCCCATGCGAGTTTGTGCGTCTCGAAAACCAGCATATCCATGAGCGCGGTCTTTCCGTGGTGCAAGTGGCCCACCACAGCGACATTGCGAATCATCTCCGGGAAGGACATCATATTCAACAAAAAGCTACATCTCTGTTGAGTGTAAGCCGCGTAAATTCTCAAGAGGTGCGCACCCCTTGTCAAAGCGCGTCTGCGGCATATCCTTCTCCTCCACTGTCCATTTCCGCACTTTGATAGGAGCAACGATGGGCTCCGAGAGCGGCTGAGCATCTTCTTCCTGGACGAGAGTCTCTACGTCTGGACCGTAAACATCTTCTGCTGACGGATAGTATTGCTTGTCCTCATGCAGAACAACAGCATTATGGACGGGCTCTAAAAGGTTCCATGAGATACATACAGAGAATATGCTTCATCACAGACCATCAATCTCCATCAGTGCACCCTCTGCAGGAACCATAGGCTCGTCATCGTATCCCTCCAATGTTGCAGGCTGTTGCTGGGGTGCCTGACGAAAGTCCTGCTGCAGAGCTTCTTCCTCCTCTTCATCTGAGCCCAAATCCGCGCCAATATAGTTGCCAAACTCATCATAATCCTCAAAGGAAGCCATGGTAGAGGAGTGATTCTATGCCTATGACGGAGTCGACGTTCAACGGACGCGTTCAAGTGAGAATAAATTTGGAACTCCGGTCAAGCTCTAAACTTCCTTACTTGAGATGAAGCTCGACGATCATGGAGCATAGCTGAGCTCGCACTGTCACTACCACGATGTCTACCCTGCCGGACGACACGCTACGAAAAGTGTGTATATAATCAACATTCCTCGTGTACTGTCAGTTTATTTGACTGGTCATTCGGTAGATCTTGGTCCAGATTCAACAGACCGCCGTCCAGTCACAGCGTGCTCTTAATATTTCTAAACAGCAATCTGCCTCAAAAGATCGAGAGCGGAGGATTCTCCAGCTTACCATTGATGAGATCCAAAGCATCGAAGGAGATGTCAACTTGTACAAGGGTGTTGGCAAAATGTGCGTTTAGATATGTTCTACAACGGGACCAATGTTTAACTCGTCGTCGTTTCAGGTTTATGATGGTCCCCCGGAAAACGATGGAGAAAGAATTCAAAATACAGGAGAAGGAGCTGACAGATGACATCAATAACTTGAATAAGAAGGTAAAGTGCTTGGTCGTCAGGCAAGAGCTGTGTTCACCCTATGATATGTCAGGCAAAATATCTCGAGAAGCAATTTAACGACGCACAATCTCAGCTACGCGACATTGTACGTCTCAATTTCTTCAATCATCACATCAGGATTCACTTATTTTCTATTCAGTTCCACCACAGCCCGAAGCAATGAGACCTAATGTAACAATTATCCAGCACCCACTACTGTAATATCAACGGATCCAGCTGTACATGATATGAGTCCCGCAAGTAGCTGGGCGCTCGACAGTCGCGTTTTATGTATTGACACTATCGAAAGTCACAGTCTAAGTTCCTTCCCGCCTTGGTCTCCCCCAAGCGGGCCACCACAGATGAAATAAGTCAGTTTCATCTCTTAATGTCCATTTGTTCTCAAAAGGTTTTCCGTATTCAATCGTCCCTTGCCGTTCCCATCACCACTGGAGGCCGGAGCGGTCTGCCGTCAAGCTTGGGCGCAGGGCAAACCAGTAGTACACGGCCACTGCGGCCCAACCCAGTGCCACGTATCACCTACCAATCTTCATGCTGTCGCGAGGGCATACGGTCATATTAGTGATTATACAAGGACCCATGGAGTATTTTCCGCGTTGAACCGGCTCGTTGTCTTGGTCCTCTCGACTAACTTGTTCATGACATGGCCCTCAAGAATTTACTAACTACAATCCACACATTCTCATTTCATCAGGAAACAAGTGACGATGAAGAGGAATTCAAGCTTCCAAGCATGGCGTCCTTGGTCATCATGTTGGTGATGAATTTTCTTCTTCAAGTAAGGTATCTGCTGCACAGGACGTCACAAAGTTGCTGACAGTCTGCTCCGGCCCACATAGGTATCATTTTTCATCATCGTTTCGTCAGCAAACAAGTACGCAGAGTACTTGGGGGGAAATGCTACTTTCTCTGGTATTGTCATTGGCATTCCAACTGGTTTTGCTGTACTTTCTTTGATTCCTTTGACGCAGTACGACAAAGGTACATCCGGGTCTCTTTCTCGCGCTGCATAATTTTCTAACATCGTCCCGTCATAGGGTTGTACAAGATGCCCCTCCATGTTAGTTGCTGCTTTGCCATTCTAGGTCACGTCGCCTACGCTGTTGCGTTTCGGGCCAACTTCTTATACCTAATTCTGATTGGCCGGTGCCTTACCGGTGTATCATTTACTATGTTCATGTACTGCAAGCGGTACTGCACGGACCCTCGAATTGTCGGAATCAGACGAAGGACGACCCTCGCTGGCTGGCAGGTCGTCTGTCAAGGGCTGGGGCTGAGCCTTGGCCCATTATTTGGTGGATTGTTGTACAAGATCGGGTTCTCGAACTCAATCTTCAACGGTTATACAAGTCCAGGTTGGATTATGGCTGGAATCTATGCTGGCTTCTGGGTCTTGGTGACAAAATGTTTTGAGGACGTCCCTCAACCGCCACCCGTGACCGTGATGGAATTGTCTTTCCCCATAGCGAAAGGCCTCAAGACGGAGCCTTGTCCGAACTATTCATCGGTACCTACCGCAAGCCCTCCCTTGCCCATTGACGAATCACTCAGAGCACAGCTCTCGCTGATCACACTGTCCCAGTGGAGTGTCATTATATGCATGTGCTGGTTCTCGATGGTCTGCTTTTTTATCTTAGGCTCCTGGGAAGCCAACCTGCCTGTATTTGGAGCTGCCACTGAAAACCTCCGCTGGTCTCCGTTTGATGCAGGAAATTTCATTGCTCTTGGCGCAATAATTTGCTTCCCTTTCCTCATCGCTAACATTCTGGCTGCGCGTCGGATACAAGATCGCAAACTCCTCGCTTTCGGGGCAACTCTTGGCCTCGCAGGGCTAACCACTTTTCTTTTCATCCTTTACACCAACAAAGTCAACTATAACTCACTGTTCGCATGTTGGTGCACCGTGGCGCTCGGGTTTAATATTGCAACTGCGGTCACCCTTAGTCTCCTTAGCAAGCAGCTCCCGCCCCAGTATAACGGACGCGCTTCGATCGTAATCCAATGCAGTAATTTCACTGGTCGCGTGACCGGCGCAATCTGGGGTGGTTCAGGCGTTTCAGTTGGGATGATGAACTTTGTCGGATTGGAGATTGCTATGGTTGGTATTGGAACTATCATGTTTACAACACTGTGGAAGAAGCTGAAGACGAAGAATGGATAACGCGTCGAGAGCACTTTCTAGTGCGCACTCTGGCTCTACGTATGTTATTATTCCATGCAATATGCAAAATTTTAGCCAATCTTTTGTATATTCTTCACAAATTTGCGCCATAATAGATTCGGTGGGGCAAGGCCACAGTACTACTCATTTCATCTCCTCCTTGTTCTACTTGTACAAAACATCATTTCTGCAGGCATATGCCTCAACGCGTCACGTTGAATGTATAACAACCATTGACAGTGTGCAGTAGTAAGTGTTAGGCTTGTTTGAGAAACACGATCTGATGCTAACATGAAGTGTACCCTCGGTCGAGAACGGCGTCCGGCGGCCACTGATCAAATACTTCTTCTGACGTATTAATTATAAATCTAACTTGAATAGGACCACCGTGGGGTGCTTTCAAGTTCGCCTTCTCATATATCTTGGTGGCCTCGACTGGCTGTCTGTGCAGATGACAGACCTCAAGCGATTATTGGCCCAAATCAACCCGTTCTCGTCTCGCCATGAGACGAGCGGCAATCGCGATGAGGAGGAATTCAAGCTTCCGAACATGGCGTCTCTGGTCATCATGATTTCAATGAATCTTCTCCTTCAAGTAAGACATCGATATCAAACACTATGTAACTGTCCCTCACTGCTTCGCCCTTCATAGATCTCGTTTTTCATCGTCGTTTCATCGTCAAACAAATATGCAGAGTACTTGGGTGGAAATGCCACTTTCTCTGGAATTGTCATCGGCATTCCGACGGCGTTTGCCGGACTTTCTTTGATTCCCTTGACAAAGTACGATAAAGGTATGTGTAGGTCGTGTCTTCTCTGGACACTGTTCTAATATTTGTTCTTAGGGATGTACAAGATGCCCCTTCATGTCAGTTGCTGCTTCGCCATTCTAGGTCATGTCACCTACGCTCTGGCTTATCGGGCCAACTTTTTATATTTGATTCTGATCGGCCGTTGCCTCAACGGGGTTGCATTGTCTATGTTCATGTACTGCAAACGGTACTGTTCAGACCCCAGAATTGTTGGCATAAGACGGAGAACGACACTTGCAAGCTGGATAGTTATCTCCCAAGGCTTGGGCATGAGTCTTGGTCCATTTCTTGGCGGCGTGTTATACAACGTTGGGTTCTCAAACTCAGTTTTCAACGGTTATACAAGCCTGGGATGGATCATGGCCGGGATTTACACTGGCTTCTGGGTTTTGGTGACAAAATATTTTAAGGACATCCCTCAACCACCAACCATTACGGAATTGCAGCCAGCATGCGATTCAAACGCTGCCCCCATCATTTCCTTAGAAGAAGTGAAAAGTGGAGAAGCAGAGGCTTCTCCCAGTTATTCAATAACACCTGCCACAAGCCCTCCCCCGCCCATTGACGAATCATTCAGAGCACAGCTCTCGCTGATCACACTGTCCCAGTGGGGTGTCATTGCGTGCATGTGCTGGTTCGCGATGCTATGTTTTTTCATCCTAGGCTCTTGGGAAGCCAATTTGCCTGTGTTTGGTGCCTCAGCTCAAAACTTTCACTGGTCTCCATTTGCTGCAGGAAATTTCATCGCTCTCGGGGGAATAACATCTTTCCCCTTCCTCCTCTTCAACCTCTTAGCTGCACGTCACACACAAGATCGCAAAATCCTCGCATTCGGTACGATGCTCGGCCTTGCAGGGCTTATCATTTTTCTTTTCATCCTTCGCACCGGCAAAGTGAATTATGGCTCGTTATTTGTATGTTGGTGGACTGTGGCGCTCGGTTTTAACCTTGCGACCACCGTGACCCTCAGTCTACTCAGCAAGCAGCTCCCACCCGAGTGGAATGGGCGTATTTCGATGGCAATTCAATACAGCAACTACGTCGGTCGTGTTACGGGCGCAGTATGGGGTGGTTCGGGTGTTTCAGTGGGGATGTTGAACTTTGTGGGATTGGAGATTGCTATGGTTGGTATTGGAGCTATTTTGTTTACTACATTTTGGAGTGATCTGAAGACGAAGACGGGATGACCTACCCGAAGGAAGAGCATTTTGTAATACCAATTGTAGATGGTCGCGCAGGTTCGTGTGTCTCACCAGTGTGAGTTTTCACTCTAGCATGCGCAATTCTAGACAGAATCCTTATGTGTGTTGTACATAGTAGGTTTTCCTCAGCACAGTACACATTATCGTATTTTTTGGTTAAAAAAATGAAGTGGTTCTCGTACCAAGGCTGAGTCAGTCTATGGTGCTGGAGGAAAGTTTTACACATAGAAAGCACTCTACTCCATCATCACAGAAAATTCTGAAATGGTACATTATGATTGTACATGATCAAGTCATGTTTAAATAAATAACTTCAGGACTACTTTCTTGATAGAATGACGTGCAGTACATATAAGAACCACCATCATGGACCATCAAAAGACTTGTGATGTATGAACTGAGCCGAAATGAAGGCAGACTGTATCCGCGGTTGTACGGAGTGTAATTATAAACCCTTGAGACAATCCCACGGTGACGGACTCACCTCTTCAGGTCTGAAAAAAACTAGCAGACATTGTATTTTAGACTCATCAGGCTTTCCAACGATAGAATAATTTTTTAGTCTGCTGAGCATTTTAAATGGCTCAGACATTGAGGCGCTATTCTCATTGTAAAACAAAATGCAACCATCTTAGAACGTTCCAAAAGTAGCCGGCCCCGTCGAAACAGAGTTCATGGGGTCTAAATGGGAGTATAAAAGGTGTCGGGGGTCCTGCAAGCTATGACACTCAGGCTGGAGAACTTGATGTTGTGTCACCTGTGAGACGAGTACCGCCCTACCATGAAAGTCTTGACCGCACTCTCTGTTCATATTCTCTTCGCATTGCTCGTCTCAGCACATGGTGATCATGAAGACTCAGAAGAGAGCGCGAAACTTGCTAACGCAGGCTATGCCATTCGACATGTATGGGAGACCTACACATTAATCCTAACTGGTGCTGATCCTTCATTATTGGTAGATGGCCTCAGAACATCACATGTGCGCAACTGAGAGATATCATATTGTTCTGCTTTAATAAAGTGATATAGTGACTCCTTCGACTTGGAGAGTTTCTTCCAGCTTCATGATCTGAACAGGTAATGAAACACAACCTAGGTGGAAGAATGTTGACGCGTGCTTACTTTTGCTTTAGAGATGGTGTATGGGACCGGGAAGAAATTGAAGCTATATACGGTGTTCATCATGTGTACTCACAGAAAAAGTCGAAGGTCTGGCGGCTGGACTTCGTGCACTTGTCGTCCGTTAATGTCATGATAGGATGAGATTGAACATCAGAAGAAGGCTGATTACGTTGCGGATACTGTCCTCAAGCTCTTGGACAAAGACGAAGATGGCAAGGTCACGCCAGAGGAGTTTGCCGCTGTTGGGGTAAGTGGCCTGCCAAGTTTTGACGACATAGGTGCAGAGGGACATCATTATGATGTAGAAAGCGGTGAGTATTTCACCAACTTCGCATAATCATTATCACTGAGCTCGCGACAAGAGTTTTTCTTACATCACGAAGGTCTGTTTGAAGCACATCGCCTGCTCTCACAATTTGTAGCTCAAAGAATGTCCAGAACAATTTCATTCAACGCCTGAGACGCAAACCGACGCATCATACTCTCACCCCGAAGACATCGAGCACTTTGCACAACACCAAGCTATTGAACTTGAAGAAGCAGAGCGAGAGGCGAAATTCCAGGGGATCACAGTTGAGGAAGCTATTCGCGCACATGAAGAGCCGCCCGCACCTCCTGCACCCCCTGTACCCCCTGCTGAGAGCGCGCCCAAGCCCAAAATCACCCGCGGAGTCCCACCAGAAATGCAGGATCCGGTGGTCAAGTATAAAGATATCGGCAAGGAGAGTGACAGCCAGTCAGCATGGGGGACAGGAGAACAAGGCTACAAGCAACCTAATTCACCGGCAGAGAAAACGAGGTCAGTTTCACATTAAAAGGGCGATACATTTGTTCTAACCAGTTGTCTTGCATTACAGGAAGAACCTTCCATACAAGGTACGGTCTGCGCCTTCTCAGCAGCTGCATGGAGAGCCGCTAACTCACAGGAACGTGTGCAGTATAAATTCCGACGGAATTGGGGAGATTTCTAACGAGATATCTGCTGATTTTTATCCGCTGCGTTCTTTAGGAATTCATTCGCATCTATATATACCTATGTGCTTTGTGTATAGAATAGCGAACAGAACCCATTTACATCCTAGAGAGACAACCAAAAAAAAGTTCATCCTCTCAACGGCCATCGAACATATCGTCCAAAATTCCCTGCTCAACCGCCTCCCAATCGATGTTCCCACTACTTGCATACACGCTCTCGTAAGATGAGATACTCACATGGGAGAAGAATGGAAAAAGATCCCTAATCGAGTCGATTTGACGGATTGATTTTAGTATGGGCTTCCGCAAAGCACGGTCGGAATGGGCAGGGAAAGCAAGCGAAGTTGACGTTGGCAGTGATAGCCCCATGCCTTGTGGTTCCTAGTGCGGTTCGGATTATCAACGTTCAGATAATCAGAAGACGATAACATACCCGAGGCTCTGGAATAGGCAAACTGCCAACTACCTCAGCGAGCTGATCAAACATCGATTCTGGGGACCAATCGTCAGGCCGAAATACGGCATCCACGGTATCGGTGATGAATATCCATTGATGTCTGTAATTTGTCAATAGCTATACTATCACGAAGAAGGAAACAGTACATCTGGAACTCTTCCGTCTGGAGGGTGAGCAATAAATCAAGGCATTTACTGGCTGACAGAATGAGTTGCAAATCTTCAGAGCCATCGGAAGGTATCGAATCGATTATTTGCTCAAATATTCGGTACTGGAATTCATGTCAGGTTTCGAGTAAGATATGCAGGATATTCATCTTACTAGTTCAGTGAGGATCACGGGCCAAAAGCTCGTCATGCTATGTGCAGCTAGGCGGCACAACAACACTCGTATGCACAGGTAGACTTCACATTGCACAATCGGAGATGGAACATTGCGCAGAATATCCACCAATTTCTCCTGTATAGCCGGAAGCTGGGTCAAGAAATGATTTTTCTCTCCTGTAAAGAGGACCAATGCAAGCCGTCGCAAGTTCAACGATCGCAGAAGCATCTCATGCTCTCGGTTAGTGAAAATATTGGCCGAGGGCGACGTAGCAACACGGCCTGAAGCACATGGTTAATGGTGCTAGGTAGATTGTATGACGCGCACATACCAAGAAGGTCGGGGAATGAAGTCTTATCACCATCAAATACTGCTTTGATTATTGGTTTCCACTTCGTAGCAACGCTGGAATTCGAGTTGAAGATGCGATGGTCGTAAAGGACGTCGATCACTGCCACTCGCCAAACCTTCATCGCAGGAGGGATCTTGATCATCTCTCGAAAGATATCGACCACAACCGCGTCAGCATCCAGAGGCCTGCCATTAAGGTGAGAGAGTTTGATATCTATCGTCCAGAGTAAAGCCTACCTGGCCTTCATCTTGATGCCTGGGCTCACTATGTAATACACGATATTGTTACAAGCACTCGCTACCTTGTCGTTGTCCATCAAAAACCGGCGTAGCTCTGGGACAGCTGTTGATGCTATGAATGCGGTGATCTGATAGACAGTCTCAACTTAAATGATCTCTTGCAGTCAACAAGCAACTTACCTGGGAGGGCAACTCTGCTCCCCAAGTTGGCTTGGCATTGTCTGTCACAGTGCTGGAATCAGATTTCTCGTCCACCTTGATATCTGAGGCTGAGGACTCATGAGATATCAGAAAAGTGGTAACAGTTGTGAATAACTAACCACCACCACGAAGAGCAGGGGAGGATCGACCGTTGGTGACCATCGACTCCTTCGTGGTACGTCTCATCCAATTTGGTTGATCCGTCGATTTGCCCACAAAAGTAACGCATGCATCTAAAAGCTTTCCAAACGTCTCCTGCGAATGAATGTGAGCAGACCTCAACTAATAGAATAGCTTTAAGAGTACTGGACCTGGAGATCTTTCCTAATGCGCTTGTCGTCTATGGCAGTGGTCTGAGTAACCTTGTCGCCCAAAACGCATAAGCATCTGATAGACAGTGAGTAGTGAATGATGACTCTGAGAAATACACACTTCAATACCAAGAAGACCTGGATCTTGAAATCTCGACTTGACGCCAGGTCCTTCGCGAGCTGCATAAATCGACCCCATACTTGAAGAGCCAGAGGCCCTTCAAGCCGTTGCAAATATTGTTCCAAGAAGCGAAATAGGACAACGTCGGAGCTGTCAAGCAACACGTTCGGTAGTCCACTCATCTGATGGGTTGATGGATCACTCACAGATTTGCATTTGCGGGTCTCCTACTGCGCTCTGAAGTGTTGGAAATACGAACTGATATACTGTCGCAGATCATGTGCACCGCGCTTTGAGCATTAGCGATCAAGACATCAACCAGGCCAAAGACACCTGTCGTAGGCTGGTCAGAGCCCTTGGAGCGTAGCAATGCATCGTGATCCCAGCATTCAATGACGGACTCCAACACTTCTGTAGGGTGAGCGCGGAATAGGTGCTCCAGGACCCTTCGACAGCGAGCATGTGTCCGATTATATATCATAGAGAGTGAATCTGCCTCTGGCCGCAGGCCAGTGGTGTCAAGCCACACCATATTGACCCATATTGCAAGCAACACACGGATGCCATCATGAAGAGATTTGTACCCAGGTGAGTGTGACTGTACGACTGTCAGTTGTGGTAGACAAGACACAAA
Source organism: Suillus occidentalis (assembly GCA_016628085.1). Taxonomy (NCBI): domain Eukaryota; kingdom Fungi; phylum Basidiomycota; class Agaricomycetes; order Boletales; family Suillaceae; genus Suillus; species Suillus occidentalis. Next base: position 147,141 of record JABBWB010000009.1, read on the forward strand.
ACATCTACTCGCCGTCAGCTGATCTTCGACAGTAGCAGATGCGCTGTCTGTAGTGAAGACATTCGAGACATATCCCAAGATACCCCCCGACTCAGCTCCAGGTTTTTCCTGAACTGGAGTGTCGTCTTCTTGTGAATTTGCATCTGGCTTTTGAGTCAGACCAAGCACAAGTAACCGCTCGAGCGCATTGAGAAGCATGATGAACTCAGCATCAGTTGCAACCCGAGGATATCTCTCGTGAGCCATTGGCTGGCTCGCCTTTAGTGCGTCTGAGAGGAGCAAGCGTAGTTGTCGGCAAAGGCAGTCAGCAATAGGAGAAATAACGCTCTGAAGGGCAGGTTGGAACTGGGGAACCGCCATCAGCACGAAATCTAACCAGTGCTGCATCACAGGACGATTCCACGGGATCGCAATACCATCTATGATGGTTTGTGTTAGCAGGGAGTTAACGTTGTAACCCCTTTTCCCGGATTCCTGCGAGCCTTCTGCACTTCGATCCTCGGGGAGTGGATTCCCATCGTAGGTGTAAGACGTCGAGGCGGATATAATGGAGTGGAGGAACCGCAGCAACTTGTTTTGCAGATCCAACCGATGTAAATGGACGCAGAGGAAAAGTTTGCCTATGACCGCTGGTTCGAGAATTTCAATGGCGAGCATTTCAATTTCTCCGCGAACGACAATGGTTTGGAGAAGGTCTATGGCGGAGGACTGTATGACCGTGTTCAGTGGCTGCATAACCGGGGCATCTTGATCTTTGGGCTCGGACTGAAGAAACCTGTGCGAGAATGAAGCGTTATCGCGAGTTAGGGGACGTAACTCACCTTGACAAGACCTCGATGAGCACATCTAGGTAGCTTGTATTGGCGTCTAACCCAGCTGGTGGTAAATCGTTAGAAACACAACAGCAAAACAGCATCGACAACTATTACCTAGGCTAAGCCTCTGGAGTAGCACATGGTCGTGCGAACGCCTAAGGAAGGTACCTCGCGCAGACTTGGAAAAACCTTGACCCCCGAATTGAACGATAGATAGCAAAATTTCAAGAAGGTGAGCGACATAGCGTTGATCGAACGACCTCTCGTAAACGAAGCCCCTGATTTCTTTGCCGCTCACTCTGCTCACTCTGGATATTCGACGGATAGAAGGGTCCAGAAGATCACGGAGGACAGGTTCCAAGACCCTGTTGGATCCGCATAAGCCTTCTACCCAGCCAAAAGATCAGAAAGTAGTATGACCTGATATACGACCTCAAATTGCATCGCATCCATGTTTCTCCAACGCGTCGCAGGCTTGGATCATCATGCTTCAAGGTTTCCAAAACAATCATCAACGGCACCTTCAAGCGCACTCCGGGAAGCGAATCATCCTCTGGAAAAGTCAAGTCAGTATGATAGTGACATGACGCATGTTTACTTACCTGACAGTCGCCAAAGTATTCCAAATGCCTCGTGCGCCTCGTATACGTTTTTTAACTCAGGAGAGCACATGCTCTGGGCTATTATCGACTCAACTTCATGGGGCCTTGACATCGAGTCTATGGACCATATGAGGCTGACAGCTCGCACATGACAAATAGCTAGGTCTGCGTGAAGGTATCTGAAAAGCTACCAATCCAAGCTCTATTAGATCAACTCCAAATGTAGTCAGAGGTACGAACCTTCTTCACCATACGACTAACGACGGGCCTTTTATCCATCAACAGCTTTGGGCTGAGCTTCTGCGTACCATGCAAAGACATTATCAGAGACACCACCTGGTCCACCAGGGTGAAGCTGACAGCCTGAAGATGGGCAGATAAGTTTCCCAGCCAACAATCAGAGAACATCATATGACATACTTCAAGGTCAAGACAATCGAGCATAGAGTACAGCCACTCAGAAGGTTTCCATGACAGGTTGAGAGTCGCATCACAACTTTTGTCCATTGTACGAACAACGCCTGACAAGACCCGCAACACCTGTGACAATGCCGCTCGAAGTTCTATCAAGCCCCCTTGCTGGGCCGATATTGATCGTGACAGCGCTTGGCTTATACAGAACATATGCTCTAAAACAACTATCAAAGGATTAAGTACTTCACTGCTCGGATTTAATTCGGTGGATTCAAGTCCATAGAATGCGTGAGCAAATGCGAGTGAGCCGAGAGACGAAGCTGATGTCTGAAGTGCCGCATTCAGCTCGGGTCGCTGACTGAGCGACTCTAGAGGTATGTGTTGGAATATTTCTTCTTGCAGAGCCAAACAATCTTGGACAGAAGCTTCGGCGGCCTTGGACGGATCGTTGTTGATTTCACGCTGCGTGCTGGGTCAGCTTCCACATCATACCCCGAAGATAGCAATCACACCTGCAGCTCCTCCGTGATGGCGGCAAAGATAACCGGTAGGTGAATGCTGCGGACTTCGTCATCTTGCATAGGGAGTGAACGCAGTAGGAATAAAGTCAAGTCAATTGCCTAAAGAAAGTGTGAGCTTGCGCTACCCGAGGCCGAGTTGCAGCGAAGCTCACCCCAGTATTACCATCTTCAGTCAAATCCTTCATTATTGCTGCCAGTAACTGCTTCCAAAGGATACTGGGTTCAACGGCCTCATATAGCGTACTAGCAGTCATAGAAATCTAGAAGACATATAAGATGCTCACACCTCAAACATTTAAAAACAGGACGTACATCCTCGTTGTGTTCCTCCGCGTTTCGCTGCATCAGAAATCGGATTGCCTTAAGAGCGTCCAATACAAGAACATCAGTCAAGGCGGATCCTATCTCCCACTTGTCCAACAGTGAAATAAAGATCTTGAACGGTCTAGATTCCGAGTATTCCCCCGAAGGCGCAAACATTTCATCCTAAAGACAATTATTAAGGTCTCAAAACATCCTAGATTGCAACCTACCTTAAGCGTGGTATTCAATAACTGAAGAGCATGTTGTCGCAGAAACATGGTTTGGTTCTCACTCTTCTCATCCGGACCCAGTAACCAGGTATAAAGCCGTCGATTAAGTGACAGATCACGACGCAGGACTACACCAGTCGCAGCTCTCATAAGTATGACGGTATCTTCCGGATGCGCTCGTTTGATAGCAGCACTATCGATCCGCATCGACTGCAAGAGAATATCAAGCGCGCCTCTTCGAACCAACAAATTGTCGTCCTCAAGCGCAGCTGCGAATGCACGAATCATGAGCCCTATGTCTCTACCTACTATCTGAGTCATGTCTAGAGAATACTGAGCAGAGGAAGATAATGCTTGGAACCATCCTTACCTTCGTCCGCGTGTAATCGAGGTAGCCTGCGAGAGAGGAAGTTCAAGGCAGTTCCACGTGCAGAGGACATGGTTATCATGATGAGCCATATGTTTTGGATGAAGAATACGGGGGAGACGGTTCCTGACAGCCGATCGAGTAGGCCGAGCACCTATATCAGTTGTAATAACCACACCCAGATCTGTGAAATAGAACAATAACATACCTTTTCGAAGAATTCGCCGGTCTCCTCTTCAAGACCCGGGAGCAGGGCAAGGATGAACGACTTCATCACGGGTCGCAGACCAGCTTGTAAAGGCAAGTAATGCGTGTCATATATGGTCAGCAGTATTGGCTGTCTCAATCAGTACTGGATGAAGTAGAACATGCATAAAGTCATACCTTGACTGATGTAGCAGCATATTCAAAAAATGGGAACAGGCCGGACGACCATAACGGCAGGTCCCGTTTTAGACCTTCCGTCTAGCATCGCGGATACATGAGTGGTTACCACAGAATGACCACGTTACACTCACTCCAAGCACAGAAAGTATATGCGTATAGACATCAAGAGCACGTTGGTGTACGCCAGTCGGTAGAGCAGGATTCAAGCACTGTGCCAACCGTTTAGCAACAATGAGCTTGTACGGGATTTCCTTAAATTGCATGTAGGATTGAAACGTCTGTGGGTGCATAACCGCGCTGAATCAATGCTTCCAATTCAGGGCGGGAGAAAGTACCTTCAACAACTGTTTCAGAAACGCGATGCAGTCTGCCCATTCGTGTACATTATCGAATGCATTAAGGCATTTCTCCACTTGTTGCGTGTACTTCTTGTATTTTGGATCAGAAGCGTATGTCTGATGTACTGTAGCGACACAAGTCAGCCATCAGAAGACAAAACATCAGAACCCGCATCAATGCGTACATTTCTCCCTGATACTCGATTTCGTAGGGTCTAATACCGCAGCCGCATTCGTGCCTGGGGTTCCACCAGTGCTAGTCTGCGGGATAGCTGGGCTTTTGCTGGACATGATCGGTTGAGACGCGGCTGGTGTATGGTTGTGTATCCTGACCCTGAAAATAGCCTCCTACGAAGCACCACAGGCCGCGAACTCAAGTAGAGAGCGCGCTCAGCGAGACTGAACGTTGCAAGCTACGTATTACTATTATTAGTGGTACCAATTAGGTCGATGCCATGGTCACGGCTGTGTCACACGATGTAGCCTGTCACACAGCATCTCAGACCGCTCGCGCTCAACCATATTAATAGAGAGAAAGGCATGGACAACAACAGGATGGTATGATATCACATTAATGCAAAAGATACAAAACATAATCAAAACATAACTACATGAACCAAACCGTCTATAACTCCATCTGCTCTGGCGTATTCTGCGCGGGAGCATCATTGCCCTCTTCAGACGCGGGCCCAGCAACAATATTACGCATCTTCGAAGGCGCTTTCACAGGGTGATGGTCAGTAATAATAGACCCCGCTCGTGAAGGCGCAGCTGATATTCCCGACATGGCACGGGCCGCCTTAGATTTACTCGACCCTTTGCCAAGTAACGGCGCAGATATCGAACCACCGCCTTTTGGTGTCGTAATCTTGTCTGCATCGCCATTTTTGTGCGAAGCTGCAGCTGCAGCTGTTGCGTTGGCATATTCAGACTCTTTATCGCCAACCCATGATCTAGCGAACCATCGCCCGCCTGCGATGCCCCGTATTTCACGGTTTGCGGTTCTCCAACGACGAATTTTGTTTCCGCTTCGGTCGAGGGGTAGCATGGGCGCAAAGCCTGCTCCGATCTTTGGGGGCGGTTGCACTGGGAATGGCTTGGATGGTAGAGGGTAGACAGGGAGTGGTGCAAGTTCCGTTGTACCCTCGGCTGGAAGGGGAGGGGCATTTTCCGCGTCCTCATGTTCCGAACCACCCTCACGAGTGAGAGGAAGTGGTGACGAGGGTGCGGTTCCAGCGTATGCTAATGCAGCACGAGTCAACCAAAATTCCTGGGAAGCAAATTAATACATACATTCACTCAGTGCTCCTTCATCTAATAACGAAGGCACTACCAAGGTCTTCGCCGCCCTGAGGAATATTGATATACTAATATATGTTGAGTTCTGGTTTACGTACTTGGGAGGAGCCTTGGCTCTGGACCGTTGGGTGGCAGCAGGCCTACGGGGTGCTGCTCTTTTCTTCGCAGGCGGTTTATCGGCAACCGCGGATATACTGACATCATGAGTATCGACTTGCTCGCCTGTGTCTGTTAATTCCGTTTAGTAGGATTCATCAATTAGGAAGAAAGGACTTACCATGGGGCTTTTTGTCGACGTCCTTGTCCTGCTTTTCACTCTTCCGTGGTCTTGGCTTCCTCGCTGGTGCCTTCCGCTTGGTACCTCCGGTCGGAGCACTGATGGCAGGGGTGGAAGCAGACTGCTGTAATTCGTCTTCGTCGTCAATGAGTTGGTCCTCCTCGTCCTCCTCTTCAACGTCATCCTCACTACGCGCCCGTGCCTGCGGAGCAGGTGGTGGAGGTGGCGGTGGGGGCGCGGGTGGCTGTAGTGGAGCAGCCTTCTTGTTGGTATTTGATACACTAGGCGAGGACGATTTGCCCTTGCCTTTCTTGTCGGTTAGAAGTAACTTTACTCGGAATTTGGAAGTTCGAGAGGGTGGCGGAGGAGTTGTCTCTTCCCTGAGAGTTGAAATCTGAGGAGCATCCATATCTACATCTTCGTCCATGTTTTATCCTCGAAAAATTTGCCAAAAAGTGCTGTTCGTCGTGAGCGTTGACTTGGTGAATAACTGATGGTAGAAGAGAAGGGTCAAGCAGTGTACAATACATATTGGTCAATTAGACTTTTGCTTTGGCTGTGGTTGGTTCGGGTGACTCGGAGCGCCGAAAGAATTCCACACTGGCACTTGCTCCTCGTCATTGTGAACAACGAGCTCGATGGTATCTAATCTAGTCGTTTTGATTTCGATTGATATCCTTCCCATTTAGTCAAATCATCATTAACATCCAGCATCCGTGTTCCATAGAACTGATGAGCAGTCGGCTTGGCAATATCCCAGCCGAGTATCTTTCCATCCTCATTCCTATCCAAAGTCGCGCCCCATATGCTAATGCGGTTGGTATTAGAGTTGCGGGATGCAACCCCAACACCGCAGCTCTTACACCTAAACCGTCGCTTGTATGGCTTGAGAATATTGTCGTAGGAGTCTAATCGAGACTCATGGGGTTCAGGATGAGTCCATGTGAATGCAGAGGCGTCAAAATGCATGGTATGGATGAATGGGCACGCTGTAATCGGAGAATTATCACACTTCATCAAAATCGACGTGGTTCCACCTTACAAGTCAATCTCTGACAACTCGTGCAGTGACAATACGCGCTCAGAATCGGAAGAGCAGAGACAGCGTATGAAATGGCTTGACAGAAACAACTGCCATGCAAGAGCGGAACATGATCTGACATACGAGAAGGATATTTGACAACAAGGTCAGGTCAGTCCCCCGCACGGAAGAATTACGTCAGCGGGAAACGCCGACTTGCTCCGCTGAAACCTGCTGAAACTCGCAAAGCAGCTTTTCTATAAGCACACTCCAGGTTAGTCCTTCTCGCTTTCAATCTGCCTGGCCTGCTAACATCTATTATCCAAAGCTTCCTTAGAATTCATTTTCTTACTGAAGGTCAAAAAGGGTCGAACGATGTCCACAACACTTAACGTGCGCCGTCTTTCGTGTTTACAGTTTAATAACCTCAAAGCGGCTATGAACTAGGTTGCTCGCTACAGTGCTCTCCTTTCAGGTGTTTTCTACGGTATCTACCACCGTCGGTCACTGCAAAAAGCCTATGACCAAGACAAGGAACACCACGCAATACACCAACGTGAACAGTTGATAGCACAAGCAAAGGATGCATGGAGACACAAGCAAGAGAGTGCAAAGGGGTCAGATGGTGGTGAGTCGTGCTCGTCATGCTTCCCAATAACAGCACTCGCTCTTAGCCCTGGCCCTTATGAAATGCATTCCATCCTCTTTTTCGCATCTTATACGCATTTCCTATGTGTACTAACTATGAACTCTAGTCATCACAAACCCAGAAGACCCACGGTTTGACCTCGAGAAGCTCATTGCAAAATGGGAGAAAGATCTATAGTGGTCATGTAGCCCTGCTTTTCTTCCGTCGACTATACCTATAGATCACCTCCGCCATCCTGTGGCAGGCATAAATTTGGCATATGAGCAATATCACCCAAACTGCTCCAGTGATTTTAGTTCTGCCGCTCGAAACGCGTTTATCTTAGTCTTTTGAACGAATCTTGATATATGCGAATGTAGCGCCGGATAGCGCTCAAAATGAGACATTGTTTGGCATAATCGATAGGCGCGGGACGCGACGCGCTTTGTTATCTTCCTTTGTCTCATCGCGTTCTTGACTGACCCAGACCCACTACACACAATATTGTTCATCTATCCTGTACAATATACTATCTGAGATGAAGCCCACCGTTCAGGACGAGGATATGGAAGATGATCTCGCAGCTGAGGAAGAGAACAAACTCATAAACGAGGTCAGTCAACATTCTGCCTCCTCAAAATTCCCTCCAATTTAGCAGGACGATTTTTTCAGGAGTATAAAACATGGTAAGTAATCCTACTTGTCTAAAAGCGTTTTGGAAATCTGACATTTTTACAGGAAAAAGAACGCACCATATCTGTATGACCTGGTCATCACGCACGCACTTGACTGGCCAAGTCTAACGTGTCAATGGTTCCCCGACAAAGACACGTAAGGATAGCATACCCCTCCTCCAACTTTCATCTAATCTAGCACAAAGACCGGCAAACAAGCCCTACACAACCCACCGTCTCCTCCTTGGAACCCACACCTCTGGCCAAGCCCAAGACTACCTCCAAATCGCAAGTGTCCAGATCCCCAAACGCGACGAAAAACTTGACCGCGACAACTACGACGAACAACGTGGTGAACTCGGTGGACACACCATCCCTCCTCAGCCCCGCATCCAAATCATCCAGAAATTTAACCACGATGGAGAGGTCAACCGTGCGCGATATATGCCGCAAAACCCGGATCTGATCGCGACAAAAGCTATCTCGGGACAGGTGCTCATTTTTGATCGGACGAAGCATTCGTGCGAGCCTCCGAGAGGGGGTGTTTGCAAACCTGATATTAGATTGGTCGGGCAGACGAAGGAAGGGTGTGTGGTTTGATCAAGTGCGATGAATCTTAGGCTTATTTCGGGCAGGTTTGGTTTGGCCTGGAACCCGGTGAAGGGCGGACATATTCTTGGTGCTTCGGAGGATATGACAGTGTGCCATTGGTGAGAGGAACGTCTTTGGGCACGGTCTCGTTGCTGATGTTCTCCAGGGATATAAACTCCTATACAAAGGGCACTAGCACCATCGAGCCAACAACTGTTTTCAAGGGGCATAACTCTGTCGTCGGGGTTCGTACCATCTTTCACGTTTGCAAACAAGTTACTAACTAGTTCGTCGAAAAGGACGTAGATTGGCATGCGACTAAAGAAAACGTTTTTGCTAGTGTGGGAGATGACAAGATGCTTCTGCTGTAAGCGCGATTCTTTTGCATTTCCAACCAATCTTATTGCTTCCTCAGCTGGGACACCCGAGCTCCAACCGAAGCTACAACGAAAATTCAAGCACACGACAGAGAAATCTTATCATGCGCATTTAGCCCATCATGCGAATATCTCATCGTCACTGGCAGTGCAGACAAGGTATGTATACACCCATTCACTTGCATGGGCGAAGTTTATTTCAGCGCAATCTAGACCGTTGTGCTGCACGATATCAGATCCCCTACTAAAAAGTTGCACACTTTCGAATCGCATACGGACGAAGTGCTTCATCTTGCATGGTCTCCCCACGCTGCTACAGTATTTGCATCTGCTTCAGGTGATCGAAGGATCAATATCTGGGATCTTTCCCAGATTGGCGTGGAGCAGTCACCAGATGACCAGGAAGATGGACCTCCAGAGCTTATGTTCATTCACGGAGGTATGTCATACTTGCACGTATCCATGCTCAGATCATGATACTCGGTTGGTACAAGGCCACACCGCACGCCCCACAGACTTTTGCTGGGCACCAGGAAAATCTGAGAACTGGACTGCATCTACCACGTCAGAAGATAACGTGGTGATGGTCTGGCAGCCCACTATGCGTATCTGGGCTGGCGACGAAGTTAAGATCGACGAGAAGGAACTTGAAGGCGACGCTATGGAGGGCGTCGAAATCGCTCCTGAAGCTGGTCCTTCCAAGGCGGTAGCAGCTAGTGGCGCCAACAGTGCACGCAGCCAAAGTATGAGTATCAGCGCGAGCGTTAGTAATTCTGGTGTGGATGTAGAAGCAGAGGACAGTTGAGTGGTCGGTATAGATAAAGAGTGAAGATAAAATCCAAAGCTGATCATGATGATACAATATTTGTAACGTATGCCCTTTCGAAGATTCTAGCTGCGGATGGCATGGAGTTGTGTGTTATGTATATATTGCCCTCGTCGGAATACCATGACCGCGCATTACAGGAATACCAATCTGGCGAGTTCAAACAACACTGCAGCATTGTCAGATCATGGATGAGCACGCTAAGACAGGTTGTACTGACCGCCACCTATAACAACAAACAGGACGACGCCTAGCGCCCAGAGGCTAATAGGACTTCTTTTTGCCATCATCTCCTGGTGTGAAGGTTTTACTGCTTTCTTGCCCGACCGGACTGCATTAGCGAATTGAGCATTCTTCCTTCGCAGGTCAAACTCAGTAGGCTAGATGAGCACGTTTCGTCAGGAACAATGTATGAACTGTAATTTCAACACAAGTACCATTGATTCAAATTTAAAAAGGATGAAAGAGTGGTATGGTGCTCGGAGAGGAGAATAAGTATGAACAGATTTATGACGTTGATGTTGACAAGAACAGGTACGTGTCAGTCCAAAAGGGGAGTGGTTGTTTGGCAAGGGCTTTGAATCCAAACAACCGTTCTATCGGTGGCGCAGCACCTTCTATTTTTCAAATCACACCCGACCAAATCATGCGCATTGACAGAAAGGATGCCGCAGAGTCAAAATATCGCTGCCACAGCCTGCTAAACACTGCTGTCGTCCATGCACTTCAGACCCCAGATGTTCAAGTTAGCGTTCGAAAGCCACCCGACAGCCCAGAGCGCACGGCGAGCCTTCTCTTTAGACGTCTGCATCGAGACTTTTGGCAGAAAAGTGCACGCTTCAACATCAAATATGGTGCATACTGCTTGGATCTGGCGGAACGGGAAACTTGGAGTCTGTGCACGAACTTATCATCGGATGTCATACAAGAGCACGACTGATCGATTACTACTCAGACCCGCCGTATCAATCGAGTCTTGCAATATTCCAATTTGTTATCCTACATCAAGGGAAAGGATGAGGGCAATGTATTCTGCTCGCTGGTCATATTTTGTCGTCGCTCCAACGCCAAAAATTTGTATCTCCAAGGGATACGCTGAATGTGGCAATAATGCCTCGAACCTCTGAGGCCACGGTGTTACATCGATAACCTCGAGCAGCACCAAATCGGGGAGTAAAAAAGCATTCATCAGGCGAGGCGGGGTGCGCGTGAATCGCTGATGTGAAAGGATTGAAATTTGGTGCGCGTGAACTGCATGAACGTTGAAATTCCCTCAGTACGAAGCAGACATGCAATTGCCGTAATACATATAGTTCACTGTGAACATACTTACCCGTGGGTAGTCAGATTCTGCTGATGTATTGATTATTGCGAAAGAGTTGCCAACAGATCCTTGTTCCTTGGAATGAACCTGCACTTGAATGGTTTAGGGTGGCTTGGAGTGTGTAAGAATATGTTTTAAGCTCAAAGAGAGACGAGTTACCGAACTGGACCAATATTCTCGTATTCTGGAGGAGGTGTGAACTCTTGTCCTCTCTCATCAAGCGGTTTGGCAATCGTGAACGCAGTAAGGATACAAGAGATATTAAGGTACAATGATGCTTCAGCGAGATGTGACCCTGAAATAAGATGCTACTGTTCAGTAGCGGTTTGAATAGTGCCATGTAAATGACACGTACCCGGGCATCTACGGCGCCCGAATCCAAAGAAGAGCTTTCGGGGGTCCAAGGAAGCGTTCAGGCCTGAACACCAATGGGTCGGGGTATATTTCTTTATCCCGTGATATGGAAACGAGGTTCACGATGATGACCGCATCCTTGGGGATGCGATAACCTTCGTAGATGTCTTCCCTCATTGCGTGGTGCGGTGCCCCTGCGTTCCTAAGAGTGAGCAGGAAATGGGACAAAAATCATGTGGCTGACCTTACGTAGATACAAGTCCCCAGCGGATGAGTTCCAGCGCGAGCGCTTCGATGTACGGAAGCTTGTCTCTGTCTTCGAATGTAGGAATTTGATCCTGGCTCACGACTGCATCGATCTCTGCCTGCGCAAGCTTCTGCACCTCAGGATAAAGCACCATCGCCAGAATAAAAGATTTCGTGAATGATACTGTCTACTCATTCCAATGGTTTTTCAAAAGTCACATGAGGGAGAGTGCAAAAGGTCTCTTACAGTGTCAAATCCCCCTATATAAATGCCCTGACTACACCGCATGGTGATATCTTCTTGTTGGGCGCTGACCGTGGACCCATCCTCCGGAAGGAGCTGTTCTGAAACGAAGGAACACGTATAACTACCGTTTTGCTGATCGGCGACGACAATTGGTCAGGATTCCAGATAACACGAACTCGCAAAATTCTTAACAAGGCTTACTATTTGCTGTTTGGTCCAGTTAAATGGTAGTGTGTCAACTCTACTCATCCTTTTCCCATGCTCGATAGCCGTGCGTTTGAAACCTGCCCCCGGAAACCATGAAGGTAGGAAACGCACTCATAGTAGGGCAACTAGCTTAGTTTTATAGTAACTTAGAAACTAAAAGGGGGACCTACAAAATGGCATCCCTTCGACCCACCAAACGTCCAGGCACGTTTATCTTGGCAGTGGAGTCAAAAGTTGCTTGCAGCATACTAACGAGAGGGTCGTTATCAGTGACCTTCCAGCCATACGTGACATAAAGAATAATGGCTCCAGTGTTCCTGCACCTCCGATGAGAAACGAGTGAAGCAAACAATCGCAAGAATTTCACCTTCTGATGTGATCAACGAAATGGTCAGGATTCTTGTGTAGAGCGTCAAGCAGCACACGACACTCTTCAGTTTGCACCGACTGGTACTTTCGTAAAGCGCGGGCACTCAGACTGTTCTGGAAGGCCGTGCGATACGCCTTGAAATACGGGTGGTGGTAGGATATACTGAACGGGTTCAGATGGCGCTTCGCAAGTTCTATCATCCATACTTTTGGACGATCAGAATACGTGGTGGCATGTGCATCGAGCAATTTCGTAACTGCTTCCAGAGAGCTGAACACTATGAACTGCCGGTTAGGTACGCGGAAGGAGAATATGGGCCCTATGAGATATAGGTCAGCAAGTCCAGCAGGAAGTGAAAAATTGGACAATGTGCACCATAGATTTCAGCCCACCTGACATACGCCCGCCAAGGCTCGTTCTTTGACAGAAAGTTGATGAGCATTTCCGGTCCAGAAATTTGGCGGTGGCCCAGGGGGTAGTGGTAATCTACCCCGCCGACGGCTGTAGAAGAAAATTGTGGCTGCAGCCTCAAAGAGGATGAATATGCCGGAAACCATGTAAGAGATACTAGTAACAGACGGGTCAATTCCGAGTCTGCGGTTTGCCCCTTATATCATTGTGCTTTTATCAGTCAGTTTCGGCGGCGCAGCCGGTCGCCAGGTTGGGAAAGGCCTCGTTCGAGGTTCCCACTACCTTGGTAGTGGGTTTTCCATCCCTGATGTGTTCTACAGGCAGCTCTGAGTCGGATTGTCACCGAAATCAATAGCTCATGTGACTTACAACGAGGTCCGGCCAGCGGGTCTTTCCACGAGTCTACTGTCCCCGGTTCGCTGATATTGTATCACTTCCAGCTTCGAGCAATCGATTGGTCACCGTTCAAACTGTATAGCCACCCAATGAGTGACGGTGGCCTAGTGTTGCTGGCAGAACTACTTGTGTGGGAAGAACCATTTTGAGGTAGTCCTGCTAGCCTGACAGATGGCAGACATGCGATTCTTTTTTCATAGTACTACGCGAAATATCTAGTACAAGGATGTAAGTAAAACTACAGGGTTGAGAGATGAGCTTCAAAGCGGGTGGCAATACCATCGATTAGACGGGAGCCTTGAATCCGACTCATGAGACGCGCTAAGCTCTAGCCGCTTCCTCTCGGGCTTCTTGCGCTGATTCTTTCATCAGGCAATGCTTCGCAGGAGAAGCGTCCACGAACCGGCAGGGCTGCCTTTTCGACGTTCGTATCTTTGTTGTTCTAAGACGACGACTTTGACATTGTCTTCACGGAGCGATGGGGATTGTGTGGGGCGCGGTAGGCTTTGTCGCTGCGTAAACCTGCAGCTCGAATGATTGTTGAAAGGTGGTGGGAACAATGATAAGCACAGCATAATGATAGTCTTTCTTCGGTGGCGGCTGGCAGTGGCGGCGATGGTTTGGCGCTGGACTGAAAACCCAAATACATGAGGGAGAACACCGAGCGTGGTGTTCATCCTCAGTTTATAACATCACATTTGCAATATCCCATGGTATCGCTGGTGCTGATGCCACGGTGATGCACACCCCTCTTCCAGAAGGCGCCATGGCCTGTCGGAGTAGTGAGCGGAGGATAAAGAACACGGGAAGGACAGGCCACTTACACTCGACAACTTTTTACCATGCGAGGAGGAACTCGGGCCCGCTCAGCGTTGTGATCGGGGTTAGCTCTCTGAACACGACGATGCATAGAACGCGGCTGCCCGTCTCGTCGATTCTTAGTGTCTTTCTGGTCGAAAATTTTCCTTCAAACTTCAAGTTGTTGAAGCGGACCATTCAAGTTAGCCTGACACGTCCTCATCCTCGTCCGCAATCATATGGACCTTAAGCTCTTCGAGGATCTCAGGCTCACTCTGGCCAGTGGCAGCGCTCTTCTGGCAACGAATTCGATGGATTGTTTAAGAGAATGGGACCGCGCGGAAGAGGTGGTTTATTGCACGTGTGCCAACGTTTGGGTAGACGAAAATTGGTGTTATGTGCTTTGTCAGACTTCGAATCCAACGCTTCTTCGTGGGACGACCTGCCCACCTGGCTTGACATTCAACAAATTCGTATGCACGACCAAAGCAACCAAAATGAACACTCACCTCAATGGCATCTCTTTGTCAACATCGCATTCTAAAGAGTCAAAACCGCTGACTAAACGTGGCCATTGCAAACCGATCATAGATCTCGATCCGAAGACCCAATCGATTGCATGTCATCCACACCATCAAAAATGCAAGAAATACACGACTCGCAGCATTGAATGGGGTGCCCCGCAGGGATAGCGCACGGCGTCCATTTCACTCGTATCATGTCGATGCTGGGCAGGGCGCTGTTCTACGCTCTGTCGATCAAGTTGGCAAGGGAAGGTTGGAATCGGGGAGGCGGGATTTATTAGTCCGAGTTCAAAGCATGTACAACTAGCTCTTGAACAACCTTCAAGTCGTAGACTCCATAGAGACCCTTGATTCACTTGACTCAAGATTTACCGATCAATTCTTCGATCCCATTGCAAAGTGCGTATCCTGAATCTCTAGTTATGACTCGAGCTTAATAATAATTTTCTTCTATGCGACAGTAGGGACTGGCTTGCGGTTTGCCAGACCTCAGATCTCAGATCTCAGACACTCCTCATGCATGAAGATCGCTGTATAGTTGTTGATTCAGTCGTCCACCCGAGACAGACGTGTATTGCTTATTGGGTGTCACGCTTTACATGATACCCATGAATCCATTTAACCATCAAAATTTTGCTCCGCGAGTCATGTTAATCTTCAAGCTTCAAGTTTGAAGTCTTCAATTTGGTTATCCACCTTGGAGCTTGCCAAAGGCCGCCCAGCAGGTATATTTGCTACGTCACCATGCACGTCCCTTTACATGAAATGATTTGCGCATCTCGGTCTCCCTCAGATCTGAATATTAATCTTGAGCAAGCGCTCTTCTCAAAATTTTACGGTGGAATCAGTTGATGTTTCTGATATTGATATTGATGCTTGTGAAGTTCGTCTTTAGAACAGACCGGGTGATAACACCACAAATCATTTCACCTCAGGTACCTGCTCGCTCATCCAACGTGTACATGCAAAGGAGTATGTGTGTATTATAACAAATGAATCATTAAACTAACATGGTGATAATGACAACAATAGCAAAAATAAGGATCGTGTTAGTGTGAATGAAAAATGAGTGAGCGTGAGTGTGATTCTATAGAGAATGGAAAGAACATGTAGTTGGTGCAAAGACCAAATGCGATAAACGACAGCAGATGATAAATCAGAGAAAATAAGTGAAGCAGAAATAAGTATGGCTACATCTCGTCGACGTCTTGTATCTCACTGGCCTCCTAAAAATCAGTGTCGTCCTTTTCGTCCTCATAGTCGGCGGCGGGCTCTGCGACCACGCCAGTCTCCGATGGTTGAGAGGGGCCAAGCTTGGGATCTACGACAGCGGGCATTGACGCTGCGAACATGGGGTTCGGGTGAGCATACGTAAACGGCACTGCAGGTACTGTCGCAGGCGCATCAGAAGCGGAACTCGTGGAGGCATCAGGGGCAGAGATCGTGGAGGCATCAGAAGAGGAGCTCGTGGAGGCTTCACTAGCCAAAAATGATGGCGGCGGGCGCCCACTGGCAGCCGCCAACTGTCCGCACAGGCGATCAAAATAGTGTCTTCTGCAGGAATCAATTCTCGAAAACCTAATTACAACAATATTACTTCAGAGATGCGCATATTTTGAGAGTTGGGATATACACACGTTCTGAAACAAACAGGGCATTCAAACTTCACTAACTTGTAGCCTAGATGCCTTCGTGTCTTGATATGCTTGCGGTAGCTTTCAGGACAGAGGACCATTCCATCATTGGCACACACGTATGTTCCGTTAAATTGACCAGATTGATTCAACACGGGTTTCTGTCCCATTATGAGCACGTGACTTCACAAGATGAGAAGAAAACTTACAAACAACGGATCATCCATCATCTTGCTAAAGGTTGTCTTGGTTCGCTTGGCGTCGCGTTCTTCGAGGCCATCTGCGGCACGCTTTTTACCAACCGACGAACCTGATGCTTGAGCGACAAATGGAGGAGGTGCTGGAAAGGGAGCTGATGGGAAGGTTGTATACAGGAAGGGCACGGATGGGTGTTGTGGATTGCCACCCGAGGCATCGGCCACTGGAGGAGGGAGATGACCATCTGGTCCCGCTTGGAATGCGTGATCGGGAAGTCTAGTACCCACACCAGACGAAGGTGCGATGGGCGCGTATGAGGGAGTGGCACCGTGTGTTGCGTTAGGTGGCACACCGTACGGCTGGGGCCTCCATGGGCCCATTTGCATGCCAGTGTTCGGCATCTTTTGAGTTTCATTTTCATCGGAAGATTTGGAATCATGGGATGGGCAGGCGTTGGGTGTGTGTTGAGTCATCTGGAGGTAAGAAGTAGACATAGTTAGAAAAAGTAAGTGTCCAAGGTCGGGATACACGTACCTGAACCAGCAGATATTGATCGGAATATTGAGGGAGAGTGTATGCGTTTGCAGTGAAGGTAAGTGTAATGGATGAGGGATGGAGGATGGAGGATGAAGGCAACCAGAGCAATATTTATATGCTACTCCAGTGCCGCTTTGACTGTGTCCTCGAGTTGTGGTTCTGCCACACTTCCTTTGAGGAGAAGAAATTTCGTGTGGACCACCATTATCCACTACATTTGCCTGTGGACATTTGGCCAATACGTTCAGTTTTGCAATGCGCGCTTGAGTGGTTCATTATTGTTGCAAGTCCGCGCGATGTGAAAACGAGAAGTGCTCTGTGGATGCGCTGTGGATTTTCGTGCCCTCCTAGGCTGACAATCTGATCAAAGCACCACAACTTTGTTTCTGGCTGCACGAACCGTTGAATAGTGGATCAAAGGCCAATTCGCATGAGTGGCTAGATCCATCAGATCTCCGTGAGCCATGTCGGTCAAGAACAGCAACGAAGAACGAACCTACGCGAGGTGCAGTGGGCTCGATTCAATACTTGATGCACAACTCCGTATCACCTTATCAACGCATGAATCTTGGAGACGGCCCACCAGCATCCGACCCAAGAAGACTCGAGCGACAAGCGTCGTGGATAAAAACATTACTGTCCAGCACATCTTGATGTCGCAGGTGAACTTTGTACTGCTACAACTTGTGAACACAGCACAGAAGCAATATCAGCGAGTTCCGCTTGACTAATGGGTGGAAGGCCGTACCTGAGGACACGGGGTTTTTTGATATCTAGATCAGCACAGTATATCAAACGTTGACCAGCTGATATTTGCGGTCAGATAATTCACGGTCCCAAAGATTACCATATTTCAATACTGATGCATGATGTTTCAGCCACGGGTGAAGGTCGGTTGTCGTTTGGTTGTCATATGAGCTTCCTATTCCTCTTCTGCCAGTGCGCCGTTGGACGGTTCATGACAAACATCACTTTAACAAGGTCTCTCTGGGGCCATACTGGCATAAATGAACTTGGCAATGCTTTTGGATATGACGATGGAGATAGCAATATGGTGTGCGTGCATGGAAAATTGATCTGTTGATTGAGTGACATCCGAATCCCGATAGGCAGTTGTTCAAGTTTATCTCACGCTTGACCTACAACTAATTGAATCTAGTGAGCTTTCAAACGAGTTCAAACCAGCTCTTTGTCATTTCAGAGCAAGACTGTGACCTTCGAAACTTCAACTTCCAGCTCATGGGTTGTGATCAATATTCTACCATGGACTGTCCTCGAAGACATGGTCTAAGTTTCCTCCAGGCTGGCAATCTGCCCATTGGCACACTAGAACGATGAGAGAAGCACGCAGGTGGGTGCCGTTCGAAGATCACCATGATAAGATTATATGCTGTGGAAGTGGAGTGAAAAGGACATGCTGTGTGATGCACAGCCGTTTGAAAGATATAAATATATCATGATAGAGGTAGGCCGCGCGCCTATATGCCCATCATCGTTCTTTGTCCTTGCTAGCATCCTGGTAAGATGAAAATCCACACGAGCATCACACATGGATGAACTGACGGCTGGCTCAAACAGGCAAAGTGCGGCGGCACTCAAGTTAGAAGTCATTCAATATCAAGCCCAGCCTTACAGGGCACGAGGAGAACTCACCGAACACAACATACTCGCCAACTTGTCTGGCAAATAAGGCTGATATGGCGTCCACTTCGACACAGCCCGTTGCAACAGTGGATATTTCGATTCTGACACCAGTCATAACTTTGGAGGGACATGAACCGTGGCAATATTCTTCGCCGGATGGTGAACAACACGAGCGTAAATATGTTTCATGCATTTCCTACTTTCCTGACGGCAAGGAAATGATCAGCGGATCAGGCGACAAGACAATTCGGCGATGGGACCTGCGGAATGGTAAAGAGATTCAGGAGGCCCGGGAGGTTTACAAGAATCACGTGGAAGTAGTGGGGGTATCAAGGGATGGTCGATGGGTTGCCACTAGTACTGATGGTCAGAATGGCATCAAAGTCAGTGAGGTTGAGATGGGGATAATGAGAACATTTCATGATGACGACTCGATCTACTGCATCGATATCTCTGCGGACAGCACACTGCTGGCGAGTGGGGCATACACCGAAGTGCAAGTATGGAACTTGGACACGGGCGAACTTGTGGCTGGTCCATTCGACATTGGTCAACATATTCCTAGAGCACTTCGATTCTCGGAAGACTCTCGCAAGCTGGCGGTGACGTCATATAATTTGGATGACCATCATCTGGAGGTGTGGGATGTCCAAACACAAAAATTGGATGTACAAAAATCTGCTCGCAGCATTGGGTTACACCTTCCGATCTTCTGGACAACAAAAGACAAATCTATCGCAGCCGCATTTAGCGACGATTTCACGAAGATCTATGAGTTTGATGCGTTGACGCTCAAAACTGTCGGTGCTCCTTTCAAACACACTTCCTTCATCAATTGTCTAGCAATCTCATCCGATTGTGTTCTTCTCGCCAGCTCTTCCTACCTCACCATCAAGCTATGGGATTTCGAGTCCCGCCAGCTCCTTGCTTCATTCCATGCCGAGTCTCCCCGCACCCTCGTCCTCTCGCCTGATTCACGCCAACTGGCTTACTCGAGCTTCGATGACGCCAAGATCCGCATATGTGACATCCCAGTCAACATCCTTGCTAATGTAGAGAGTGTATGTTTTCCCACATACATCCATCATTATATGCTGATATTCTTACAGACCAGCAAATCTGACCATCCTGATCTACTCAACGTACGTGATCCTGCCCTTTCCTCCATCTATATCATACCATTCTTTAAGTACTATAGGCCGATGCAACACGTCGCTCCGTGCGCCGTAAATCAGTGATAATACCGGTCACGTCTCACATCCTCCATCCCCCAAGACCTTTACATACTAGCGACTCACATGCTTTCCCTCGCTTTCTACGCAAGCTCCTTCCCTTCTCTTCTCGTACGAACGCGGTTCACGCTGAGCCTCTTAATCTCCTGGATGTATGTTCATTCACCCATTCGCTTGTCCGTTGACTTGAGAGTTCCCTTGCAGTTCCCTGCTACATCCCCCCTACCTCGTTCTCTTATAGTGAGTGAGACTGATATAATCCCATATGTTTGACTTATATTCTTTCAGTCTCGAACACCAGCACCAACCACTACCCAATTCTCCACCATCAATACTTCAACACTCACATCCCACTTATATCGACTGTGGCCCCTTCAGACAAATCATACTATCGTCGATGTTCCTCTCGCGCTGGGTAAACTGGTATGCACGCCTCATTTTACCTGTCGTATTTTAAATCTCATGCATCCCGTGTATAGCGGAACGCTGCAGCGGGTGCTCCTGGCGATGATGATGACTTGATACGTGACGAAGACTATGTCTCTCCTCCTACCCTCAGTCCAAACTCACGCCCAGGGATTGCCAGCCTCGGACAACATGGAAGCGGCCGGTGCTGTTTCTGCTTCTAGCTGAATTTGAAGCACCTTGTACTGTAATTATTGCTCGTCGTCCTCTCTATACTTGTATCGAATCCATGGTCACCATAAAGCACATATGGTCGATTCTGTTCAGACTCCACAATGGTCCGACTCACAGCAAACAGCTTATTGTGAATCTCTGTTGACACGCTCTGGCTGCAGTAGCAATATTATGTAGGATTTGCCATGAATATTGAGCTGGCGTCATGATTGCTGATCCTCCAAAGACCATCCTGGCGTTTTGTGTCGTCATTGCCACAATTATCTCAATCGAATCTCCCTTGTGCTAACATGTATCTTTTCCTTCGTGTTTGTCACGGCATCTACAACAGCAACATTGTTCCAATGTAGATGTGAGTCTTGTGACTGGGTATTTGATATCTGATCGTCGACGTGAACACACTGAATATTAAATCTCCGTGCAAGCGGGCACCTGCCACGAGGATATGCTCATTGTTTGGGCCGTTGCGTTGTCGATACTACAGGACAAGGAAAGATTTCACACAGAAACCAAGCGCCAAGAACTGGGGAATTTCCCCAGTCGTTCGCCCCGCTCCGAGTTGTGTCAAGTGCAGATCACACTTCCTAAAGTAACAATATTTATTATACTTCAATCATTGGAAAGTGATTCAGTGTTTAAACATAAATCTTTCATTGTTCAAAAGTATTTAAGCTTAAGTACTACCGTGGAACCTTGTCCGGGAAATGACAAGGGACACTAAGCGGATCGGACAGAGCAGTAACAGGACGAAACTGTGGATTCTTAGAACGTTGTACTAATAAGTACTTGATGGTAGGTAGGAGACTCGAGTCTAGTTGGAACGATACAAGGATCGCAGAATATAAGGGGATGTGTCACATGATGCATGATAATGTAAGCAAATGGTAAGCAGTCGGCTTACACCCTCTCAGCCACTAAAACATTGCTCCGATCTATGCATTCGAAAGAGATACGTCTTCTTCAGTCACTCGAATGCGCAGAAATGCGGCTTGTGTTCATCAGACGCGGTGCGCAGATGTGCGTCTTGTCTTCATCAGGTCATGGTTGGTCGGTGAGTGATGGAGAAGGGGAAGTGAGTTGATCAGTGGGAATGCAGTTTGTTGGTGAGTTTGTGTCGTTTTGAGGATGAGAATGATGGTATTGAGTCAGCACATCGGTTTCTGTAAGCTCTTTTCCTGGGATCCATACGTCTGCCTCCGGTCCGTATCCCATCCAGCGAACGAGGTATTGGCGCCCGCGCCCGCGCGTTCTGCTGTCGATGATGCACTTGATTTCCCATTCTTGCGTGCCGGTTTGCGTGACGATTGGCCCAGGTTTTTGAAGTTCCCTTGAGGGATAGAGATCAGCGTCATTGGGAACATGACGCTTAAGCTCGGACGCATGAAAAGTGGGATAAACATTAGTATGGTCTGGTAAGTCAAGAGTATAAGTGGATGACTCAGGGTTCGCAGATACTATGGTGTAGGGTCCGTCGAACCGTGGCATGAACTTGGCAACACATTTGTTATTACCATTGAGATACTCTCGTCTTCGGTGCGCTGTGGAAAGATAGACAAGGTCGCCCACTTCGAACGAGGGATCCGCGTTGCGGTGTGTATTTGCAGTGTTTGCCTGGGCTACGTGGGATGCTAATAGAGCATCGTGTGTGTCCGCAACATCGGTCTTCAATGATACGATTGCTTCAAGAGCATTCGCGATGTCGTTGGGGAAATCACTGCGTACTCGGTGGATGTGATCTGGCGTCAGTGGGGGTAGGAGTTGTGGAGTTCTGCCGAGGTGTAGATGAAACGGTGTGTATCCAGTAGAGGCGTTCTTGGTAGCCATTATATTGAATCGTACGCGAGGTAGCGCCGCTACCCATCCTGTTTGGTGACGGTCAACGAAATATCTGAGTGCTTGATCAACTGTTTTGTTAGTACGTTCACTAGCACCATCTGTTTGCGGATGGTAAGCAGTCGACATTTTTAACTTAACCCCGGTGAGGCGGTGTAAAGCTTTCCAGAACTTGCTGGTGAATAGCTTGTCTCGGTCTGAAACGATACTTAGCGGTAAACCATTTTCGCAATACCAGTTGTCAAAGAAGAGGTTTGCGAGTTCCTGTGCATTCATACTCATCTTGCAGGGAATGAGTCGAATGTCGGCGCCGAGTCGATCCGTTGTTGTCATGATCCCATCGAAACCTCGCTCGGAGGGTAAAGGGCCGATGAAATCTATAGCGACAGAGTCGCCTCGGTTGTCTGGCACTGGTAGAGGGTGTAGTGGGCCTGTCGGCTTCGTCGTTTTGCTTTTGTTGCGCGCGCATTCGGGACAGGACGGTATGTAACTCTCTTCGAGATCACATCGCATATTGGGCCAATAGTATGACTCTCGGATGGCGGCGTAGGACTTGTCAATCCCAAAATGGCCCAGTTGGTTGTGAGCGAGTTGAAAGATAGTCTCACGGATGTGAGTGACGCGAGGGATAATGAGCCGATCGTTGAGGTATAACAGTTCATCTTGATGACGCAGTCCTGGGAGGGAGTCTACCAGCTTTTGAAGTTTAATGCACCACGGGTCGACGGTGTAACCTTGTTTGATATCTTCGAAGAGGCTCTTGTCCGGAGTAATGGAAAGAACGAGTGCGATTGGCGGTACATGTTGAATGTTGTTGGGCATGTGGATCGTTTGCTTAACATACAAGGGTTTGTTGTTGTCGTCAGGCGGCAGACGTGAAAGGGCATCTGCGACACAATTGTCCTCGCCAGGGATGTACTGGATGGTGAAATCGTACTGGCCAAAAAATTCTTGCCATCGCGCTTGTCATCGGGATAGCTCGCGCTGAGTAAGGAAATTTTCTAAGGTTCTGTGATCAGTATAGACAGTGAAAGGTGTTCCCAGAAGTTCGATGCGCCACTTTTTCAGTGCGTGAACTATGGCTAACAGTTCCTTTTCATGTACCGGGTAATTAAGTTGTGCGGCACGCAATTGCATGGAGTCGAAGGCCACTGGACGAGCTGACTGCGGTGTAGGTCCAACACTCAGCATCGCACCTACCCTCCAGTCACTTGCGTCGCAAGTGACAAAGATCCTGTTGTCGCCCAATTTGTTGTGGTCGATTGTGGTGAGGCAGTCGCGACTGACCACCAATTGCTTTATCGCGTTGAACGCTGATTGGTGTTCTTCGTCCCACCCTGGCCAATTCTGTTCGCTAGCTTTTGTTGTTAGTGGGGTGAGAAGGCGAGTGTGATCGGCCAGGCTGGGTAGGAATTGATCCAGGTAGCGCACGAGACCTAGGAACGATCGAACATCACTTGTGGAGTTGGGTACTGGCCAATCGAGGATGCGTTTTGCCTTGGATGCGTCTGCTTCGATCCCCGAAGCCGAAATGCGGTGTCCGAGGAAATCTATTTCAGTACAAAATAACGAAGTCTTTTTGGGAGAACAAAACAAGGACGCTTTTCGCAAGGCGTCGAGCACGAGCTTCACGTTTTTGGCGTGTTCGGCAATGTTTTGGGACCATATGATGATGTCGTCCAGGTAAGCATGACAAATTTTGCCGATAAGGCCCCTTAGTGCGATGAACATGCGACGTTGGTGGGTCGCGGGCGCGTTTCGACCGCCTTGCGGCATCACAGTCCATTCATGTAGACCATTGGGGGTATCTATGGCTGTGTATTTGATATCGTCTGGATGAATGCGAGTCTGAAAAAAGGAGTTGGTCATATCAATTTTTCCAAATATTTTACCTTTAGCGCAATCGCAAAGTATTTCGTCGATTCGTGGCAATGGATGGTTGTCTGGGACAGTGTTAGCATTCAATGCACGGTAATCATTCACCCAACGTGGTAAAGCCGTGGGGTCTTTCTTCGGGATAAGGAACGCGGGCGAGACGAAAGGACTTGAAGAGGGACAGAGTCGTCCTGCCGCTATGTGTTGGTTGAGTAGCGTATCCCAGGCCTCTCGATATTTTCGCGGAGTGTTGTATCTGCGACATTGGATGATTTTGTTAGGGTCTTTTAAGGTGATGCGGTGCACAATATCTGTGGGTAGCTGGTTAATGTGCGGGATATCATCCGGGAATCTGTCTTCGTATTTTCGACGCATTTCTTTGTCGAGGCGTTCGAGATGCTCCTTATTTGCCTCTATGAAAGCGAGAGTGTCGATTCGCTTGTGTAGTAATGCGACGACATGCGGGGTTTCAGTGACAGTGTTGGTATCGTCGATTCGTTCGGCAAGAACAGTTTTGAGTTCTTTCACCACGTTTTGGCGAAGCTGTGTGACTTCCCGTATTGTTGGGATTGTAATCGGTTCGTGTCTTTCGTGTTTCAGCGGGTTAAGGAGATCGTAATTTGAGTCTTTGACAATACAAGTGCATGAATCATGATCTATAACAAGGCAATTATGTGATAAGAAGGGCCCTCCGAGGAGGAGCGGAACAGCGAGATTAGGCGCAATGATAGCACGTATTGTCCGAGAAGTCCAGTCATGCATAACAGAAGAAGGACACAATAGAACGTATTCAGAAAAAGAAAAGGGTGAAGAACAGTTGTCCATGAATGCAGAATTCGCTTCTATCTTTGAGTGCAGTTTGCGTCTCCGAAGTCCGAGTCGTTTGACGACGTTCTCGTCAATCAGAACTAAATGTGACCCGTGGTCAATTAACGCGTCGACATGTTCAAATGAATCGGAAGAAGGGCCCATCAATAGACAGGCCACAAAAGGTGGGCGGTTTCAAAAGGGGCTACGCACATGTCATCCTCAGAGTCGGATCCATCTTCGAGAACTGAAGACGGCATCACAGCTCCTACAGGTCCTACAGCAGCAACAGTCTTCGTCTTAGGTTTCGCAGCGATGGCGTCTGTTTCCGTTAGCGTCTTGTATGAAGAGGCTTCAGGCGCACCATCTGTACAGTCTTTGGACTGATGCGATACGTAGAATTTCCGACACTTGAAGCAGCCTTTATGTTTTCCCAGTAAGGTGCGTTCGGCTTCTGTTAATGGACTTAAGCGTGTGGATGATGAATTGTACACTTTGTTGGACGATGGTTTGTTGGACGAAGAAGAAGTGGTATTGCGTTTCGATGTCTTGTGCATTTCTTCAACCATTTTCCTGTGAGACGCGAGGTCCTCAAGACGTTCCTCGTCGAGGAGCTTGATTTCCTCGATCCAATCCTTCAGCGAAAGGTTGTCAGCAAGTTTTGCTCTGAATACAGGAATTGAGAGCTCATCGCAGATGTGTGCTTCGAGTTGGTCACGAAGTTGAGTCTCGGAGAGGTAAGCTGGATTTCCGTAGAGCAGCGCGTTCTGATTTTGGACATCTAATGCCCACTCGTAGAATGGGCGATTCCCTTGGCATGAACCTAAAACCTTCTTGTGTAGCTTGCTGGCCCAGTGGGTCTCAAGCCAAGCATCTCTGAAGGCTTTCATATATTCCACGAAGGTTCCAGCGTTAAGTGACGTCCGCTGTGTCTTATACCATGTGTGAAGGCGGGGATCTAACATTCCAGACGCTACCATTTTTACTTGATCAGCTTCGTCCACCGACTTGTGCAGAAAGTACGTCTCGCAAGCGCTTTCCCAGTCGTGGGCAACTTGGGGCGTGATCTCGCCTGCAGTAAGTTTGGGTGGTTTGCTTGGAGCTGTCTGCTCCACGATGGCTCATTTTGTCATTTTGCGGGAGCGTAAGGAGGTTATATGCGCGTTGTCTGAGTCTGATTCTGAGGAAGAGTCGATGTATGTTTTTGTAGATGTGGTCTGGGTATTATGTGTGATGTTGGACGGAATTGTGGTTAAGGTTGATATTGGTTTGGGAGAGGAGTGTCGTCTTTGGTTCCTCGCACGCTGGCGCGTGGTTAAGGAAGTGGGGACAGTGGGTTTTCTTCGTATAGAAGACAGTTTGACGGGTCTGGTAGTGGGCGGGTAGCCCGGCGGGTTGAGAGATAGTCGTTTAGTTTAAACAACACAAGTTTCGTTTCTGTTAAAAAAAAAGTGGAACCTTGTCCGGGAAATGACAAGGGACACTAAGCGGATCGGACAGAGCAGTAACAGGACGAAACTGTGGATTCTTAGAACGTTGTACTAATAAGTACTTGATGGTAGGTAGGAGACTCGAGTCTAGTTGGAACGATACAAGGATCGCAGAATATAAGGGGATGTGTCACATGATGCGTGATAATGTAAGCAAATGGTAAGCAGTCGGCTTACATACCGAGTCTTAACTTGGTAGCTCCTAATCATAACTGCGATTGGCTGCGCTACTGGCAGTCGCCATGAGTTACATAGTATCATAATCTAAGTACATACAGTCTTCGCACAGTACAGGTCAAAATGAAACGGACATGGACATACTTGAAATTACACTCACTGTGCAGTATCTTATGGGGTCGCCAGAAACCAGCCAAAGCCTAGCGAGACGAGAGAGTCGAGCGAGAAGAAGGCACAGGGCCAGACCCACTGGGTCGGGTATAAACTCTCTGCTCTACTAAAGCAGGAGGCAATAAAGATTGCGCCATGCCACAGGTGGCAAGGGGACAGCTCCCAAAGGGATAGGCAGGGGAATCTCGAGGGACAAGTCTGCTGAGGAGCACACTCATCCAATTGCTCTGGTATACGATCGATAGCACTCGATCAGACTCGAATTGACCCGGTCGAACTGTTTCTGCTGCAACAGTCATGTGTCCAAAACACGACCCTCTTCTGTGGGGTATAAGAGAGATAGCACCAACAATCAAGTTTCCAACAACCTTTCTACGAGTGGGATCAACTCACCATCATGTTTACCCGTTTTTCTACTGTTGTCGTTATTCTCCTCGGCCTGACAGCCCTTGTTAACGCTGGAGTATTAGTGAGCCTTGCCTCACGTTTAATATATCATCTTGTCATGCAATGTCCGCAGGCTCATCGCTCAACTGACAAGCGTAACGTGGCTCAAGTAAGCCTAGCTTTGCATCAAATCTCGCCTTGTTGATCTTAAAGTACGCATAGGATAATGTAGCACTTGCACGCGTAAGCCTTGTTTCACACCGGATCTCATGCCAAACTCACCGTATATGGGACACAGGAAGATTCTTCAGAACCATTTCGACGCCCACCAGGAGTACGGCGTGTAAGCCTTTTTTTCGCACCAAATCTCATATCGAACCCACCACTTATGGGACATAGGAAGAGTCTTCAGAACCATTTAGACGCCCGCCAGGAGTACAGCGCGTAAGCCTTTCTTCGCATCGAATGTTCCAACCTTACCATGGGATGTATGCAGGGACTCTGAACCAGACCCTTATGGTTGGTAAGAGTGGCTAGAAGTTGTGTGAAATGAGTGACAGAATACACAAACGGTCGGACGAACGTTTGCCAGTAGATAGGGTCGACTGTGTACTGTGTGAGACTCATGACTGCAAACGAGAGAGGAAGGTGTAGATGGCTATATGACCGTTACAATTCCCTAGATATGAAGCAGTCGTGTTGTTACCGTACTACATGTGGTCTACTATGAACATACTGGTCCGTGGAGGGTAGCCCAATTCAGCAGATGTCCTGATTATTGCGAGAGACTTGCTAACAGGTCCTGGTTCCTTGGGATGAACCTGCACTCGAACGGCTTAGGGTGGCTTGGAGTGTATAAGAAAGTAGTTTACGCTCAAAAAGGGACAAATTACCAGAGTATACCAACATTCTCGTATTCTGGAGGAGGTGTGAACTCTTCCCCTCTCTCGTCAAGCGGTCTGGCGATCGTGAACGCAGCAAGGATACAAGAAATGTTGTGGTATAACGATGCTTCAGCAAGATGCGACCCTGAAAAAAGATGCCGTTCAGTGGCGGCTTAGATAATGACATATAAATGACACGCACCAGGACATCTACGGCGCCCGAACCCAAAGAAGAGCTTTCGGGGGTCCAATTGAGGAGAGGATCCGAGGAAGCGTTCAGGCCTGAACACCGATGGGTCGGGGTACATTTCTTTATCCCGTGACATGGACATGAGGTTCGGGATGATGACCGCACCCTTAGGGATGCGGTATCCTTCATAGACGTCTTCCCTCATTGCATGGTGCGGGACCCCTATGTTACTGAGAGTGAGCAGGAAATAAGACATGAAATTCGCGTGACCGACCTTGGGGAGCCACAGGTGCCCAGCGAAGGAGCTCTAGGATGAGGGCTTCGATGTACGGAAGCTTGTCTCTGTCCCCGAATGTAGGAAATCGGTCCTGACCCACGACGGCATCGATCTCTGCCTGCGCAAGCATCTGCACCTCAGGGAAAAGCACCATCGCCAGGATAAAAGATTTCATGGATGATGCCGTCTATTCATTCCAATGATTTCCAAAAGTCACATGAGGGTGCAAAAGGTCTCTTACGGTGTCAAATCCTCCTGCATAAATCACCTGACTGCACCGCATGATGATTTCTTCTTGTTGGGCGCTGACCGTGGACCCATCCTCCGGAAGGAGCTGTTCTGAAACGAAGGAACGCGTATAACTACCGCTTTGCTGATCGGCGACGACAATTGGTCAGGATTCCGGATAACATAAACTCACAACATTTGAAAGTGAGGCTTACTATTTGCTTTTTGGTCCAGTTAAATGGTACTGTGTCAGTGATACTCAACCTTTTCCCATGGTCAATGGCCGTGCGCTTGAAACCTGCTCCTGGAAACCATGAAGGTAGGAAACGCACTGATAGAAGGCCAATTAGCTTAGTTTTATAGTAAGTCGGAAAATGAAAGGGGAACCTACAAAATGGCATCCCTTCGACCCACCAACGTCCAGGCAGGGATAGTCTGGCATTGGACTCAAAGGCTAAGCGTATCATAGTACTGAAACGATCGTCATCGCCGGTGACCTTCCAGCCGTATGCGAGATTGAGGATAACGGCCGCTGCGTTCCTGCTCATCCAATGAGAAATAAATACAACAAGTAATCACAAGAATTTTACCTTCCAATGTGATCGGCGAAACAAGCAGGGTCCTTGTGCAAACCGTCAAGCAGCACGCGACATTCTTCAGTTTGAATTGACTGGTAGTTTTGTATAGCGCGAGTACTCAGACTATTCTTGAGAACCGTGCGATATGCCTTGAAATACGGGTGATTGAAAGACATATTGAATAGAGTCAGATTGCGCTTCGCAAGTTCTAGCATCCATATTTTTGGACGATCAGAATACGTGGTGGCACGCGCATCGAGTAATTCCGTGGCTGCTTTTAGGGAGCTAAGCACTATGAACTGTCGGTTAGGCACGCGGAAGGAGAATATGGGCCCTATGATATAGGTCAGCAAGTCCTGCAGGAAGCGGAAAATTGGACAATGCGCACCATAGATTTCAGCCCAGGTGATATACGCCCGCCAAGGCTCTTTCTTTGGCAAAAGTTGATGGACATTTCCTATCAAGAACTTTGGAGGTGGCCCAGGGGGTAATGGCAATCTATCCCGTCGACGACTGTAGAAGAAAACTGCGACCGCAGCCACAAAGAGGATGATTATGCTGGAAGCCATGTAAACTGTAAACAGACGGGTCGACTTCTACTTTTGCTCTCCGAGTTCTTATATCGTTATGTTGAGCATATGAAATAAGCAGTGTGCTGTCAGCTTCTGTACTTAATACGCTCTCGAAAGGCCGCATTGAGTATGAACGCAACAGATAAAAGATGCAACCCTTGATAAGTATCAAACCTGAGGTAATAGCCCGAGTCGGGTTGTTTCAGGCAGGCGCCTTAGTCAGCGGAGGCATCCTACCGAAATAAATTAATCCATGATGCATGATGTATGGCAGGAAAACGTTGTTTCGAATTGGATGAGACGTAATGGAACTTGCAAAATTTACGATTCAATCTAAATAAACTAACACCGTCAACTTGTTCTCGACTTGCCTAGGAGGATATTTACAAGTGAGACAGATTGCTGCTTGTCCTCTCGTAGTCCTACTGCATGTAGAGGAAGCAGAGTGAACTCGGCGGTGGGACGTCACCAGATGCATGAAGCAGGATGAACCAACTCTGAGAGCCACAGGGCCAACAACATGGGCGGCCATCATTCCGCAGCTTGCGGAGAGCCTGATGCCAGCAATCTCGTGTGATTCAAGTTTATGATCGGAATCAAAACCCTTTGCGAGGGACTGAAACCCGAAGGACAATTCTGAGACGTCGGCCCGTGGAGTATTAGATGGAACGTGGACAGTATCTTGGGCACTTGTGATGATCGAAGCATCACAACTGCAATTGCTTGCGTTAACGATGATGACTCAATCATCTTCTGCCGCCTTTTGGAGATATGAAAACAGCGGAGGCGGGAGAAAACGGGGGAAATGAGGTATTACGTGGATACGTGGGACGACATCGTTCCATTGCACGGTCATCTGTCTGATGTTTCGGGACTGTCTTCAGTAGACTCATCGAACGCGTTGCAAAGGCGAAAGCTGAGCTGCTTGAACTCTGCCCCTGCTGCTCGAATCTGGTTTGGAAGCTGATGGCGAAGTTATTGAGAGATATGGGTCGATGAGAGTGGTCAGGCAAGGCTCCAGTGAAGCCTGATGGAGCTTAATGGCCTCCTCGAGATCAGACAGGGCGCCCTGCTACCCGACTCTGGCTAGAAGGCTGGTGGCAAGAGAGACACAAATAGACCAGAGAGGCCAGAGGGACGGAGCTCCAATGCAACCCAATGAACTTCAATGGTCTCATCGAGGTCAGACAGGACGCCCCGCTACTGCGAGTCGAATCTGGCATGAAGGTAGGTGGCAAACAAGTGAAGCACTATGAATTGGTGACGATGACCAGGGGGCAGATCTGCGATGCCACTCGACGCATCTCAACATGGTCTGCTCTGCTATTTAGAATCTGGCCCATCTCACTATGCAGTGTGCTTATGAGTAGACGATCGAGTTAGAGAATGCTGAATACGCACAAAACCGACAAAAATTCGAGCACTGGGATAGCGTAGGCCTGCGACGGAAGGACACAGCGATGATCGATGAGTTCCCAACTGATAGGTACTGAGTTTGGAAGCAAACTCATGTCAACCGTTGAGTCGACTGACCGCGCAGCCCATCAGTAAACTGTCATTCTGCATTGAAACACGGATACAGTGGCACGGGGTGTGGTTGGGACTGAAGTCAAAAACCGCTGAACCAGGAGCTACGACATGCATGTAGCAGTGTTCCAAGGAGAGCTCGCCACTCAGATCCGCACGGACCGCAGAACGTGAAATTTGAAAGATCGTCGTAAAGTTGAGTCGGGAGCAATTGAGCTCATTCTATTTCCGTACTTGCTCTTCGAGAGTCATGGGGCACAAAAAGAAAACATCCTTAAAAGCAACACTGCAATCCCAGCAGACTCGGCTCAAGAACAAAGAGAAAGCCGCACATGCTGCTGAAGCTGCAGAACGCAAGACAAAGCATAAAGGCAAAGGGAAAGCGCCAGCTCTCCGACCTAACAACCCGTTCACGCCTACCGATAAAATACTCTTGATCGGGGAGGGCAATTTCTCGTTCGCGCATGCGCTGGTCATTGACCCTCCTCTGTCGCTGGAACATCTCCCATCATCGAATATCACGGCAACTTCTTATGATTCCGAGGAGGAGTGTTATGATAAATATCCTGATGCGAGAAGTAACGTGGTTATTCTCCGGGAGCGTGGTGCAGAGGTTTTGTTTGGTGTAGATGGAACCAGACTGGAAAAGTGTAATACTTTGAAAGGCAGACGATTTGATCGTGTCGTGTTCAACTTTCCTCATGCAGGTGCGTTTATCGAGATCTAAGTCACAAACGAGAAGGCTGAGGAGACATCGTGAAGGAAAGGGTATAACAGATCAAGACAGAAATATACTATCTAACCAGATGCTTATCCTGGGATTCCTCCGTTCTGTCGTTGGCTACCTTGCAGAAGGCACCGTCCCAACATATAATCTGTCACGAAAACCGAACAGACCTGCTGACGACGACGACGACGACGTGAATGACGATGAGGATGTAGATGCCTCCGAGTCATCGCCTTCTACAGCGCAGCGTGCAAGGGGTACAGTGCTCATCACCCTGCGCAACGTTCCACCATACACAAACTGGCGAGTGCACTTTTCGTATCATTAATTGCCTGCTGCTTATGTTCACCTCTAGGGACGTGCCAAGATTGGCAAAGACACCTCCGAAACCTACATCATTAGGAACTCCGCCGAACCCAAATTATAAGCTTTTGCGTTCGTTTGCATTTCACAGGAAGATGTGGAAGGGATACGAACACCGCATGACAAAAGGCGAGAGAGCTCATGGTCGAGGTACAACAGGCGAAGGAGGAGAAGATCGGACATGGGAGTTTTGCCTCAAAGACTGATATTAACCATCCTTCTATGAAAGTGCGTGGTGTGTGAGCTATGTAAGGCCAGTCGACAACGAAGGTGTAACGATGATCGAGTAGATGCTATGATGAAGCTTCTGCGCTCTGACTTTTCTTCCAGTCCCTTCTTGAAGCCTTCTAGTGTCCTCGCCAGTTTCCCTCCACTTGCCTCGCTGAGAATTGCAGCTAACTGTACAGCTGGTGAGCTCAGCAACCCAACTATCTGCGCCCGCAGAGTGTCTAGGGTTGGCAGTTTTGATACATCCCGTACACCCTCCATTCCGAAAACCCGCCTCTCGATGAGAGCACCCATTACCTCCAGTTCTGGGGTCAATGTAGGTTTTACCCTCTGCATCTTTCTACCAGGAATAAAACTCGGGTCATCTTGAGGTTTTATCGGTGCTGGCTGTTCAATCCCTGGCTTTCTTGGGAGGCACAGAGCGGTCAAGAGCCCGGAGGATGGCGTCAAGTTGGGGAGGGTTGAATGATGGTAGCGTTAGGACAGCAAGACCGCCTTTAAGCAGTCCTGCAATCTGAGCTGCCTGATCCGCGTCTAAAGGCGCAAAGTCTCGTAGGGCGACGCCAAAAAGCGAGGTCCGCACCACGGCTAGCGTAGGAGCATCAATTTCAACCGGAGAAGGTGTTGGAGAGGATAATGAGACTGAAAACTTGATGTTTGCATCGGCTATATCCCGCCTCAGCTTTTGTAGCCGCTGAGCCGCGAAATTCGTGTGTTGGAGGAATATTATGGGGGAATTATCGCTGGCTTCGAGCATGCGGGTGTATTGGTTGTATAAGAAGGTTTTCTGTACACCGTAGCGACGCGGTGTCGGTTTGCCCTCGTAGACACGAGGAGCTTTTACGGACACGACATATCCTCGAGCCGTTCGCGGTATTGATGAAGCAATAATAGGCTTCACACAGATCATAGCTAACGTCCGCCTTGAACAAAAGCAGACTTTGAATAATTTGTTGACATTCACTTGGACACAAGGCACAACCTGTCACAGCATGTCACAAGGTCACGTTCAGCTGGTGTTCTCTTTGACGTCGAGGTCGTTAACTTTTTGGGCCTTTGAAAGGTTGCAAAAATCGTTGTAATGTTAGTTCATCCCATGAGGCTGCAAGCAAATAATTAACATGCTCGCTAGGGACGACGACGATGCATTTCTGTATGGCGAGCCCAACTTCCAAGCAGAAGCACCAAAGGCAGATTTGGCAACAAATTCTGGTGAGAACAGCTCAAATACTTTGGAGGCTCATCCCAGAGTCTCTACTCGCTATATTTATCATGCGACATGAACTTATCTTTTGTTGTCTGATGTGCGATTAGTAGGACAAGCGTAAGTCGTTATTAGTGCGTGAAACTGTCATTGAATGCTCCTTGTTGCAGGATATCATTCGAAGCTGTGAAGGCAGTTTCAAATGGTGTAGTCAAGGACCTCGAAGCCAAGGCCGAAGAAGAAGATGAACCGCCCTTCGGTTTGGGTGGGGACGAGTCTGAAACTGGGGATGACAATGCTGCGGGGGAGGAAGACTCGAGTGACGAAGATGTACGTGAAGCATGAACCCACCGGATTCTAGCAACTAACGGCCCTTCAGGACATTGAAATCATCATGGACCAACCCATACGGTCTATAGACAACCGGTGAGCTCCACGTTCGACTGAATCGCTTCACCCTCAACTCGTTTCAGGCCAAATGTTCCTTCTCGACCTCCTGCGTTAAACCGTTCCACAGGTGGTCCGCAATCCACTCCCAACAGACGTTCGTTATATCAATCGTCTCTCCTGATGAATTTGTTGACGCCTCCAAAAGCTCCTCCCACACATTCACAATTGACCACCGAGTACACACCTCGTGATAGGAATGCGCCACCTTCAAAAGCACCGCCTGTTCATTCAGGAGGCACACCCCAAACACCCTCCGTGCCCCGGGAGTCAGTCTCTGTTGCACCAGAACAGCCGGTATTTCATGAAGGTCTGGATCCCTCAACTCTTCCTCCCGCCATCGCACCACCTTCACATCCCTCTATAAATCTTGATATACCTGGCATTCTTGACGGCCACTCGATACTTGAAGTCGACATCAGCGCAATGGCAGAAAAGCCATGGCGACTTCCCGGGGCTGATATCAGCGACTGGTTTAACTACGGATTCGATGAAATTTCTTGGGAAGCATACTGCTACAGAAGACGAGACTTGGGCGAACTTGCAAATGTCCTCAAGACCAACGTACTCGTACGCTATATAGTGGTTTGTTTGGTTCGTAGTCCTTACTCTTCCCCCCTAGAATTTCGCAGCTATGCCAGAAGACCAGCTAATAGCATTACCTCCTGAACTCCGTACGATGGTCGTGACGGGCGCCAACGCCATGATGAACACTGCCAGCCAGGGAATGATGGGACCAAGCGTCGGGATGAATCCTATGATGGAAATGCCCGGTATGGGACCTATGAACATGGGACCGATGGGCATGGGCATGAATGGCGATATGGGCATGCAGATGCAGCCGGGGGGCCCGTTGATACCAGATGGCCCCGTCCCAGGCCAGGGACCAGTAGGGCAGAACGGCACGCCGGAGCAGGGTGTGCAGATGGGCATGCAGGACGGCTTCGGGCCAGGGATGATGGGCATGGGCGGTGACTTTGGTATGCAGGTATGGGTTAACCCTTCTTACTCTAGATACGTACAGCAAATGATATGAACATCGCATGAATGTGTTTGTTTTTCTAAGCAGGAGCAAGGGCCGATGGGGCAGCCAATGTATCCCAACATGGAGGGCAGTGCGACACCAGCACCAGTGACTGTGCAGACGCCAGTGCCTACGCCAGCACCTACAGCACCTACGCATATGGGTCGTGGGGCACCCCCAGCACAATTCAGAGGTCGTGCAATGGCTCAAGGCCTACGCGGAAGAGGCGGCTTTGTTGGACGGGGACGAGGATATGGCGGAGGTGGGGTTGACTAATATGGCTGTTCCCGGTGAATTAACCGTCGTTGTAGCTCCAGCAGGACCCGTCCGCCCAGCCTCGCCGTTACCACCCGGCGTGCCAACGGGTCCACGCAACCAGAACAGGTATAAAGACAGAGACAACAATGCGCCTGCAGTCGAAGGTCTTGACTACGGAGGTACGGTAAAGGATGTCGGAGGAAGGACGCCGTCAGGGGAGCCGGAAGATCGCCTTGGCCGGTGAGTGGACTTGCATTCACCCATGATCTCAATGTTCACATCTTCTGTAGGAAGCGGCGCCTTTCACCAGGGCTGGATGATACTCGAGGATCTAAAAGGCGCTGAGACGCGCACATATGTATACGCTCTCATTATTGTATCTCACTCTTGACATTGTGCATGCTGTTAATGCTGGTGCGAAGTTAGTTGCTGACATTAGTTATAACCCAACAATGGAAAGCGAGTGATTAGCAAGACATCATTACAGTAACTTGTTTATAGTATGAAGCTGAGGTCCCTATGCAACTTACAAGCCATTCCTTGTTCCCTTTATGCGAGATGAACGCGCCAGTTTCATTGACGGTGATCTGATTGATGACCTCGAGCTGCATTTGGACAGATTCTTCTGGCGTAATTGGCCCCTTGAAATTGGGGTAGACCTTTTTGAATTTCTCGATCATCGCCATAAATTGTTCCCTTTCTTTTTCAGTAGCTAGGCCAGCAGAAATCAGCTGCGTTGACTCGAAGGATATTGCGAAAACATACGATGTTTGGTGCTATTAGTGTCCACAACTCCTGGGCTAAGCGCCAAGAAGACGAAGCCCTCTGGCTTGTATTCAACAGCATACTTGGCATTGACCATGTTCACCGCAGCTTTCGAGATGGAGTACGGTGCAGAAATAACGAATTCAGCGGCCATCGTCACGTCGAGGTCTCCCGAACCGCTAGTGATAGTGACGACCTTCTTTGCTTTCCCGTTCTTGAGTAGCGGGAGGAAGATGTTGGTTGTGTGAATGACGCTGATGACGTTGACGTTGAACTACAGAGACCTATTAGCTTTACCCTCTTCGCATGCAAAGGGCTGCTTGGGTTGCATACGGAATCCATGAGATCCTGAGTGAGCAACTCTTCTGAGGCGCTAATTGCGACTCAATGCCATTCTGAGAACACAAATCAGAAAAAAAACTTACTACGAGCTGAGAGTTAATGCATTCCTCTCAGACTCTACGAGTGCAGCGTTGTTAATCAAGTAATCAAGCGAGTTGCCTGTTATCTGAGAAACTTCTGCAGCAGCGTTCTAGACGAAAAATCAATTCAGCCCCTATCCAAGGTATCGGGCACCCACCTTCAAAGCCTCGTTGTCGGTGATATCAGCCTCGATAATACGAACATTACGCCTTCCCAACGCCGCAAGCTTATTCGCAGTAGCCTTGCTGCGTACAAGGGCGAAAACGGTGTTCTTAGAATCAGCAGAGAGTTGATTGACAAATTCAAACTGGTCAAAATCAAAAGTCACCATCAAAACCCAAAATATAGCCGATCAATTGCAGCTGTACGTACGCCAATCCCCCGGGCTGCACCTGTGATAGCGTATGATGGCATCTTTGCTGGTTTAAATTGATGACTGAGATGAGGAAGCTGAGAGAGATCCCTTCGTATGTTGTGGCAATTTTTATTGGTCAAGTGCTGGCGCACGTGTGCACTCTGTCGACCTCCTGTCCAGCTGAATGTTGGACGAGATCTCCGGATTATGAAACCTTGGTCTTGTTGTCAGCATGTCAGCAATCGAGTCAGGGGTTACGCGCTCAGTTCGCTGTATTGAAGGTACTCATTTCCAGGAATTAGGAATATAGGCTTGAATAACCTTTAAGAATCGCGACTGCGACTTCACAACCAATCGAGTTCGTTCAATGTCCTGGAAGGCGTGGATATTTCCTCTAGTGGGTCGGTGATTTGCGTTAAGATGGTGGAGCTAATTATAGACAGTAAACATAAATGACCAAGCCAGAGGTGAAGTAGGCGCTGGTACTGAACAAATCGCTATCCGTTGTTAGCAGCTTTGCCTCCCGACCGCGTGCCGCCACCGCCGCCGCCCGAACGCTTTTTATTTGCCCTCGACCCACGTTTCGCATTCTTCCTCTGCCTACAAGCATCGCAGAACCACGTCCCTTCTGGAGGCACCGTAAGGCCAATGCATGCAAGATGGAACTGCGAAAACCTGATGAATACACAGCATCAGGATAAAGAGAGATATGACGCACCCATTCTCTTTCACAATTCACATCGTCGCATGCGATCATTTCTCCATAACTTATACCCTCGCAAAAGCAATAGGTCCTGTCATCCCCTTCTCCATCACCTTCGCCAACTTCGGTGGCCGTGTCTGCAGCATTGCCAGCTTGGGTGTCACTTGGCGACACGAGCGGAAGGCTAGGGGTTAGGACGGTAGCGGAGCTGATCGATAGACCGGCGTGTGTGTTTCGCGCTACAGGCATGCCTGGACCTTCGAGTTGCCCAAGAGGAGGGGCTCCCCAGTCATTGGCAAGTGTGTGTGCGCCAGGTAAATCATACGAATGTAAACCATTTGTTCCGTAGGGTATAGGCAAAGAAGGATGAGAGACAGATGATGAAGGTGGTGCGGGAAAGATGTCGCGTCGGCCATTGACTGATCCATTGATATGCGGTTCGTCATAGGTGTTAGTTATAGGCTTGGAACGCCTACTGGAAGGGTTGGTAGCGCGACTCGATGAACCACCTGCTCTCGAGGTCCCTGCATATGTTTGAGATACCGGTGCTACAGTGTGCGAGATGACAGAAAGAACAGATTCTGTGGGAGAGGCAGCACGTTCTTGTCTAAAGCGGCATGTCAACATGGTGAATACACATTCTGAAAAATGACTTACTTTCGTGAACGAGCGCCATTTCGAGATCGCTGCGCAGTGCTGTCCCCATTCCTCTCCTTGCGCGGCGACTTCCCGCCTCCAACATCCACGTCATCTTCTCTCGTTGCTCGTTTTCGTTTGGAAGGGCTAGCTTCATGATTTGCAGTATTCATGATTGATCCATAGTTGCCTCTTCTACGACGCGAGTTGTCGATGGTGGGCATGTATGAGCGAACAGCGACATGGGGGTAAGATGTCTTGCGGTTCAAAGCAGACGCATCGAATGATGGTAAGAGAGTCAGGAGAGTTCTCATATGAGAAGTATGGCTTTTGAGGTTATCAGCGGCTTGACATGCGACACGAATCTTGTCTTCGCCGCCCAGTTTCAAACGTGCAGCCTCCTCTGCTATATCTGTGAGCAGGAAAAGACGGTCCTGCTTTGGTACTGTGCCATCTTCGATCATCTGAGTCAGGTTCTGTATTTTTGCGGTGATGGATGTCATAGAGGACGACAAGACTGCGTCGAGCTCACGGAGGTCTGCAAAGTTGCGAGAGAGGTCGAGTGGGAGGGAGTCGAGAGTGTGAGTGTACTCGGATAGTAATGAGAGCGCGTATACGTTGTTGACATTGCTTTCTTGAGATATGGGTGCTCTTGAGGGTGCCATGATGGACGTCGCCGTGTCTAGAAGCGAAGACTGTTTTGAAGTTGCGTCAAGTTGTGCCAAGCGATCTGCTCTGCGTCGACTAACGGCGTTTGCCGGTCCGGTATCCAAAATGCCGCATTTGAATTTGAGTTGCCGACCTCATCGATCGTTATAAAATTTATTTATTTTGTTTTAGGGGAATATAGTGAAACAAATAGAGATACAATATGTGCGCTTCTATGCGTAAGAGACATGGACACAGGGATTTGGAAGTAAGTGTAATCGAACGAAGTTGCTAAGATTTCCTGCACCCCTCACACTCTTCTTCCTAGCCATAAAACAATAACTGCTCCGCTCCAGTGCTATCGATACAATGGGTTTGGGTACATGTGACCCTTCGTGGTGAATACAGTTGACGATCATGATGATGAGAAAGTATCACTTTCTGTAGAACTTCTTCAGCGGGTTTGAGCTCCTGCCGTTGCTCTGGCTGCGCTGGCTGCTTGATTGAAAGCCCATGGCTGAGCCAAGCGCCGAGTACATGGCGTGCGAGTCTCGTGGGTTCCCCTGCATAGTGGAGAACGCATGTGGCGCGGAGGGTGAAGTTGGAAAGAATCCGAATGTAGGTGATCTTTGGGGAGTGGTGTAGTTGTTATAGTGAGACATTATGTGCGTGAATTGGTGAAGATGTGATATGATAGCACGCAAATGATTTTTCTGCCCGTGACGACGCTAGTGCGAGATAGATCTCTGCAAATTTGTCACAGTGCGCAGTAGATGGTAGAGCCTCGGTCGACTTCAACGGTTTGTTCAAGGACGTAGGCTATACGTCAAACAACGGTTGCTTGAACAGTAGAAGAAGGACTTCTTTGAGGGTTGTTAGGTTGTTGGACCAAACTGGTTGTGTAGGAACTCACGCATAGGTATTATATACCAAAGGAGGGATGTTGAAGGAGAAGGAGCCCCATACCTGGACTGACGCGAGGAGTACAAGGTAGCATCCCAAATAGGCAATAGTGTTGTCCCCGTTTGGATGAGTGAGGGAAACTACGCCAATCGTGGCACAAGGGAATCGATCCATCCAGGTCTCAAGTATTATGATCCGAAATAAGAGCAAAGCGCTCTCCTGGTCAGTGAGACATGGCCAGGCGAATCGTACCAGTCGCTCCCCGAAATGTGCCCAATGGACTCGTATCAGACTCGTGCTAGTCAGATTACTTCAGCCAGTTGGACTGTACAGGAGAAGAGAGAGCTTGAACGTGGGAGTCTGGGAACGCTTGGCTGCTACAACCTTAAATCAAAGTCACACACCGCTCCATTACCGCGATATCACTTGAGGTGTAAATTTGGTTTCATCAATGGACTCTGTGTCAACCAAAGTACAATGGTTTCATACCATCTGACTCGGAGAACACGCACTACTACTGATCATACAGAATCTTGTTATCGTGACCGTTTTTGGGAGAAGTTGATCCAGATCTTCAAACAGAAGTTTAGCGTATAAGCTTCTCTTTGTCGTTCCTTTGGCACGCTTGTTCAAAGCTCGTCACAGTTCGCTGCTTTTCGTCAAGTAAGCGATGTTCAGATTACTCGAGGGACTTACGCCGAAAATCCGCTACCGGTCTTGGTATATATTCCTCACCGCACATGTTAATTGACTCAAAATATTTCTGCAGATCTCGTATCCCGTTATCAGATTGTATCCCGCCGCCGACCAAGCGGCGGCTATGGATCAAGTATTACAGGACTCATCATCAAGGTATAGAGACGTAGCACTGAGGAAAAGTAAGTATTAGTGTGGTAAATGAAGGAGAACTAATGGTAAAATCATTGATCATCCACATCTAAGGTTCGATGGCGAGTCTACCGGGAACATACAACTCGGGCTCCCCTTGCGAATTTTGGCGCACCCTGTATGGGTCCCTCTCCAGTCGGTTCAGTTGAGGCAAATAAGGCCATGACGGTAGTACGGGTTCATCTTCTAGAGTGAGAGACTTCTCTACCTCGTACTCCTCTTCTGAATCATTGTCTTGATTGATTGCGTTGTCCTGCTTCTTCTCCGGAGGATAGAAGCATCGCATGGGAAATGGAAAGTATTTGTTGTCGTTGGGCGGTGACTGAGGGGTTTCCTTAAATTTCTTCCGAGGTGAGTCCTCAGGGTTGTTGGTCTCCTCTTCTTCTTCAACCTCAAGGGGTCGCTTGCGACTCTTATAATACACGGGTGAAAGGTCAGTCCATTTCCTAATAATGACACGTTAGAAGGAAAATGATTGGGTTCAAGTGAGTCACGTACCGAGGTGTATCGTCCTCGCCGCTGGAGTACTCGTCGTCTGTGACGTCTCCCCGACGCCAGTCAGGGCTAGTCTGCTGGTGCGAAATCCCTTGGGGAGAAGAATTAGGGCTCTCATCTACAGGTTGAGGCCCAGAACTTTCTCTAAAACACCACACATCAGAATTTAACAAATCGCGCTGAGTCGAATCAAGTTACGTACAATGAGAGGGCCTCGCCATCGCTGAAAGACTCACGGAGGCGCTGTTGAGGGCTGCAGCTCGCGTGTGGAGACACAGACCTTTCGCTAAAAACCCACAGGTCAAAATCTAGAATTGGGTGCAATTCTTAATTGAGGTACGTACCGAGAACCATCGGTGCCGTCCTGTGCATCCTGCGCCCCTTCGTCAATCTCCCTGTCGCCGCCGCCAAAATTCTCCTCTTCCGCATCTTGATGATGCACTTCGCCCTCATCGCTTGCGCTCGAATTGTCATAATCTTCACTTTCCAGATCCTCCCCGTATTCGTCGTCCAGGTTTTCATCGCCAGTATTCATCGACTGCTCAACTTTCCTGATCATCTTGCGCACAAAGTTCTTCCCAGCGACAGATGCCATGCGATCCAGGAAAGCTTGCATTTGTTTCCTCTCAGCCTGGAGTTCGATCTCCGCGAGAGTGACGTCGGCCAGAGCTTCGGCAGCCTCAGTTCGTGCAAGCTCAAGTTCGGTCTTGACATGAGCGCGGTTGCGATGAACGTCGGCGACCATCTGTCCGTACCACGAGGGGTCGTTGGCGAGATGTGGTGGAGGGGGGTAAGTGAACTCCATGAGAGGCGGATCAAGGGAAGCAGTAGCATTTGGAACGCGTGCATCGCGAGATTTGTCCCCTGGTGGCGATGGGAATTGTTCGAAAGGGAACTCGGCCCATGCATCATACCCAGATTCTTCAGAGTCTGACATGTCCTCGTGAACAGAAGGATTGACTTCCTTGCTTTTACCCTCCGAGTCTGAGGTAGTTGCAGTTGGTTTGGTTGTGCTTTGGTGTTCGGCGTCGATAGACATTATAGCGATGTTGATATTCTGTTAGAGCTTTGTAGGCTGGTAAGAGTCAAGTGCAAGAGATGGTATAAACTCAAAGTCAAGAAGCACTGTGTTTTAACAATACCGTTGTGGACCGTCCACAACGTCATAAAGCCACTTGTTGTGGACCAAAGCATCGGCCATTGTTTAGTCCACAGCCTGCCATGCTAGGATCCCCCAATAAGTCGGGGTATGGCTGATGTGAGAACCATGGTGATGTTCTTTAGCGTGCAGGTGTTTGTACTTGAATCACGCCTCATCCTTAGTGTTCGAGAATAGTATGCTAACCTGACTTCGACACAGAAACTAGCATGAATTCGATTGTGTCCCAGGAGCATCTATATGTACCAACTAGTAGTACTGTGTAGGAAAATGGTTTGCCGAGCGTTCTGATCGAGAATCCGCGTAGTATTTATTTTAGTTGAGGTGTT
Source organism: Suillus occidentalis (assembly GCA_016628085.1). Lineage (NCBI taxonomy): Eukaryota > Fungi > Basidiomycota > Agaricomycetes > Boletales > Suillaceae > Suillus > Suillus occidentalis. The sequence continues at coordinate 190,123 of JABBWB010000009.1, forward strand.
TCACAGTAAGTATCTTCAGGAGTATCATATAGTCCTCTCAACGACTTAGATGGCACCTGATTTAATGTTTTGTGTTCAATTGTCGGCATGGCTCATGCGCTGTATATATGTGATAATCCTCTACAAGATTCAGCGCGATAGTTGCAATACATTGTCCTGCAGGTTACTGGTTGGTGTGATTGTTGATACGCCTGGTTGACAGTGTGCCAGCTATCAGTATCTTACCGCTACATGAAAAGGAGCTCGAAGCAATGCCGATATCGACGAACCCTAACCCTAGTCTAGGTGCAAACACCAAAACGCGTCCCTTTGGCGTTCCACTGAGTCAACAAGTCACGTCGATGTCGACTGGTTCAATCTAAGTTCAATCAATTCACCAATCCTGGCCAAGATCTTTCTATTCAGAGCGTGCGTTATCGCGAATCCATCGTGCGGAGTTGGACCGTCTTCGATAAAAGCCGTCCTGCTTCCAAGAGCGAGACCCTTCAATACCACCAGCTCCCAGTCTTGCAACGCCGCCCAATCCAACAACAGTATGCCTAAAGCTCAGAAAACTGCTTATTACGCCGTGCGCAAAGGACGTACGCCTGGGATCTACCCAACGTGGTCAGTAGACCGCACGATATGCTCACTTTGTACTCAGTTTCCTTCCTGAAGGGAAGAATGTGAGGCCCAAGTGAAAAACTTTCATGGTGCTGTCTACAAGAAGCTCACTACCGAGACGGAAGCCCTTGCATTTATGACCACAGAATCACACCTCAGCGCGCCTTCTTCAAAAATGTCATCGTCTGTGGTATCTCCTGCTGCTATAAGTCCGCCACGGAGTATGGCGGCAACATCGTCGACGTTCCACCCTGTCGTTACGAAAGTCAAAGAAGAAGAGCCTGGCTATGATGTTGTTTATTCTGATGGTGCGTGTAAAGGAAACGGACAAGTTCGTCCGGTTGCGGGTGTGGGTGTGTGGTGGGGTTGGAACGATCCCAGGTGAGAATCATCATCCAGTAAACGATGACACTTGAAGCTGACCATTACTTCAGAAACATCGCTGAACGATGTCCTGGTGATCAAACAAATAATAGGGCGGAACTCATTGCAAGTCGTTATTTATGTTCGATAATATATTTCGCTTACTCTCGCACTGACTTTGCAGGCAATCGTTCGGGCATTGGAGACCACGCCATTCTCCCAGCGTCCGCTTATGATCAAAACAGACTCAAAGTATTCAATACAATGTACGACGTGCTGATCTATGCGTTGGATTCTTCTCATCCTGTTGCAGGCGTCGAGTCCTGGCTTCCAAAATGGAGCGCAAACGGTTTTCGAACGGCCACTGGCCAATCCGTCAAGAATGCTGAACTGATCAGATACTTGGCAGCATTGCTATATGCCCGGGAAAGGGCAGGACCAAAAGTCGTATTTAAGCATGTCAGAGGTCACGTTGGAATCGAGGGCAACGAATGCGCTGACCGATTGGCTAACGATGGTGCTACAAAACCGGAGCTGCCGGAGCGGGATTGGGAGCAGCTAATCCGTGACTTGGAAAAGAAGCCAAATCCTTTGAAGTCAAACACGTCTACGTCGCGACTGGCTACTGTCATACCCAGTGGCTCTAGCAGGCTTCCGCATCCATCCATAACAACGTGTGTCGCACTTCCTCCGAGGAAACCTACACCCCAACCAGGGCTCAGCCAAGCAGAATTAGAAGTTAGTAATCACAATTTTAGGTTCTCCTCGTGCTCACAAGCAATAACGTGTTCAGGACTATGCAAGCTGCCTTCTTGAGACAGGTGACTTGGAATCGGATTTCTAGGCTGAGCCTCGGAATTTGTCTTCCGTGACATGGGATTGGTTTAATGGACTTTTATCGCCTGACCATAGTTTATACATGACACACATTACACAGCCAATGATTGGTCTATGAATAAATCCATCGAGGACGCTGACTGCTACGGTACACACACTACCCGTACAGCCAATGGCCAACTCTCGAAATTCATTGAGCTGAAAGCCCAATTGGAAATTACCACGCTGCATATATATTAGTGGCTTGTCATACATTTTTCTTATCGTCTCGTTCAACTAGAAAGGCTCAAACATCCCGGCACAGGACTCAGCAGTTTATGCTTCCAGTTGTTTTAGCTTGATGACCACTTCCAATCAAGCCAACCCCGATCCTCGACTTGCGGACAAAACCGTGACCACGACTACCACCAAAAAGCACTGGATAGATCGTCTGCACCATGCAGGATGGACAGTATTTCGTCATGCACAGAAGCATACAGGTGTAGGCATCGTGTGTTCTGTCGCATACTTTGACCCGTGAGTCATCCAACTGATGGTACCTGCACGATCTCACTTCGAATCGGATCAAACTTGAAGTGGGAATTGGGGAGTTGATCTTCAGGCAGGATCTCAATATGGGTACAAGCTTCTCTTCGTCGTACTTTTGGCAGGCTTGTTCGCTGCGTTTCTTCAAGTAAGTAGGATGTTTGAAGTAGCGACTGTCCGAGTGGCTTACCACAGACTCCACAGGTTCTCGCCTGCCGGCTTGGGGTGGTCACTGGCCTTGGTAAATCCGCGTCAGCTTTCCAAGAAGATAGATATATCTGTTGACCGGTCATTTTCTAGACCTCGCATCCCATTGCCGCATTCTTTTCCACGATCGACCACGTCACAAGAAACTTTGGCGATGGGCAGTCCTTTACCCGCTCTATGTGCTCTCCGAAATAGCCATCATCAGCACCGATCTTGCTGAGCTCCTTGGCTCCGCAATAGCGCTCTCCCTTCTCTTTCCATCGCTTCCACTCTGGGCTGGTGTTCTGATAACAGGCGCCGATGTCTTATTAATACTTGCCCTCGGCAATCCGCTTCATACCAGGCCAGTGAAGGTGTTTGAGTGGGTCATCGCTGCACTTGTAAGCCCCCAACCATTTGTGTACCTCTTTTGGCTCAATGAGACGAGTCTAGGTGTTTGCTGTGCTCATCTGCATGGCTTTGATTATCGCGAGGATCAATGTCACCTGGGGTCAAGCCTTCAACGGATTCGTTCCTTCCGGGACAATTTTTGCCAGCGGTGCTCTTTATACATGTACGTCATAAATGCAAGAAATGCGAATACGAGTTGACATCGCTTCGTTGTAGCGGTAGGAATTCTGGGCGCTACTGTCATGCCCCACAGTCTATTCTTGGGTTCACATCTCGCAACTCAAGATAGGCTATCTAAAAAGTCGCTTGCTCCAGTTTCTTCGCTTTCCAGCAAAGCTCAAGAACTAGAGCCAACGGTGGCCACACCAAAGCGCGAGGGCTTACAATACTTAGGACGAGCGATCTGGCGACAAGTCCGATCCTGGTTTGTGGTATCTCCCGCCGAGTTAGAAGCGTTGAATGCCCGTCCGAAGTCTCATAAACATAGAGAGAACAATGTATTAGAGTTCGTGCAATCCCATCTGTACCATGGCATGGTCGATGTGGTATCCAGTCTGCTAGGTTTCGCTGTCATCATCAATGCCCTGTAAGCTTCTAGTGTTTCTTGCTACCATTGAGGCTGACGACTCCGAAGTATACTAATCCTCGCCAGTGCCGTCTTCTATTATGGATCAGGAGAGCGTGGAACTGAATCTCCAGCTAGCTTATTCGATGCCCACACTCTAATAAGCGACACGATTGGTCAAGGTATGCCATCTTCTTCGAGTCCGGTGGGCTTCTCAAACTCTTGGACATAGCTGCCGCGCTACTCTTTGCGCTCGCTTTACTCGCTTCAGGCCAAAGCGCTTCTATTGTTGCCACTGTAGCAGGGCAAAGCGTCTCGGAAGGATTCCTGAACTGGAAAGTCTCGGTCAGCTCCATCGTTTCTTCCGATGAGAATCATCACTCACTGGTTTGATAGCCTGTCGTGCGGCGCCTTCTGACGCGTCTGCTAGGACTGATACCTTCTATGACCGTTGCCATCATCATGGGACCAAGCGGCATTGACTTCTTGCTTGTCGCAAGTCAGGTCATCTTGTCGATAGTCCTCCCATTCATCACGTTCCCGTTGATATACCTCACCTCATCGTCGCGCATCATGCGAGTACGCAAAACGGCTGTAGAACACACAGTCGTCAGTCCCGGTGTGGGAGCTTCCTTCCTCCCTGCTGTCACATCATTGGATAGCGACCCAGAGATAACTCAGACTGAGGAATTCGTGGACTTTAGCAGCGGGAAATTCATGACGTCGCTCGGGTGCTTGATATGGTTGGTAATTTTGGTCGCTAATGTCTACGTGCTTGTAACTCTAGGCATGGGGCAAGGTGGCTGAGCGCAGGCACAAATCATGTATAAATTTGCTTCATTTCATTATGTGTGACGAGGTTTTTGTATCTATATAGCTGTGCACCTCAGCCTTATGCGTGTCCTGTAGATTAGCAGTTACGCATACCCAACAACAATTACACATAGGTTCATGCTTGTGGGTTGAATTTTATCTTCTCGTAGCGATGCACAGTTCCAATCCCCGACTGCCTAGGGTAGTATGTCAATCTTGTCGTGGAGAGGCGTAGTTAGCGACCATCACAAATAGGATTCAGGTGCTTAAATTGATAAAATGCCATCATTTAGGTGTAGTACCCCGCTGACTCGGATTAGAGATAAACCTTTGGAAAGAATTATCATGAGCGAATGTTTCGGAAAAGGAACAAGACTGTTGTTGGTTTCAAATCCCCACCTCCCCCCTTCAAGGAGCCCTCCAAGAAAGCAGGGTTCAAATCTGTCATGATAACCGCATGACTGTGACTGTATGAAGACAGACATGCCTCAAAAAAATCTTTGGACCACGCAAGATGGCCCATGATAGCCGATAAGTGGTACTTTGTGGCAGTAAAAGTATACGCTAGGCTAGTCACGAGCCTATGCTTGGACATCAAAAGGCAATCGGAGACGGCGAAGCGACCTTAGGTTCGATCAGCCTCTTGTAAACAGTAAACATACTAGGTAAGGGCAAATAATACAGAGGTTTACAGTGGTGAGAATCAGAAAACCTTGGTAAGAAGCCTTCAAGTTATGTAACTCACTTCCAACCCGCAGTAGACTACACGCATCGGCGGCGGGCATTGGTTGGCGTCGTGATATTGTCCAACTGCAGTCCTTCGCGAAGTAGCTCGCCACGTAGCAGCCGCTGAAGTGAAACGCGTAAAAGTCATTCAAATGGGCAACTTACAATCCACATTCTACTCGTCAGGTTGTCCAAACTTGTAGTTGTAACGAAGCTGTCTTGTGATTCTCCATTGCAAATGGCATATAGGATGTTATTGCATGGGCAAGGCTCTGAGAATCGGGGAGTTGCAAATTAGTACTAAGCGATTCATGCATGATGGCGTACCTGACAAAAACCGCCGCGTAAGGGAAAGTCGTAGTCCTAGTATGAGTGACAGTCAGGGAGAACCTGCATTCAGGATATCAGTACGAGCCTTTGACATGCTAATGTCTGAATTTACCCAACATTTGAGGAGTAATTAAGTTTGCACTTGGATGCACTACTTTAGAGTGTCATATCCAGGAACCAGGAGCATCATAGATCAAATACGTAGGGCATCTGCGGCGCCAGGCTTGTCGTCGGCACCGCTGAGCACTGAATCTGCATGTACACAACATAACACATATCTATACGGCATCTTACGAAAAGTGCAACAAGGAAAAAACGACCTGAAAGAAATAAATGACGCAGGAAAACAGTAGCGTAAGCACAAGAACAGACAAGCAATAGCTCAAGAAGTCGTCGTTTTAAGACCTTTTCTGCGAAGCCTGGTTGCCAAATAGTCAGCATGAGTACATGTAAGGAATCTTACAGACTCACAAGTATGGCCATAAGTTGTTGGTAATTTGGAGTCCCTGGTTGGGGGGCACCGGGTGGCATGCTAGACATGGGAGGCGGGGCAATCATAGACTGAGGTGGCGGGGGAGGCATTCCGTATTGCGTTTGCATTTGTTGAGGGGCAGTGCCTTGACCCTGCTGACCCTGCGACTGTTGTAATAATGCAAGGATATTTGGAGGTAAGCCAGGCATTCCAGTGTGCATCTGCCCTGGCTGAGGAGTGGGCGTCTGAGAAGGCATCTGAGCGTATGGGTTAGCGTTGGGCCCAGGCGGAGGAGGATAGGGCGCTGCGGGTTGTTGAACGGGGGGCGGTGCATAGTATGGATTTTGATGTGGGGGCGGAGGAGGCATTCCAAGTGAGCTCGGGGGAGGCCCTGGTGCTGGTGGTCCCTGTTGCATCGTGGGAGACTGCGCAGCGCCATTCTGGGGTTGTTTTAGTGCTGCAAGCAGTTGTTGAACCTTTCGAGCCTGCTCCAACCGATCCCCTGTGCCCTGATGGACTGTCAGCAGTGTGAAACACTGGTGAGAAACAGATACGTACAGTTTGATTAACTGGTGGCGGGGGCTGGTGATACTGAGCGGCCACTGGTGGGGGCGGCTGATTATACTGCGTGGCTGCCGGGGGAGGCTGGCTGTATTGGTTGGTTACTGGCGGGGGCTGGTTGTACTGCGATATTGGTGGTGGGGACTGGTTATACGAAGGGACGTTCGCCGGCTCGTTAAACGAACCAGAACCCGAACCAAGTCCACTTGAGTGAGAACCACGGGAATCGAATCTATCTCCGTAGCCACCCCGTCCGCCACCGCGCCCTCCACCCCTGTATTCATCTTCAAAGCGCCCGCGATCACGATCCCTGCCAAAGTCATCACGCCGGTCCCAATCCTCAAATGATCCGCGGCCTCGTCCACCGCCGCCGCCACCACGGCCCCTGCCCCGACCCCGGCCTCGAAACCCGCGCCCACCATCATCCCAGTCCCGTCCGCCGTCAAATCTTTGCTCACGGCTGGCATAGCATGTAAGCACAAATACAGATAGTATGTGATATCACATACCGCTGAGTAGGAGGACCAGAGATCTCAGACTCCTCCCATGCATAGGTAACGTCCATGGTTCCATCTTGCAACCCTTGGTGACGGAGGCGATCGAACGCCTCATCGCAAGCCTGAAGGTGGTGAATATCACGGTGTTCCAACCAACAGAAAAACTGACCCTGATATCATAGAATTCAACATAACGCTGACTGCATAGGCTTGTCAGTAAACTAGGCGATTGAAGAGAGATCCAACATACTCAGCGCGATCGCCGACAGGCATGACTGATTTAACGTCTCCGAACTGTTGAAATTTACGTCTGACCTCGTTATCGTCGATAGTCTGAACAGAGTCCTTAAGTGTGACAATCAGGTTGCCCTGAAATTGCTGAACGAAAATCAGTTGTCTTTCGCGTAATAAGCGTGATATTGCAACCAACCTGATTCTTGTCACGATCGCCACCTTGCTTTTGGTCATCGCGTGGAAGAGAATAATGAACATCGATCTGAAAGAACGAAAACTCTATTGATGATCATCGCAGTGGGGTGCATCAAACTTACAGGTCTACCACTTATCTCAGAACCCTGCAGTCGATCCCTAGCACGCTCAGCTGCACGAATATCGAACTGAACTGAAGCCTTAGTAATGGTGGACAGCGTTCTATCTGAAACTCACGAAGGTCACGAAAACCATTCCCCGTGTTGCAATGAGATCGAAAAAGGTCTTGATATCTCCATGCTCTTCGAATGAACGACGGACGTCCTCACTATTCGTCTCATACTACAAAAGTAGCTCAATATTAGCAAATCAAATCCGTACCAGAACACGTGGAGCTGCCTCCAAACTCATTGACTCGCCTTAATGTTGCGTATAAACAGAGTACGACAAGGACGCTCGCGTTGGATTCGCTCTTCAATTATTGAATCGTGGACTTTGTCATCCCGTTCTCGACGCACAGTTCGCCTCTGAGGTCGCATACCAAATCCACCTTCGTCATAGTTGCCGTCGGGTCCGTCTGACAAAGAATCGAATACCAGTGAGATCAAGTCCTTGCAACGTGCCAGAAAACCAAGCTGAGGGTAAGGCAGAACAAATAGACGTAGCGCAGCAAATTAGGAGAGGCGGAGATGACTCCAACTCAGCCGAAACATATGAGCTCCCAATCGTAAAATTCGGACGAGCACATTCCCAGGGCGATCTCAGATTCCATCGTCTACAGGTCTTTCTTCCGACTTCACTGCTCTCGCTAAAAAATAGCTTAAGCTCGCGAGTGCGTCTTAATATCTGAGATGCCTCCATGAAAGGTTTCGCCGTTGGCAACATGAGCCTATCAATTTTTCGTCGCTATAATTTGCATCCCATGCGAAGCTGCGCCGCCAAAGTTCTGCCTGTATTCGCGCATTTTTTCAGTCTTAGCTTCAAGCGCACCTTCATAATTACCATAGCCCTGGGCGTAACCATCTGACTGGGTTGGGGCATTGAACTGAGCGGAGGGCATTCCACTACCATAATTACCACTGCCGTTTTGGTAGAAGGGATCTTGCGAGCCAGTGTCGTAATTATTGTAGAGGCCCATATCGCCTTGAGGCGGGCCTTGATCATAAGCGTTGGAGACACCGCCATCGTAATTGCCAAAGTGACCACCTGGACCACCTTGGCCGCCTCGGCCACGGCCGAATCCTCTTCCACGAGGCGTCCCACCTCCTCTGTGATGGTAAGATCTATCCGGCCCAGGCCCTGGTGGGGCACCCCTTCTGTTTGCGGGATTATCGTAAACTCCTCCATACGGATGATGACGGTTCATTTTCTTTTACTGAGGGTGGAGAGGATGAAGCGAGCTGATATGTGAACGCTTAAAGATCCGGTGGAACACGTGTACGAAAAGGTAGAGAAAAACTGCTGAAGAATAACTCTGAATAAACTTCTGAAAGTATGACTCAACTCAAAAGGAATACGCGGAAAGCGAAAACCAACAGAGGAGCTGTCTGATGATGATGGTGGTGGTTCGGGTCAAAGCCGTTGTCAACCTCTAGCAAAATTTTCCGCTACGGGTGAGAAAATACACGTAATCGAAGGTTCCAAATGCGGATCATCGACATTCGTTGCTCGCAGTCAAAGTCGCTTGTGCTAACCTACTTACTCTGCGTACCCTCCTCGATGTCGAAGCAGTTTCAGTTCAAGCTCGTTCTTCTAGGTAAATGAATGCAGTTTCAAAATCTATGCAAATTGAGCTCATTACACTTCTCAAGGCGAGTCAGCTGTTGGGAAATCCAGGTAACGGATTGTCATTATTCTCGTGCGCGAGTCTCCAGCTCACTCGCGACAGCTTGGTTCTAAGATTCGTGAAAGACCAGTTTGACGACTACCGGGAAAGTACAATTGGTGGTATGTATCACTTAAAGATCTATTTACTCCCACTGGACTCCTCGCCACACAGCTGCGTTCTTGACACAAACCGTGACCTTAGAGGACCAGACGACTGTCAAGTTTGAAATATGGTGAGTCATGTAAATTTCTCGCGTTTGCTCACACTAAAACATGGCCCAGGGATACAGCGGGTCAAGAGCGATACAAAGTAAGTTCCCAAAATTGCATATATCACGTATCACGCGAATTAACGATACGGTGTGCCTTCTAGTCCCTTGTATGTTTTATCCTTATTGCAGAGTTACGTTTGATTCAGAAGATTTCAGGCGCCAATGTATTATCGCAACGCAAATTGTGCAGTTGTCGTATATGACATCACCCAAGCCGCCTCTTTGGAGAAGGCGAAAACATGGATTCGCGAACTGCAACGCCAAGCAGACCCATCGATAGTTATAGCTCTGTGTGGCAACAAATTGGATCTCTCTGCACGCAGACAAGTTACGGAGGAAGAAGCTAGCAAATATGCTGAGGAAGAAGGTCTTTTGTGGAGTGAGACAAGCGCAAAGACAGGAGATGGTGTAAACGCCATCTTTAATGCCATTGGTGCGTTTGGTCATGAGTTGAATCGTTGTGCTCTAACTTGATTTGATGCACAGCTAAGAAGCTTCCGTTAACCGCACCGCCTCCAGCCCGTGGTGCTCGTGTCACGGCATCAGGTACCACGCGGCAGAGTGTAGACCTTAACAGGCAGCCAGCAGCTCAGGGTGGTGAAGCTTGCAATTGCTAGATTTTATGTACAATCACACACATGCCGCATGGAACTCCACTTTACCTTTATCTGACTTAGTCTGTCCTCGCCGTAATCATGACCTACTCCACTGCTGAACTTTATAGGATGCATATCCATCGTCACCACTATCAAGCAAGAAGTCTGGGATAGGAATGCGGGATGATGATTTTATTAATATAAGCCAGTTTTAACGAATGCAGCCTGTAGTCTATGCGTAAAATGTGGTATGCTACAAATATGATCCAGGACAAAAATACAAGGCGCTCAAGATCTAGCTTGACAGTGATAAAGAAGGTAGGGGCATATGGGTATCGTGAATATTCAACTTCCTGTGCACCTCCTGTTGAATGCGTCAAACGTCTCTTTCACATGTGGACTGTCAAGGACATGGAAACCAGGCGAATGTTCCCCGTCAATCATAGCAGAAAGGCACGATAAGGATTCATGGTCATTAACAATCACCGCCAGACGGCGGGGGCGGCGGGGATAAGGCGATAGTGGAATAGAGCGCTCTGAATCAATGCTGAAACACGACAATTGTAGGTCGTCGAGTTTTCCGGTTGGTTTAGGAGGAACTTCGAACACTGGACTGGGTGGAGTGACCGAAGGTTGTGGCATGCTGTACAAAGGAGAAGGGGAAGGACGGGTTAAACCATGTAGTGACGGTTCATCATCAGACAAGCTGAAAAAAGAGTCATGAATGGGACTGCTCCTTCGTGAATCCTCACGACGCAACTGGTTACTGGGTAGCAACAAGGGCTTAATCGAGTATTAGCCATCGTGGATATATTCACCACAAAACGCTTGCCAGCTCACCTTTGCCATATCTGACACAGAATGCAACTATGACCCCGAGTTGTATGCATTCCGAATCAGTGACTGATTCAGAATTTCTCGCGTCGTTTTCTTCAAGATTATGGATCCAGTGGCGGATACCCTTCTTATCTGGCTCTTCTACGTCTGGTTCTGTGAGACGCTCTACGAAAGAGCCTGGAATCCATCCGAGGCGGTCCCCCTCGGGACGCATAGCAGCCCACCAACCTGATTCCTCCATCTTCACAACGGTGAGAATCTCATTGCGGGTGAACGATAGATGATCTGGATCGTCTGACTCGAAGTCAAACAGGCATATGACATTGCAGATAAACCACTCCGGATCGCCTGTACTGGGCGTCAGACCTGATGTCGTTAAACTGGATTCAGATGAAAGAGAAGAAGTAGGTTCCGGGGAGGTCGAATGATAAGCCAGAGGAAGCGAGGAATCAATCAAGACTCGGAGTGGCTCCCGTTGTGGTCGCGGAAATGAGGCCAGCATCGTATCAAGTATTGCGTAGTGCGGGTTTCGAGAGGAAGAAAGCCCTGAATCACGGGGTGTGAGTCTTTCTATGTATGAGTGACGGCCCAAGTGGGACTTTGACGATGGGAAGCCATCTTGTCATTAAGGAAAAAATTGCCCTGAGTGAATGACGAGATTTCAAAAGAATAAGGGATACGATCAACTGCAACCATCATGACATGGATTCCCACTACTTACAGGTGACACAGGCGCTGGAAACTGTAGCTGTAGTTATTTGAGGATACCCGGTCCAGATCGATACCTAGTACGCATGCGAACCTAGGGCCACATCGCCGAGACAACCGTCAAATTTTCAATAGCCCAATACTTGTAGTAAGGACATGTATGGAAAGTAACCATGTGCTTACTTTCAAAAGGCGGTGTCCGTCATGATCGCAATTGGAGTCGACCTCAGTCAATACCGATTAATAATGGATACACTGGACGACGCGAGCGCGAATGGGCGTCAGACTCAGGTATGTAAGAGATAATCGGAACCCCCAACGGGGCTACGAGGTAAAGCAGTTACCTGTATCCATTGGACCTAATGATAGCTTCATGCAACTACTGCAATCACTTGACCCGTTTTTGTTTGGTCGTGTATCGAACCTTCCTACCTAGTCTCCTGACTGTTTGTTCCAGCATGCCCAGTATAGGTTCGCCGTGTAAGGTTGCGTGCTTATCGTTTTACATTCCACAATGCCTCCGTCAACGTGGAACACGGCTAAGGCGAAGGTGCAGGGCTTGTAAATGATCATGTTCTACACATTTTCTGAACTTGGCCCGCGCAGGTGCAACTTCGGTATCCACTATCTCGCAATGAGCTCCCACTGGCACTGCTTATTAAGTTACATGCTTTAGACTCTCCGTCCAACGACTTCGTATAGCGCAGCAGAAGAAGGAGGCGCATGCCAAGGGCTCTCGTAGGGACATCGCCCTTCTTTTGGAGAAGGGCAAAATGGAGAGCGCACGAGTCAAAGTGGAAGCTGGTAGGTCTCCCCTCCCTAGCTAGGACTTCGGTGGTTCAATTTGTTGGTATGCTCACGCGCGGTCATCACGCGACGCCAGTCATCAACGAGGATGTAAACCTTGAGTTATATGAGCTTCTTGAACTTTATTGCGAGTTGCTTATTGCCCGCTTCGGCCTTCTTGACCAAAAGTATGGAGATCTATCGATTCGTTGGGCCTATTTTCCAAAGTTGATTCATCCACGGCAGTACTCGAGACCCTGATCCCGGAATCAGCGAAGGTGTATGTAGCATCATACACGCAGCTCCAAGAACCGAAGTGAAAGGTGAATCTATACAATCGCATAAATCACACTGCTTACGGTTTTCCGCCCCAGAATTACTGGTTCTGCGCGAAATGCTGATGCACAAGTATGGGCGCGACTTCTCCGCAGCTGCGATGGAAAATCGTGGTGGCTGTGTGAGTGAACGTGTAAGCATGTCGCCGCGGCTATTTTGAAGCTGGGCTTACGCGTTCTTCTGCCGTGCCAGATAACGAGGAAACTCATCATAGAAACTCCCTCGGAAGAGTTGGTTGATGCGTATCTCGGTGAGATCGCCAAAGCTTATAGCGTCAAGTTGGCCTTTCCTTCAAGATCAAACACTGCTGCGGTACAAGGAAGCTTTGTGGTTCGTTGATTTGATTTGAAATCGGGATGTGATTTAATCACATTTCTCTCCAAAAGGATGGCCCATCAAGCAGCGATACAATCGAATCGCTTCCGTTGTATTCCAGGGAAATTTCTGATAAGCTACCGGATATTCCTCCAACTGAAGACGAAACTGGGAAACCCAAGGCATCAGCCGGGGGGAAAATCCCACCAGACGGAGCACTGGAAAGAGGAAAATGAGGATGAGTTCGCCGTTCTGGCACGACGCTTTGAGGAATTGAAGAAGCGCTGACTAGGTGTAGTGTACGCTCCTCTGCGTGACGCGGCTTATCTGCTTTTGTGTATATCCGAACCTTCAAAGATTCTCCATCCTATGAAGCTGTGTGATCACGATTCACGAATCTTAGTGACTTCCGGAGATTTCTATTACCCCCGGGTTGTACGTATCAGCTTAATTATGCCAAGTCAGGCGCGCGAATTGATTGTACTAGAGACGCCATTGAACCTTGTGTCGTTACTTATGTCCGCCGGATCCCATGGAAGGGTACACATTCTGGAACACACTTTTGGGATCTGGTCTAGTCGAATGCGCCCACACTACTGACTGCTTGCAGGTTGAACCAGGCTTCTCTCCATGCGTCACAACATTTATGGCGAGTCGTCACGGTGTTTATCGTGGTACTGATCAAAAGTTATACTGATCATATGGCTGATGGCCTGTCTTGGTTGCGGGAAAGCTGGAAGAAAATTTGATATCAAGTGCGTGGTCAGACTTAAATTTATATATTGAACATATGTTACTCTTATTAATATTTGGGGGTCTCACGCCAATTTACAGATTTTGGAGACTAAATTCAAGCTCGAAGGAAAACTTGAGCGGACGCACTCGACTTTATCCTGGTCGAGCCACAATTTCACTACGTTGAGGCGCGTCCAGCTCGCCAGGCAGGCATAATTTATTCAAGCGGACCTACACATTATGGCGCTAAATGTTCCTCCACGGTGAGCATTATTATAGCTCGGCGGTGAAACGTTGAGTCAGAATCACGAAACCCAGAGTTACCAGATAGAAGGATCGAACTGCAGGTGCACTAGTCTGCCTGGAAGTTCCAGCGGTTTCGATGCGTTCGGCCGCACAGTGCTATGTACTAAGGTGACACAGATTCCCCGGTTTTCAAAAAAATGGGCGACTAGAAAATATTCTTGCATAGTACCTGACAGTGATCCGCCGACCAATTGAAATGAGGGATTTTCTTCAGAGTGCGACGGGTTCAAGGTACCGTCGACTGATCAAGAGCGGGGCAACATTTAGGGGCCTCGAGACCTTGATTAATCGATTTATTAAACATTAAATCGAGTCTCTTTTAAAGCTGTTCCAGAGGAAATAATTATCGATAAACGTAGGCAATTGGTGAGATCAAAAGCTAGACTTGAAACTGAGAAGCCTAAATGATGAAAGAGAAGGTTTTATGGAAAAAAGTGATTGTTCGGGCTGAGTCGGGTATGACGGGAAAAAGGGAAATCCGGTAGTCGCCGGACAGTCCTCGGGCACGTGGAAGGGTTCAAATCCGTTCACGCGATTGCAGCGGCTAGAGGTTGGCTCAAGAGTACGGAGCAATTATCATGTCTCCGCCGGGAAGTTTATGTCTGACTGAATTTATCATTCTTCTGCCATACCCTAATATAAATAATTCTTGATCTCTGGTCGTCTCATCCATGTCTACCTTTACCATGTCCGAGTCAGTTTCACCCTTTTCCGAATGCACTGGGACACCATCATTCTGAGGACGCTGACAGTGATGTCGAGTCCGATTCCGACAGATATACAGACATGTCTCTTGACGCGTTTGCGCCTAGCGTCGCAAGCTCGAAGACATCTATGGACATGTCTATGCGTTCTCAATCCCCCGCTCCATCTGTATTCTCCGTAACGAGCTCTTTGCGAGCGCAAGCATATAGGCAAGAATATGGGCGAGGCCTGAACAATTATTCAGAAGTCTACCGGTTACCAGCCGACGATGAAGAACTTGACCGTTTGGGTGTGGTTAAAGCGACCCCTTTTCATCCCCTCTGAGCTAATACCAAGCACAGACAGGCAGCATGATATGTTTTGCAAAGCCATTGGCAAATTTCCCCCTCCTATGTCTGAAATCATGGCAGATGATGGGTTCGAGGTTAAAGCTGTCCTCGACCTAGGTTGTGGCAGTGGCAGTTGGTGAGATCCTTCTTTCGAAACTTCTAACTATGCTCACGTGTACAGGATAATGGACATTGCGAGAGAATTCCCAAACGCAGGTGCGGTAGCTGTAGATCTCGTTCCCATGCAGTCAACGTATGTGCTCGTGTTAACCCCTGTTCATTTAACCTTTCCTGAGCGGACTACTCCTTGGCAGATCCATGCCACCAAACTGCAGGTGAGAAAGATAGCTGCGATTACCCGGCGCTACCTTTCTTAGCTAGATCCTTTGCTTGATTTAGAAGTGAAGTTGACGACATTAATCTCGGGCTGGAACACTTTTATGGTGATTTCAACGTCGTCCACGCTCAATTAATTTCTTCCGGAGTCAGTATTTTCAATGAATATTTTTTTTAAAGTACTGACGTTACTTGCCTGTGCTACTAGATTCGGGATTACCATGGGCTCATTAACCATATCGCCCATGTCCTCCGACCAGGCGGTCTAATAGACATTACTGAATTCCCATTCTATTTTACTGGTATTGAAAAAAAACCTATTTGTCCCCCAGCGGGCACCTTTGAACCGCCGTGGACAGCTCTATGGATGTCTTATGCGAATAGAGCAGTTCGTCAACGGGGCGGTGATGCAGACGCTTCATTGCACATGCATCGATGGGTGTGCGATCACCCAGCATTCGAGGACGCCGTGTACCGCGAATTTTGGATACCATGTTCACCGTGGCTGAAAGGCAATGACCCCAACTAGTATCTGGTGGAATGGTATTGGAGCGACTATGCGAGATGACGTCAAAGTAAGCCGATCAGATATAACGTGAATCCCACATCTATTAATTGCGCTTACAGGCATTTATGAGATCTGGTCGCCCTTTGCTCCTCGGCAATGGGTTATCAGAAGATTTTGTAGATCAACTGGAAAATAACGCGGCGGCGGAACTGGATGAGGCAGTCACCCCAGTCTACGTGTGTATACAGAACGTCTATGCCCGCAAGAAACGTTGATTCTGGGTGCACCTTGGTCCTATGTATTCATCTGTTTTACTTACCCTTTGGCATGTTTGGACTCGCGTGGGCATCACATTAGAATACTGTATCATGGGATATTTACTTGTTTCTCCATCCTCATTACCAGTCGATACCTGCACTAACCACGCCCTCTTCACGGCATCGTGACACGAGATATATTTGATGCAGATGTATTACAGACCAGTTCTAATATAAGCGTTATGGAGGGAAAAGAGATACATGCTTGGACATATCCATGTCCCTGCATATGTGAACAATAAGACTAGCCGAGTCAACTTCGGTACTGGGGTGGAGGAGAAGAGAGGTTTCTTTCGGGTATGTCAATACGCGAAGCTATGATTCCTAGTATTCTATCCACTTCTGAGTCTGGTATCTGTGGAGGCAACTCCAGCCTTGATGGCCTCGGAGAATACTGCAACTCCTGTAGGGAAAGTACAGGAGAAAAATTGTTGTCAGGTGGAGGTGGCAAAGGGCGCTGCCGTCCACGCGCACTAGGAGAAGACAGAGAACCACCCGTATTATCTCTGGGTTCGCTGTATGGACCTAGAGAGCTTGTGGCGGACCCAGGACCACGTGCAATTGCTCTTTCACGCAGAGAATTATCAGTGCTTTTGTTGATGGGTGTCAATGGGAATTGTTCCGGGCGAATTTTGGCAGTGGCGCTCGAAATAGTGTACGGCGCGGTGAGTGCGGGGAAGTACGTAGCACGAGCTTCGGGAGTGATCTCGTTTGCTAGTAAGTCGACATTTCGTCCTGAAATTACTTTTTTAAGGCGTTGTGAGCGTCGCCAGAAGAGGAAACCGACGACTAAGGCAAGCAAAATAACCCCTCCTACTATGGTGCCAGCTATTTCACCTGTGCTTGAGGGCTTCGATGGCGATGACCTTATCGAAGAGGCCGCTTCAGTTACGGATCTTAAACTTTTTGATCGGTGGACTTACAGTGTGGTCGGTTGGGGCTGGTAAAGTTTCACGGAGTTTATTGCAAGTTTATTGCCATCTTCACTCGTGTCGGCAATATTTAAAACATAATTGTGTGTTGGATCTAGACCCCCTTCATAGAACAAGGTAGTGTCCGGAATGAACCAGAAGCTGCTTGCATTAAGCACGGACTGGGTACCATTTAGAGACTGATAATTTTATAAGTAAGTTCTCTGGTTATAGAATGAAACGTGCAAGGCGTACCACTGTATATTGCCAATTACCCCAGTTTACGATACCTTGTACGATCACCGCCGATGACCCTCCGAATGTAGTGGACACACTTGAACCCATGGTTTCCGTAAAATGGAAGGTGCTTCCAGGGACATGTGTATCCGTGCCAGCAGACCAGTTCCCGGTATAGTTGAGGAACGTGGTGTTCGTATTACTATACGATGCCATTTGGGGGATTGCTTGACTGATAGAAAGTTCAGGCGCTACCGAAACAAAATTGCGTTGACTGTCGACGTACGCAATATATATTACTGCATTCTCGAATGCAAGTTGCTGACCTGAAGTTGGGTGGGCCGTTAGGGTGAGCGAATGTGTTCCTTCCGATAGTGTCTGCGCAGAATATAGGACATCGCTGGTGGAGCTGAGTGACGAGGAAAAAATACCGTCCACCGAGACGTCGAACGTGCAGTTTGCTGTACCATGGAGTTCTATCCCCGTGCCTTTATCGGCAGTAACCAGTTCAGGATTGCGAATTTATATGATCATTAAACGCACCATAAAATGATAAGGTAACATTAGCACCTGGCAGCGAGGTGATATGTGCTGATATGCCGACTCCTGGATTGGCAAAGACAGTATTATATCCGGTCTCCGAGTACCAAATTTGCCAGCCATTTCCCGTTCCGAAACCATCGTCTGTAAATCAAGTCAATCAGTTAATCAGAAATAAATGAAACGCAATGAAACGGCGCACAGTAAGGATAATATGTGAATACTGGGCTCGTATCATTCAGGGTAATGTTCCATGAGGTCGCCATTGGCAGTTGCGTGATAAAATGACCAGTCACTTGAGGCTTACTGCGGCTTTCTACGTGGAACTTTGCTTGGTGGTTGTTTTACAAAACCCTTCCAAGATACAAGGCGCCCGCAGTGGTAGTTTTGATGTCAGGTGGTGTTTCACATCGTCGCATCTAGCAAATCTTGTATATGTATCAGTGCCTTCATGAGCGTTGTTGCGCATCATCGATTTGACAGCTTCTTGGGCTATATCAGCATAGTCGCTGATCGCGAATTGACAGGGCGGTTCAACCAGAAATTTGCCAAAGGGAGTTCACGCGCCACATCCCCTCCCCACGATATTTCTACTGCAGGTGCCAGGGTCTGGTTAGAGAGACAGGAATGCTGTCAAAGTGCATAGCGACAGTGTTCGCTGCATGAGAGACTACGACAAAATTATAGCGTACACTCACGGCAAGTTTCGTCAGAAGAACCTATTTCGAGAATACGGCAAGTAGTATCGCTTGCCAGTTGCCACAATTATAGACTCACCAATGTCATTGTTTTTTGTTACGGAAGATTTACTTGCTATGCAGCCTGATGCACTGTGTTTTGCCCACGAGAAGATGAAGCGGATCATTCAGGATATCCTCAACCCCGTGCCGTCACGAGGGACTAGCATCGATCAACTGTCATATCACCAGGCAGGGTCGAAACCCTGAGCCGCTTATACGCATCACGAGTGCTCGGACAACTTGAAGTTGAGTGGCGCAGGTAAGAGGACTGTAGAGGACGTAAGAAGCGTGACTCGGGAATAATCGATCATCACCCGGGAGATTGCTCGTAGTAAAGTATACATGCTACTAATTACTGGACGTTGTATAGGTCTCTTCGATTTCACCAGTCATATAGTACTAGTGCCATACCCGGGCCTAGGCGATGCAATTTCAAGTTAGTTGACATCGCACTTCCCGTTCTGCCTAGAATCGAGAGACCGAATGGAGCAATCCGAGCGAGCCGACTGTCATCTCCATGAAAATATTTTCCTTCGATGAGTATTACTGTAGCAGCAGTGTAGCTTGGGCGAGTCTAGGCGAGCCTACGTGATACCTCAGATGTCGATGAAGTTGGAATAAAGGACTCAGTCAGTAGCAGTGTTGAAGCGCTTAACCAAACAATGACCAAACAACTCATTCAGCTTGACCACGTCGTGCATATCGCAATCGCCGACCTGGAGCTCACCCTTTGATCGCTGTTAGCAATGGCTTATACCTCGAAAAAGGAGGACGAGAGTGGTCTTAGTTCTTACTACAATAACAAGACAACGATTATTCAAGAAGCTCGTGTTTTTAACGACTCTCCAATTAGCCCTAGGAAATGCAGGGCCCTCCTCACTCGCATTGTCTACCTGCTTTACATTGGGGAGACTTTCAACGCGCAGGAGGCCACAACGTTGTTCTTTGGAACGACCAAGCTCTTCCAACACAAGGATGTATGTTCCTATTCTCTTCTTATTGCTGTGCAATGACCAGATCATGTCTTGCAAGAGCGCCTTGAGGCAGATGGTGTATCTGGCCATTAAGGAACTTGCAACCACTGCTGAAGATGTCATCATGGTCACAAGCAGTATTATGAAGGATATGCAACCAAACTCCGAGGTCATTTACCGGCCAAATGCAATCCGTGCTCTCTGCCGAATTATTGACGTGCGTCTGCCCAAATTATGGAGTCCCATGCGCTCATCGCTGTATAGCCTTCCATGGCTCAAGGTGTAGAGCGTTTCTTCAAAGCCGCAATTGTAGACCGAACGCCTTCTATCTCATCTGCGGCACTCGTGTCTTCATATCATTTATTCCCTCTCGCAAAGGACGTAGTCAAGCGTTGGGTAAATGAGGCCCAGGAAGCAATCAGCGCAAAGTCTTCATCATCCTTCTTCCCCGGATCATCAGGCGGTGGTTACCTTAATTTTGGCTCATCCGGAAATTCGAACAGCGGTTACCAACCTATCCCTTCAACGAGCTACATCACGCAATACCACGCACTTGGTCTTCTGTACTTGATTCGCCAGCAGGACCGTATGGCTGTGACTAAAATGATACAGCAGCTTGGTGGGGGCAAGTCTGGTGCAGGCACGACACTTAAAAACTCCATGGCCCTTTGTATGCTTATTCGCTATGCTGCGAAAGTGATGGAGGAAGATCCAAAGTACGTCTTTAGACACGTTATGAAATCGACTCCTTATTTTGGTTCTAGTATTCAAAGGCAGATCCTCGATCTTTTGGAAGGGTGGCTGCGTCACAAGAGTGACATGGTCAATTTTGAGGCAGCACGTGCTATTTGCGAGATGAAGAGTGTCACTGCTTCGCAACTCACTAAAGCAATAGCAGGTTTGTACCTTTTGAACTTTGATTATCTTCGTCTGAGCTGTTTACAGTGCTCCAACTATTCCTCTCTTCTCCCAAACCTGTTTTAAAATTCTCTGCAACCCGGACACTGGCTACTCTCGCTTTGACCCATCCTGCTGCTGTGGCATCGTGTAATGTCGATCTTGAGAATCTTATCACTGATCAGAATAGGAGTGTGGCAACATACGCGATCACCACCCTGCTCAAGGTAGAATGGAATTTGAAATAATTTTACACTCACTAATCATCCAATAGACTGGAAATGAGGCGTCCGTTGATCGCCTCATGAAGCAGATCACTGGATTCATGTCAGAGATCAGCGATGAATTCAAAGTTATCATCGTCGATGCCATTCGCTCGCTATGCATCAAATTCCCGACGAAGCACGTTTCCATGCTAGCTTTCCTTTCGGGGGTTCTCCGTGATGAGGGTGGATATGACTTCAAACGCGCCGTCGTCGAGGCTATGTTTGACATGATCAAGTTCATCTCAGACTGCAAAGAGCAGGCACTCTCGCATCTATGTGAATTTATCGAAGACTGCGAATTTACGAAGTTGTCCGTGCGGATATTACATCTCCTTGGCCTCGAAGGACCCAAGGCTCCTCAACCGACCAAGTACATCCGGTTCATCTACAACCGTGTCGTACTTGAAAATGCTACTGTACGAGCAGCGGCTGTTACAAGTTTGGCTAAGTTCGGCGTGAATGCGGTGGACGATGGTTTACGAAGAAGCATAGGCGTTCTGCTAAACAGGTAAGTAGCTTGTTCCATCTGGAAAAAGCAACTTACCAAAATTCCCAGGTGTTTGGATGACGTTGATGATGAGGTTCGTGATCGTGCCGCAATGTACCTGAAAGTCATGAAGGAGGCATCCCTTGCGGATACGTATGTAAAAGAAGGTATGTTGATTTTTTGACAATTTCTGTAGTGTCTCATGATTTGCTCAGAATCTGTATTCTCACTCGCCGCGCTGGAATCCAAACTCGTTGCGTATGTTAATGATGTTGATGCCAGCGCAAAGCCGTTCGACGCCTCGTCAATACCAAAGATCAGTCGGGCTCAACTTGCTGCTGAGTCGACTCGTCAGTATTCTTGTTTTCTCTTGTTTTAGATTCTGACGTGTTTGCAGGTCCAAGCACGCTTGACATCATTGCTGCACCCGCGACAAGAGCTTCGGCATCTCCGCCACCTCCGACCGCTGCAGAAACGCAATCTGCATATGTGCAGCAACTTGCGGATATACCACACTTTGCAGCGTATGGAACCGTCCTCAACAGCAGCGCAAAGCCTGTACAGCTCACAGAATCCGAGACCGAGTACCAAGTTACATGTGTCAAGCATATATTCAGAGAAAATATCGTATTCCAGGTCAGTGAACTGCGTCGCACCTCATAACCTTGCGTCTAATTCGGTTCCTAGTTCAATGTATCAAATACCCTCCCAGATACTGTACTGGAGCAAGTGGTTGTGGTTATGCAACCACAGGCCGATTCTGGTTTGACAGAGGACGTTGTCTTCCAAATCGACTCTCTCTCTTGCGCCAATTCACCTGGAATCGTCTATGTTTCTTTCAAGCGTGACAACCCCCGGGAATATACCACCACCTCCTTCCAATGTATCCTGAAGTTCATTTCCAAAGAACTGGATCCATCGACGGGTCGGCCGGAAGAAGAAGGTTATGAGGACGAATACCAACTGGAGGAGGTCGAGCTTTCAGCCGGTGGGGACTATATCATTCCCAGTTACGCCTCTTTTTCATCCGAGTGGGATCGTCTACGGTCTGGTGCGACTGCTACGGAAACGTTCTCACTTGGTGCCATGGAAAGTATCAAAGGTCCGTTTCACTCTTTCTGTACCCGTCTGCAATCTTTCCACGGCTGATGCAACTCACACCCCATCCACATTTACAGCTGCCTGCGACTCTATCATTGAGCTGCTCAATATGGAGCCTTTGGGTGGCACGGAGACGCCCAGTTCGCCATCTGTACACACGCTGCAACTTTCTGGTCTGGTAACTGGAGGAGGAGGCAAGGTGCTTGTCAGGTGCAGAATGACTTTCTCGCGAGGTCAGGGTGTTACACTTGAACTTGGGGTGCGTGCAGAGCAGGAGAATGCATGTGCCTTGGTTGTATCTGTCGTCGGAGGCTAGAGTTAGATTCGGCACGAGCACATGGTGTCTACTAGTCAGAGATTCAGTAATGCATAACGACTCCGTTATGTTCTCACGTCGACTGGGAGATTAGACATGATGATGTTGAAGGAATGGCTATAAGGAGCAGTTCCAGATTCCGGTAAAGCCGGTCCCCGAATCTAAATATTGGAAGTCTCAAGACAACGGATGTGGCATGAGTTTTGAACGTTTACATGATTCAAATTGCTCAGGAAGTGTTCGTACGATTTCGTGGCTGTCGTACCACTTTCCAGTGCTTTTAAGTCACATAGTTCCTGTGATATAATTGTGAGCTCATTCCGGTTTTCCTAACTTTGTTCTGACTGCAACAAAGTGTCATCCAAACTCGCGATGCATGCCCCCCTCCCACCACCGTCGCTGCCCACGCCCAAGGCTATCCGTGTTAATACTAGAGGAGCAGTGATACTCGCTGAGGAGTCGCCCGAGGTATGCATGGTAATCGGTTGAAGCTATGCATCACCTTGATTCCTCATAACACAGACTCGAGACAGTCGAGGGATATACCTTCCAAACTACATCGAACCAGTCTCACATATCGCAATAGACGTAAGTGCTAGTCTATCTATGATCCTAGGTTACTGATATCAGAACTATTGTAGATCGGCGGATCACTGGCAAAGGTCGTTTACTTCACTCGCTCTCCTCAGTCCTCTTCACCTCCATCTGTGGCGGCTACGCAGGGTAGTAGTCCCAGCGACAAAAGCTTCCCGACGTCTAGTGTTGACTCCCCATATGGGTCCCCACCAAACGCCACTTGTCCTATCCCCTGCAGCTCTTCACAAACACGGAACGGCACCCTTACACCCCGTGTCCTCGAATCTCATTATAACGGAAATGGGCACAGCAATGACCGTGACCACTATCCCCCAGACACCTCAGATTCCCTCGACACAGACCTTCTGCATTCTACCATCCTTAAACGCTCGACCGAAGTCCGTCACATCCCCGGTGGCTCCATTAACTTTGAGCGGTTCGAAACCTCTAACATTTCCGCACTTGTCGCCTTCATATCGGAGCTCATAACCCGGTCTGCTGCTGCGAATGGCGTCTCTATTGAGGAGATGCGCCGCGGCGTTAAGATCTCAGCTACTGGTGGCGGCGCACACAGGTTTGGAAAGCTATTCGAGGGCGAACTCGTTGTGGATGTGCGGAGAGAGGACGAGATGGAGTGCCTGATCGAAGGGATGAAGTTTATGGTGACGATTCCAGAGGAGGTTTATTACTTCTCGGATGAACTCATCCAGGAAGTAACGCATCACATATCAAGGGACGTGCAGAACGAGATCGTATCGGATGGACCTGCGACAAGTGGGAATACTACGCCCAGCACGAGTGCGGAGCCCGTTCTAGAGCGGCCATCACCAGACCCACCGCGGTATGCCGTGACATTCGAAACCAGCGAACCTTCTGCGCATCTTCCTTGTTTGCTTGTCAACATCGGATCTGGTGTGTCTATAATAAAGGTGGATGCTGATGGGTCGTTCGAACGTGTCAGTGGAACAAGCCTTGGTGGAGGGACCTTATGGGGACTTCTGAGCTTGTTGACGCCGGCTCGGACATTTGATGGTAAGTCGAGGACTTTGTAGTTTGATCGGTGTCTTATTTTTGGCGCAGAGATGCTTGCATTGTCCGAAAAGGGCGATAATGCTAGTGTAGACATGCTCGTTGGTGATATCTATGGTACAGACTACAGCAAGCTTGGACTCAAATCGACCATGATAGCAAGTTCGTTTGGCAAGGTTTTCAGGAGCCGAGGCGAGGCGAAGGAAGAAGGCGAACGCGGGACATTCCGAGCGGAGGACATTAGCAGAAGCTTGCTCTACGCTGTGTCGAACAACATCGGACAGATTGCGTGAGTTGCTTGGATATAGCACTGGAAAGTGCTTTCTTGGGCATGGGCTGACAGCCCGGTCAGGTACATGAATGCAGAAAAGTATGGTCTAGACAGGATATACTTTGGTGGATTTTTCATACGTGGTACGTCAAGTTCCTTATTCTTTAGTCATGCAATGTTGATGCTATGTTTACGTTTCAGGACATGCAGCGACGGTAGCTACATTGTCATATGCTATACGCTTTTGGAGCAAGGGAACTAAGCGCGCATTATTTTTCCGGCATGAGGGATTCCTGTAAGTTGATTGATGGCATTCACATTGAACGTTTTAAATGAAAGTTTCTGTGCAGGGGCTCAATCGGTGCATGGATCAAGAATATCGATGTGGAAGAGACGCCAACACCAGTGCTGCCGTCATAGGTGCTGTTATATTCCACAGTCAGTTCTCATGCACACTATTTATACCGCTCATCCCATTTTCGTTTGAGCTTTGCATATACATTGATTATGTGTTTTCAGATAGGCTTATCTTATATACATGCACGACGGAAGGATTCGGTGTGGATACTGATTCTAATCAATTTGCAATGTGTAGCGCGCAGCATAAGCCAAGCTTTACCGGTGACCGGATGGAATTACGGTGTTCAAAGATTCAAAGGATGCGCTGCACTACACTACAAAGTGCGTAAGAGGCAGTGCTGACTTATGGGAGTCGGTTGTGGTAATGATTAATAAAGTTAAGCGCTTAGCTGGCCAGACCAGACTTTGCCTAGACTAGATGATATGAAACGACTGAGCATGAAGGAAGGTATAGTGAGACAGTGCGAGCGGGGTTAGCCACGTGGACACACCCTGTGAATCTCATCTGACCACTTCCTTTAACCGAATTTCAGCTGTAAATCTAATCCCCTCGTCTCGAACAGGCTTGATAATTATGAATGGTAGCTGTAGGATAAAGATTTAAAAGGTTCTGTTGTAGTAGTAGGGAATTTAAGATTGCCCCTCAGTGACGACAAGTAGCACCCGTGGGAATATTGATCATTATAGCAGAGTAAAAAAAGGTTGCGGATATGGAATATCAGCAGTCCATATACAAGCCTTTGTCATGTCTCTCCCTTGAAAGCTGTCCCCCATCAGCTGCCATGGAATTAACCATGGACAACGTTCTCTTCCCTACTCATCGTCCACAAACCAATAATCATAGCATATCTGCTTCTTCATCTGTTCTTGGCGACGTTGACCCCGACCCCGACGACCAGAGCACTGTTTCAACACCTATAGCTATACAGGAAGATGAAAAGCCCCACAAAAAGGCGCACGATCCTGAAACAAATGACAAGGGAGCCTCTGCAAAGAAGCCTCGTCATCGTCACAGTCCAAAGCAGCTCGAAGCACTCAACGAGCTCTATGACAAAAATGAGCATCCCAGCCTAGACGACAGGACAGAGCTAGCTGAGAAGCTTGGAATGTAAGTTCCCCTTTTGGGCACCCCTCATGATTTTATTGATTTGGTCGACGGGCGTCTTTTGCATTTATGTTTATTCAACAACCCATACAACCTTCAGGGAAACGAAGACTGTTAATGCGTGGTTTCAAAACAAGAGAGCTTCCGCTAAGAAGCGCAATAAACCAGCAGCATCGACTTCTACTGACGCACCGCCCCAAAAAAGTCCATCATCTACGCTTCCATCAATAGCAAACCTTTTAAACTCCTCACCGCCTCCACCCACACGTAACAACATCTCATCCCGCTCCCATCCCTCCTCCTCATCCCGCAAGAAACAGAAGGATATCCTCCAACTTCACGACCATGAATATGACAAGTCTTTCGCCCCCGAGTTCTTGCAGCAGCAAGATCGTTTTGTGCCTGAGAACCAAACTGTCGATAGCGATCGGCACCATGCCGTCTATGCCGAAAGGGGCCACTTTCTACCCGACGCCGATAGCCGCTTTGTCTCCGAGAATGACGGCGCCAGTGATGGTGTTACGTCTCGAAAGGGCAGAGGCGAACCAGTTCGCAATAGAACAACCCCTGAACAAGCTGAAGAGCTTCGTCGCGCTTATGCGGTAAATGCTCATCCATCCAAGGACGACAGAGAAGAACTCGCAGAGCGCATTGGCATGTCAGTGATCTTTTATCAAGAACATCATATCATCCTACTGATCTTTTACTGATAGGCGCCTCCAGAGCGTAACAAACTGGTTTCAAAACCAGCGCACACAGGCCAGGAAGCATAAGGAAGACCATCATCCCCTTACGTCTTCCTCATCTGCAACTGCAGATGGCTCGTCTCATCCATCTTCTGTTAACGATGATGACCATGGGCCTTCATTGACCCACCTGAACTTCCCTCCAAGGGCATCTCATCCATCTCTTGTCCCTGACCGTCACCTGCCTCTTCCCTCTCTTCCCTTCCTCAAGTTGTCTCCACCTGAGCTTGATGAAGTCAAGGTACCGCGCAGCCGAATGTCTTTGCCGCCATCTTCGAACCCTCGCCTCACTTCACCTCGCATGCGAAGAAGCGTCACTCCATATTCAAGGGATCGTGAAGAGATGCCTCGAAATAATGAGGGCATCAAAGCAGAGGACGCACAATCCCGTCCTCGCCGCTCTCGCCCCGAGCCATACCAACTGGAAGCGCTCAAAAAGCTGTTGCATCGCACGTCGACGCCAAGTATCGAGCAAAGGAACGCCCTTGCGCTGGAAGTTGGAATGTACGTCAACCCCATCTTGGCATATCCTGTACTCACCTCCCCACCAGGGACCTCGGCAAAGTCACCAATTGGTTCCGTAACATTCGCCAAACAGCCCGCAAGCGGGCTAAAAGGGCTGGTGTTCCTCTTCCTCGCGCCCCCAGGGGCCGTGGATATCAATATAATTTCTCCCGGGAAACTTCATCAGGCTCATCTTCTCAAGAGGAAGATGAAGACGATGCAATGGACCTGGATGACGAGGACACCTATGGAATTTGATGTCGACGAGCGCAGCGAAGAGGACTTCCAGGAGGCAGTGACCCCTGGTATGTCGCCTTCTCCTCCACCACAAAAACGCATTCGGGCACATGTTCCACATCCGATGCCCCGTGGTGTGGGCAACATCGGTGTCGAAAGCATGGGTGTGGGACTCATCGAACCCGCTGCCTTTCAAGAGCTTGAGATGGCCGTGGGAATGTCTGCGGGACCTAGCGAGTACGTCAACGCAGATGCAGGTATGCACACCACAACATTCTCTGGTGTGAAGATCGAGGATGCCTTGCTATTATTGAGCTTTCATCAACATGTTGTGCATTAGGGTATGTGGTCTTTTCGGTATCCTAAATGCAGCTTCTCATGTGGTGTTTCATGTAGATAACTGATCATTGTTCAGAGCTATTTATATCAGCAACATGATGTGTTTCAAGGCCTGCCCACCAAATGTATCGACTATCATTACCCATTCGCGTGTTTCTGTGATCTTCGCTCCCCATCATCATTCCAACGACACTGCATACCGCATGGATGCGTTCATATTCATTATTGTTGCTTAATTGCCTATATTTTTTTGGTTTCTTGCCATCATTTCCCAAAGTGCATTCCACCCCACCGCGTACAATACATGAGCTCGATTTCATCTCTCTGTACTGGCACGATTTGTATGCTTTCCTGGTATTTAAACAAATATGTTGCAGTACATAACTATCTAGTCAGTATTTGTATGTTTGTTCGTCGTAGATAATTATTCCGTGTTACAATCAACTGTATGTAGAGCTAGCGAATTGACTGTTTGTTCTACACTGAATTGCGTCTTGCGCTTCTTCCTTTCCTACTTCCCTTGTTATTATTTGCGCCGTAACCATCAAGGTTTGGAACGGGCAGCTTTCCTTCCTCTTCCCACTTGTCAAGGATCTCGACCGCAGCGAGGTACCCCTTCTTCTGTATCTCATCAAACCTGCTGAATTGGAGTGTGCCGTACTATGCGCGTGTGAGCATCTTACAAAGAGACAGCCAAGACATGAGAGCATTCGCACCTCCTGAACCGGCATCTGCATGTATAGGCAGTTCCGTGTGACTTTGGCTGCTTCTAGAGTGTGTACACTCGACACGCTTCAAACAAATAAGGATAACACAAACTTGTAGTATGGTGTGGGAACTCACTAGGCCAATCGACTTTGGATCTCGGTAATCGCAGGTACCGTTCGAGCGCTTGAGAACGGGTTCCATCGGTTAAACAAGAGCCACCATCCAGAAACAGAGTCACCAAAGTTTCGAGGGGAATTGTCGTCAACCTGAGTAGTGTAAGATATGAAGGTAGAGGTGATAATTTTCGACGAAAACATACAGAACCAACATCCGCAGCAAGCACAACACTCGCGCCCATAGAGAACATCGTTGACACCTATTGCTTTATTTTAGGGGCCATCCAGAATCAGCAGTGATCAACTACTCACGGGTAGGTTATCAACTGCGAAAGGCAAGCTTGTAAGCAGTGGGACACAGGGTTGAATGAAGGAGCGCACTATATCCACCGTCGACAAGCATGTTGCCGTTGTCACATAATGGAGGCAGTAGTCCAACCAGAGTCATGGAAGCACCTGCATTATTTGTGAGTCGTATCAATAAAATCAGTTCGATGACCTTACGGATGAACCTCCAGGCATAACCACTTTCATGGATCTCCATGCGGGATGTATTGATGTTCGTAGTATTGCAGAAGTACGGCAGCCACATGTCTTCTATGTGAAGATCGTAGAAAGCCTGACAGATGTGTTAAAATTGTAAATCCATATTAAGTTGCCGAAAACTTACTTTGTATATAGTTCTGTTAAACTCATGCCCCTAAGGCGAGACGTGAATGCGTGGGACGATACAAAGTGTGATCAGATGACTTACTGTCGTATAAGCAACTAGGGGGTATGTAACATCTGAAAGCATCCTCCAAATGTTTCCCATTCTTCCGCTAAACTGCTTGGCACGATTGGCGCTCATTATAATGTTGCACTCGCGTGCGTAAAGACCACCTATAAGCGCGCCGATACTCGTGCCTGCGATGTAGTCGATGGGAATACCACGCTCCTCGAGCGCACGTAAGACACCCTGTTATCTTATCAGTGGATGACGACAACTGCACAGAGATACCACTAACAAGATGCGAGATGCCACGAGCCCCACCACCACCGAGAACAACTCCGACAGATTTTGCACAGAGTCTCCTGGCCAGACGAGAGAAATCATTGATCATGGGATGTGGCTGTGGTCTTGTGTGCCTAGATCTCCCCCTGTACTTCTGAATGCCACTCTGTACTCTATCCTTGAGGTTCTTGAATGCAATGACAACATCTGGATCTTGTATCTGACTGGTTTTCACGATCGGAACTGCAAGACCCTATCGTCCACGTTTAAATCACTAATCCAAAAGTGAAAGTTTATGTGTACACACCGGGAGTTCGACGTGAATATGTTGGTGTACCCAAGGTCGATTCTGTATCTCTATGAGATCAGCCATTCGTGAAGCAGTTCCCATAACACACTTTCAGCCATTCGCGTGTCGACCCAGGGGCTACAGAACGTTCGGGATGGAGTAGGACAAGCTCTTTCCGTGCTGTGGTCTTCATTGAAAGTAGTAGCCTTTCGTATTCTCCAATGCTTGGATCGTCACCCATTCCAACCACCATCACAAAGTCCGCCTAACAAGGGTTACAGCGTTCTGAAGCCTTGTGAGACATGAATGACTTACCTGTCGGATACAAGTCTGCGTCCATGGGCTGTTGACAGGTGAATCGACGACATAAAGCACTGTTCTGTATCTTTGCTCTTGGTCTGCAAGCCAAGCTGCAGCCTTGAGTGTGCCCATCCGAGAGAATGCGTGACGGCCAAGATGACCTGACACAGAGGCTTGATTCATATACGATGTCTTAGCGCCCATCTCTTCCAATGCAGTCTTCAGTTTCCGGGAAAAGGTATCGATAGGGACATTTCGCGATGTTGGGAGAATCGCCACGGTCTTTAAGTTAGTATTGTTCCGCCCTAGTTCAAACGCAGTGTTGCGTGTCTGAATATCGCTCGACGCATCCATCTCGTCACGTACGCGAGAGGCAATCGTTCGTAGAAGCCTAGACATGGTTAAAGACGAGCCTTCTATCAAAGATAGCGCTTACTGTGCAGTCGTCTGTGGATTTCTGCGCGTATTATGAGCAGATAGCCCAAGAGCATAGCAGATGAGGACTCACCTTGAGGAAATGGCGTTAAACAGCGTCTGGGGCATTCTAATCAGCTCAGAGTCACGGATTGCATGCATTGTCGTTCTGCGCGCTGAACTGGTGATGACGTCCAATTCTCCAACAGTATCGCCTTGTCCATATTCGCCAGTAATTATGACTTTACCACCTTCTCCCTCGGTAATTGCCCGTAGTCGTCCATTGATGACAATATAGAAACTATCACTAATATCTTCAGGGCGCCAAATGACTTGACCTGCGTTGACGTGCATCCAGTCAAGAGAGGCATCGATTTGCAGGACTACCACATCATTAGTATGTTATAAGGGATAATTGAAGGTAGTACTAACCTAGAGGTGACAGCAGTGAAATGAGACGTTTTGCTAATGTAAGCTGCACGATAGGTCTTTTCTCTACCAGACGTTCAAGAGAGTGAGCAGGCAGAAATCCCACGTATGTATCAGTCTTCGCTTGGATATCAACATATGAAGGTGTTCCACAGAGGGACGCTTCGGATAACATCAGGACATGCAAGAGCCGTCTGATATGAGCATACCGAGATAACCCGCAATTCCTCCTGGTTTCACGGTAAACAACAGCTTGCGACTCTGGGCCGCCTCAGGCTCTTGCTTGTGGTCGGATGTGTAAGGAGAGTTGGCGTCTGAGCTTGTCGATCTCGACCCATAGGACGCATGATTTGGCCGGGACTCCTCAGCACGTAAGAGAATATCCAAGAAACCATCAACAACATAGTAAAGACCTAGTTGTGTGCGGTCAATTATCGTCTATATACTTAACTGATAGGACTTTTACCAGTATTCCGTTCTCCGGCCTTCACAAGCGTCGAGCCAGCAGAGAAGAAGAGGATCTCGACTTCGTTGTCCAGACCGCTCATGTAACCGTTCGTAGTAGTAGATGACGTTCCCGTTATACTTGAAGCGCCATCATCCGCAGTTTCTAAGAGCGACAGGGAGCCAAAGGGAGACGGAAACACGCCGTTCGTAGAGCGCGCATGATCAAAAGGCAGGAAAGCTGGTGAATCTTCAATGGACTCATTCCCGCTCATGGGTGGCTGAAGTAGACCAATGGACTTCGCGATGCATGACATGACTTCCTCACGCAGATCAAACTCTTCATGAATCAAACGGGTCTGTAACGGGTCGCTTTTCTGCAGCCGAGGGGTTTCAAGGATGCTAAACGAACGCGCGAGTTTATACCCGTCGCTGCCTTGGCCAGTTGAGGTATGTAAGTCGCCAGCCTGTACCTGATTGCGAGGCGCACGAATTGGGATCCCTCGCATAGCAAGCGGACTATCTGTCAAGCTTTCTCGCGATATAACTGAAGACGTATACCCACTGTTAGCAGAGGATAGACCCAGAGATGGGGCGAGATTGAGGTACTCGCTTTCAGAGTCAGACCCCTGAATTGCGACGTCGTCAAAACGTTGACGCAGATATTGTAAGCCGCCACCCTCATAGAATGATGCAGGAAGAGGGTGACATGCAATCTCGTTGATTGCTTTCTCAGTTCGAAGGACCTCCGTCGTTAGCCCGAGATATCTGTGCGCCGCATTGAATGTGACACGTGAAAAGCGCGTCAGAATGACTGAAGATGTGATGAGCAAAGTGAGTACTCGATCTCGCAGAAATTGTACCTTGTACGATATGACTGGTTGCTTTGGGAAATTTCTTTGTAACTCTGCGAAATGCTTCTGCAGGGATGAAGGCCAATGTGCTGTCCTCTTTCGCCCTGGCCACGATACCATGATGGAGCTGAGTTGAGGGGTTAGAGGCTGATCGCGAGCGGGAAGCGCGCTGTGGCGGCGACTTAAACCTGTCTCCGATGTGATATGGGGATAGACCAATGGGAGAAGTCGCGTCTGCGGGATGAGCGGTGGAACCAGACGACGAGATGGATGTAGCACGAGAAGGCCGGGAAGCTACAGATGCGTAATCCAGGCTAAAGCGAGACACATCCGAATCCGCGCGGGTAGTACGTGATCGAGGTGTTTCTCCCACACCACTTGCAGAAAGAGCATCATGATTGGCGTGGACATCTTCTTGCCAGCTGATCTTTATGTGCTCAGTGAACAAGCTGAGGATGCTGAATAAACTAGACAAGGTTCCACCGCTCCCAACTTCATTGATAAGCTGGTATCCATTCATATCCTCTTCGTCCCAAGATCCATTTTGGCAATTAGTCTGGCCTGCTCGAGCATATACCTGAACCATGCCATCGACGACGCAATAGAAGCTCTTGTCTTCGTCTAAAGAGATACTATCCCCGGCAATTAAGCGTCTTGTTGCAAGATGCCTTGCCAATTCATGGAATACCTGTTGAAATATGAGGGGTTGATCGACGCAGACGACGTGGATTACTGACCGGTTTCTCGAGAAATCCGAAGACACGGACAGCTTGCAGGAAATCGTCCAGGTAGTTGTGAAATGCTGGGGGAGGCTCTGTTGTGTTCACATCCGGGTGAAGTGCATTCACGTCGGGCTTCACTAATGGTGGCTCCTTTAGTGAAGAGTACGTGTTAAGATATCGCAGGCGTATCCAATAATTTAGGGCAACTGCTGAAGCGGAAAATATGATGGCAAATGACCAGAAATTTAGCTAAGTGAGTATGAGCGATTCATATCTCAAGCAGCGATCTTGGAAACCACTGACCGTTAACGTCATGGAATAGGACAGGGCAAAGTAGATGAGTCGGGGGGTAGTGATGGTGGAAAAAGCGATCAAAGCTTTTGCCCATGATAAGAACCATACTGCCGAAACACCGAAACGTGAGCTTCGTCTGATACGTGGCCAAAGAACGACATTATGGCCTACATATCACCCAGAAGAAGGCAGAGAGAAGGGAGAGGAGTGGATGTCTCCCGTCATGCTCTGACGATGAATTGAAGGCATGCTCCATGATGGACGATGTCCGTGTTAGTATGTTCACGCCAGCTTTAAGAGCGTCTGCGATCCAGCTTGTTAGTCAATGCGTTCAGGGACAGACCTTAGGGAGGATGAACGTTTGATACGACGTACGTGACTAGCATATAAGTACGGCTGAATTCGCTAAAAGGGCCAGGAGACTACGGGCCGAAGAGTTTAGCGCAAGGTGGCTGTGTTATTGCACGTTCACAACATGGCAGCCGCGTCCGCATCAGCCTCTGAACTGCAGACTTCGTCTGGGACAGAGCGAGACAACGAGCCCAGGTTGGACGTAGAGTTGCTCAAGGACACGGCAAGAAAGGCCTTGATCGACACTTTAAACGCAGTGCGTCCTTTGGTTCCCGTACAAGTGTACTGAAGGTTCATTCTGTACAGGTAAATGGCGCGAAGACACTCGTGCTTGACCCTACTCTTGCGGGGCCTTTGGGACTGGTCACAGAAGTCGCACTATTGAAGGTACTTCTTTACATTGCCATGATGTTGATTGTGTGATTCACTCCATCATAAGCATCATGGCGTGGACAAGATGTTCTGGCTTGAACCAGGCCCATTGACCTCGACAACAACAAATGTCGTGTACCTTTGTCGCCCGCTGATCAAGTATGTCAAGATTATTGCAGGTCTGAATTTCGCTTGTGTACGGGTGTGCTGTGGACTGAGTGCATGCAGATCAGGTCAAAGCCCATACTCAAGAATCTCAAAAGCACAGATATACACTCTTCCTTGTACCTCGCGTCTCTACTCTAGTATCAAGGATGCTCGAAGAAGAGGGTATTCTCGGCGACATTACCATATCCTCCTACAACTTGCAGTTCATTCCAATCGCGGGCGATGTCATCTCGCTCGAGAACGATAACGCGTTCAAGGAGTTATGGGTGGTATGCACACCATCCACATATTGACAGCAAAGCATAGCTCAGTCCATTCAGGATGGCGACGAAACCGTGATTTATAACTCTGCGTTAGCACTTAACTCGTTGCAAAAGGTGTACGGTCGCTTCCCCCGCATATTAGGAAAGGGAGACTATGCCTCGGTATGCGCCTCAATACTCCTGCATATCTCCGCATAAATTCATTCTGTACAGCGGCTGGCAACCCTTCTTACGAAATCGCTACCTGATCAACCTTCTCCCTTGTCAGACCCCTCTGCACCCTCTGCACCGTTTGACTCGCTCATCATTATTGATCGTACCGTTGATATGATCACACCCCTTCTGACCCAGCTCACATACGAAGGCCTCATCGACGAGTTTATTGGTATCAAGAACTGTAAGTAGCTATTTTCAAGATGCGAAAATGTGACCGGTATTGACATATTCGTAGCTCATGTTGAACTACCAGTCAGCCTCCTCACTCTCCCCGCTGCACCCAACCCTTCGAATCCCAACGCCACCCCATCAGGATCTGCATCTGTCACTCCACTTGTCAATGAAAAGACGAAGAAGCACCATCTCTCGGCTGCCACTGACCCGCTATTGGCTGAGCTGCGCGACTTAAACTTTTCATCCGTAGGGAAAAGACTCAGCAGAGTAGCACACCGATTAGATGAAGACTACAAAGTGTGTACTTCTACTTATTGCCGTGGCACAGTAATTGACAAATCAAAGGCTCGACTACAGGCAAAGACAGTTGCGCAGCTTCGCGACTTTGTTGGCAAACTTGGTGGTCTTCAAAGTGAACACCAGGCGCTGAGACTTCGTAAGGGCAACTTGGTTTTCTATTGAATGCTCTCATTTCTCTGCAAAGATACTGGCCTGTCAGAGATGCTCTCTCCGAAGACGCGCACGGAACTATTTAACAAGTCACTTGAAGTTCAGCAAAGTAAGCACATTTACTCATGAAATTTCTCTTGAATTTAATGTCCAAATATAGATCTTCTGGCATCGTATGAGGTCTCGGCTCAGATTAGTGCAATTGAAGATATGATTGCACAAGGTGCAAGTATGCAGACTATCGTGCGACTGTTATGCCTCGCTAGCATTACCAGTGGTGGAATCAAGGCCAAATCACTTGACAGTGTAAAACGCGAGCTTCTCCAAGTAATATCAATCGGTTTTGCCCGTGCTTATTGTGAAGCTCACAATCCATCTTACAGGCTTACGGGTATAATTACCTCCCCCTGCTTCTCTCGCTAGCCGCACCCCCTTTGGCTATTCTTCTGCCCAATCCCCTCCCAATTTCCACTGCTCCTGCTGTTGCAGGAAATAAATACCCCTTCATAACCCTACGCAAATCACTCCGACTTCTTATTGACGATAACCCTGAAGCGCTGGAGGAGGTAGAAAATGATATCAGCTATACATACTCTGGATACGCGCCTATTAGTATCCGGCTGGTACAATGCGTTGCTCAGAAGAGTGGTGTCATCAGTAACCCTGCAGAGAAGAGTACCGCAGACGACGGAGATGGCAAGGGCAAAGGGTCTAACGCCAGAAAACTCTATGCGCATCCGATCGTGGGCTGGAAAGGCTTTGAGGACGTATTAGGTACGATCCCGGGCAAGACATTTGACATTGCGCAAAAGGTGTCTGTATCTATCAACTCCACGGCTTCTTCCGTTGTCTCCTTGAGTAAGTTTTTAGGTCGGTACCATTTACAGGTACTTCACTATGCTCACATAAATACCCAAATAGTGCGACCGCACGAGCAAACGACGACAACTGCCGTATTTTTTCTGGGCGGATGTACGTATACTGAGATCGCTGCCCTGCGTTGGGTGAGCCGACAGAACAAAGGTACTATTTCATCGAACTCTATCGTAGAGATGACGTTGACTTTTTGGCAGGTCGTAAATTCCTCATCGTGACGACAGGGATTGTAAGTGGAAATAGTTTAATCGACAGCATTGCAAGCACTGGGAAGAACCTCTCTGCGACCAAAGACGTGGGCACCTATTAGTGTGCGATTGAGCAGACACCGGTAGAGTGTACTCATGGCTATAAATATTGATCTAGTGCTAAAAAGATCTACATGTTTTCCACCGTCTGCCACGCATCTTGTATTGCTGATCAGTGCAAGAAGAATTGAGTCTAAAAAGGATCCCTAGGGTTGCCTTGGGGAAGAAGAAATGTCGAGCTTGCTTAGAAGCATGGATACGAGTCTGGATATTTCGTATCCCAGCCAGACTTGGATCAACACCGACGCGACGCGTTTGTTTGCCTGGCTTTGATTACCGGACCCCTGGTACTTGGTGGGGTCGAAGCTGTATGATCACTAGGGCTAGTACTACTGGGCACCCGAATTGCGATATCGCAGTCTAACCAGATTCCGACTTACTCTAAGTTGGCAGAAAACGTGTACATTTACCCCAGGAGGATGACAAGTGCACAGTCGCCCAAAGAAATGCGGTTCCCCCAATGGCCATGCAGGGTAAACAACGTTCAATTCTTAAATAGTTTTTTTTGTTTTGATATTATCAATATTACGTTAACTGCAGTGACTGGGGTCCATTGGGCGCGGGCCCTCAACAAGCCCCGGGTCAACAACTTACGAAGAAAAAGGTCCGCCAAACTCGAGCCAATATGAACCTTTCCTCTCTTCAACAGACCACACCAACATCCCCTTTCCACTCACCTTCCAAATTTTTCCGATCTCAACAGTAGGTCGACCCGATTATTGTCCTCTTTACTCAATATTGATGACGCCTTCCAGTTAGCTTACGGGTTGAACCGTGCACTGCCCCTTTTATCAGCGTCCTCAACGAGTTCGCATCAACCGCGTTTTCTCGCTTATACATCCGAGTCATTTGTTCTTAGTTTGAATCATGGGCCGGACAGAACAGAAGACCGTGTCTGAGAAACCCGTAAAAAAGACTAGTATGTCCCGTCGCCATCTAATACGTAGTTGATCGCTTATGTGTTTATTTTCTCTACAGAGTCTGGTTTCGGTGGAAGGAAGAAACTCAGCGCATTCAACAAGTTCATGCAAACTGAGATGGCCCGGTTGAAGGAGGAAGAACCCGACATGTCCCACCAAGACAGGTATGCTCATTATCACCCCTACGTCAGTCTGCTAATCCACCAATCTGTAGGTTCAAATTAGCGACGTCTAACTGGAAGACAGCCAAGGAAAACCCCAGGGCTGCTGCTTGATCCCTGGTCTCATCGCTACGATCGATTACTGCTTTGCGCTTTCCTCGTTCCTTCGCCTCCTGTTTGCTTGTTGCCGCTCGCTTCCGTCGTGCTATATCATTTGAATGTTCAGCTGCGCATTCTTTGCCGAGTATTATTCATATCGCCTGTCGTTCTTTCTGTAGCCCTGTGTCTGTGCTGTTCAGGGTTTTTGTTGTCGTTCTGCCTCAAGTTAGTGTTGCTACTAATTTCACCGTATTCACGCTGCTAGTTGACTTTGCATTGCAATTATTTCGTTGCCCTCCTGCGTCGTGCTTGTGTCTTGGCCGCACTGATTGTGTTTCCCTTGACAACAATTGGAGTAATTCAGATTTGGGTGCGACTGTCGGGCACGACACGCACGATGAGATCATGACACGACATGAATCAATAGGACTCGAGGACCCTAACGGCTAGGTTCTTTGCCGGATAGCCTTGCTCGATGGATGTAAGTTTGTATTACTTGAAAGCCTCTTATAAGGTCCTATACTATACGGTTGACCTGAAATAGGCTGCCTCAGGGATTCTGATGTTGGACTATCAAAGAGAGTCCCATGTATTGCTCAGAAATGGTCAAGTCGTATGACGTACCTGATATCGGAACATGGATCAGTATAGCCCCTAAGACGTGTTCCGATGAATTCCGTACCATGCCATCGTAGGCGCCCTATCAAGTTAAGTCTCTTGTCGTCCTGTAACACCATATTCCGCTTTTCTTTTTCTCTCTCTTTCCTCTGTTTTTCTTATCTGTCTCTCTATCTGCTTGTATCTCTTTATCTGTATCACTTATGGAGCAAGCACCCTGGCGTCGATAACGATGCGTTCTTCTGCTTCGATCCCTTTGAACTGACGCTGACTCCCAACGCTCAAGGTCCGTTCCCTCCTTCCTTGTGTCAGTTTCCTGTATCAATCACAACCCCCGTAGTAGACGCTCTATCCATCCAGCGAAATCGGCCCATGGAGGCAAGCGGGCAGCACGATCCAGAGCCTAGTCCCATGCTGGGCAAGGGCAAAGGTCCTTCATTACCGATGCCCATCCCAGCAGCAACTTCCAGTCGCAATTCCCCTGCAACATCTCCAGAATCACCGCATATCGTCGACTCACTTGGTACTTCATCCTCTTCTCGGGTACCATTCGTTTCGATTACAGGCGAACATAATACGATATCGATATCACCAGATAAGATTAGCTTTGTGGGCTCAGAAGACCATGATATACAACTTGCCGAATCATCGAGTATTGATGATCGTGTGTTTATGAATGCCTCATTGCCCGGCAAAGGGAAAGCAAAGGATCTAGCTTACACGTTGCCTCCTCTCTTATTCTCCACGAGCAACTTGCAATATCGCACCACTGACTGGCCGTCTTCTAGTCCTAGCTCGCCCACCCCAACTGCGGGACCTTCCTCTTACGGGTCAACTTACACTTCGCCTCCCTGCGCGTCCTCTAGTCTGTCTCACTCATACTCCCAGGCCCCCGAGGATAGTGCGCAACAAATCCCGGAACTAACAACAGAGCCCTCCCGGAGGCGATCATTGTCCAACTTGTCAATCCATTCCACACGCTCCTTGACTGCTTTATCCATGTCAAGGATTAAAGTGAAATTGGGCTCATCGTCCAAGGGCCCAAGCAACCTTGCCCGTAGATTTTTGTTCAGGCATAAGGCTAGTGCAGCCGCCACATCAATAGATCTCAGCCCTGCCGGCTCTGTGTCGGATCCTATCTTAGCGGACCTTACAACAGCAGGGCACGCCAACTGCCTTCCAATATGGAAAAACCCTGATTTCCAGCCTTGTCCGAACCTGGAGTTTCCATCGGACGCACAAACGCAACTTCAACAGAGCGCCGATGGTCATGAAAGGCTCAATAGCATCACGGGCAAAGGCCGCTCATATTCCTCGCCGCTCCCTCAGTCTGTCTTTGACATCATTCCTCGAGACAATAGTGACGTGTTTGCCCCCGTGCCTTTCGTCCTGCGAAATTTCTTCGATGAGGCTTTACCCAGAGAACTGAAGCTGCAGATCTTCTCAGCCTTAATTTCCCTGCACGAAGACGAACTTCAGCTGTGGAAGTCATCGGGACGATGGACTGCCTCAAAAGCATCCTCACCCAAGTACCGCTGGGTGGGCAGAGATCGTGGGATGCGCGAGCTGGTGAAGTTGAGCAGGGTAAGCCAGATGTGCACGGTGTCGCAGTATCTGCAATGATACATGTTATGTGCTAGGTTTCAAAGGCGTGGCGCTCACTGGTCTTTGATGGTCAGCTGTGGATGGATGTCGACCTCAAGGCATTCCCAAACCTTCCAGCATCCTTCCTTTTGCGTCTTGCAGAGACGCTTGGGCCATTCATCAAGATCATGGATCTTACTGGACACACAAAGCTCGATCATGGCACCCTGGGACAAGTCACGACCAGCCTTTGTGTACGCTCCGCGCCAACCACACGCTTCCCATACACACAACTCTTGAACGTAAACCTGACAGGTTGCAATGCCCTGACTACGCAGGCACTACACAACCTTGTCAACCATTCGCCGTTATTGCGCAACCTTTGTGTCAAAGGCCTGAAGGCCGCCGACAACACTACGTTCGACTTTCTCGCGCACTGTTCCCACTTGACATCTCTGGACATGAGTCGGTGTTCCAATATCAACGGAGACGGGCTCCACAGATATGCAAATGACGTGCTAAGGCGCCACGGTCAGCTTGCGCTGAAAGAGCTCAGATTGTGCGGATTGGAGGGTATTTATGACGAAGTCCTGAGAGTTTTAGGCAGAGCAGCACCCTCGTTGGAAATCCTCGACCTAAGCTATTCTCGTTCTCTGCATAACTCGGCGTTGGAAGCTTTTGTGGCATGTACAGAAGAAGAGAAGTCAACAGAAAGCGTGGTGCTGACTGCGCGTGAGGCGGGGCGAGAAGCGCGTGATAGTGGGCGCTACCGGAGACGAATCACACGGCTCAGACATCTGTCGCTCTCGAACTGCAGGCTGCTTACAGATATCGCCTGCTCCAATCTAGCGTATGCAGTGCCGCGTCTGGAGCTGTTGGAATTGGCAGGTATTGGGACGGCGATGAAAGATGAGGGGCTTGTGAGGCTTTTGGAAACCACGCCACTTATCCGAAAGCTTGATCTCGAGGATGACGCGGATATCACCGACGCGGTCCTGAGCGCACTAACCCCAAGTCCCCCAGAGGGCACAGGGTCAGGGTCAACACAGCCCCCGCAGACAGGACAGGCGCTGGAGCACCTAGTTGTGTCATTCGCTGACGGCCTCAGCAACGAGGCCTTCCTTCCTCTCATCCGCAATTGCCCTCGCCTTAGGGTGTTGGAGGCAGATGGCACATCCATATCTGGTGTCGTCCTCAAAGAATTCGTACGACAGGCGCGCGAACGGAATGCGTCCGATGCAACCTTGGTTGCTATCGACTGCCGTGCCGTGGGTGAGTGTTCCGTCAAGGATGTTTCCGCGACAACCCGCCCTCGCAAAGGCTGGCGTGCCTGGGATGCGCGGAAGCTCGCGTACCTTGACGGTCGGGACAAGGAAGAACTGAAGGTGGGGCAGGATGAGTGCGATGAAAAGCGCATTGTGTTGAAGTCGTTTTATAATTGGCAAACTGTGGACGCTGTTCGAGCTGCGCGGGAGCGGCATCGGCGGAATTATCGGCGTGCGGATAACGGATCATCAGATAATCTTGAGGACGTTACCCAAAATTGGGGGCGCATGCGGTGGTGGACTCCCAGTGTTGGGAGGCGAAGTTCACCTGGTTTCAACACCCCAGGTGGGGCGGTCAGTGACCGAGGGGGATGTGTCGTGACGTAGGATCCTTATACTTGTACGCTTTAATGGTTTTTTTTCTGTTTTACAAAGCTGATTGTGCACTTTACCCACATAATGAGCGTTCTTTGATGTATTACTGATTTTTCCCTGTTTTTTACGAGTGGGTTAACTGTATTATTCCAGATTATAATGTGTTAAATGAGAGAAGGGTCCGAGGGATAGTGGTCCCAATACATGACTGGTGTCAACCTGACTTCTTCTTCTCCTTCCGTCTTGCTTTTTTGTCAGCTTTTCGCCGCTGCGTTTCGTCGGCGGTTGATAAAGGAGTACTTTGTCCTGACTGATCTGGTGTCTGGGCAGCCGAGATCGTATCTGCTATGGGTAAAGTGGAAGCGGGCGACTTCTTTTTTGGTTTCTTTTGTTTCTCGGACTGTGAAGAATGACTACGATCATCATCTCCGTATCCTGTGAATGGGTGAGTTCTGGCGGAACTACGAAAGAGGTCACGGTTGGGGCTCACCCGAGGCTGCGAAAGGATCAATCCGTTGTCGCTTCCGTCTGCCACCTACTTGTTCTTCACGTTCAGGGACACTTTCAACCATTCGTAATTTTCCTTTGTCTTGTGGTGGCGGCAGCGCCTCCTCTTCCATGGCGTCCTCGTCGCCCGACAACTCAGCCTCATCGAACACTTCAAGGTCCTCTTCTTCTTCACTACCCAATTCCTCCAGGTTCTTCTCGTACTCTGCACGCTCCGCCATTTTACTGGTGATTTTTACTGGAACACTGTTCGCTGCTACTAGAAGCAGGTCCATGTGCCACATTGCTTGGTTCTTGAACCTTTACGAGCTTTGCTTGGGCGATAGCGTGTTTAATAAACCTGCCGGCAGCTGCTTTATCGATTCCAAGCCTCTCTAAAAACGGGTGGGATAATTAGAATGAGAGTCAACGCTGGACACAAAGAATCCTCGCTTTTCTCTTCGGAATCTTCTGCACTTTTTATTTTGTCAAAGTATTGGCGGACGCGGTCCTGAGACAAGAATCAGATAGGTTAGAGCTGTACTGCAAGAGACGGGTGCACCAGTTCACCGATGACGGGATGGGTCCTGGGATCGATTCCTCGTGTTTTCAGGTATACTGTATGTGCGATTAGCAGGATTAGATGAGCTAGCTAGTGTTTGGCGATAGATGCGCACCAAATACAAGATCGTATAGTACATATGGCAGAATCACTTGCAATTTGGCCTGCTGAATAGTTTCGAGAGCTACAAGGGTCTCGGGAAGGCTCTTGGTGAATAGAGGCTCGAGCTGAGTTTCGAGCTCATCGAGAGATGCGTTGAGGTTGGCCACTTTGGCCAGTAGTTTGTCCTCATCGGAAGCCATGTTTTAGGACAAGCTGCGACGTTTTCTGTCAGTCTCCCCTAATTAGACCAACTTGAATTGGAGGAGTACAAAGTGTTTATTCGTCAGTGGTCACGGTCTTTGACTACGCGGGTGAATCACGTGGTGGAGTAAAAATAAATCAAATATTTAAGTGTGAAAATATTGAATTTAACTCCTTTCTCCCAAAGGTTTCTCTCAACGATCATGGTGGGTTTAGTCAGTTCCATAACCTGACCATTCTGACTAGGTCATACGCAGTCCTCTGAACTCAGGTATACTGCCAACACGCAGTTGGAGCATCGTGAATGCCCTTTTTCGTTCAATGTGATATTTCTGACCCTTATTACTTTCAGTACACGCTCGTTACACAGGAACTGGTATGTTCCGTTTGTTGATATCTCGGTGGTTCGTTTCTGATGTTTCTTTTACTTCTCCAGGTCACGCAGACTTGACAAAATAGTACGCCCGTCATTTAAATATGGATTACCCATATACTGAGCATGCAAAAATAGTGACTGGATCACACATCAACACAGAGATACGCTATCTTCTATCGTAGGACACCCGCCCTTGCTTTCGTACCTGGCTCTTGCAGACGGAGAAGCCATTGGCAGGACGAAGTTCGAGATGACAGAAGTACGTCAGCCTGCTCTACGAACTTGGATCATATTCTGATAAATTAATCAGCGAATGTTGCAACCCTGTGGCCCCCCTCCCAAGAAAGACGAGGATTGAACTTTGTGTTATACTCCTTTCATCGTACTTTCGCCAGGTACAAGGATCATGTCCATGGGGAATCCATTTCGTCATAGGTCACCTATCCTTCATCAGCGCTCGTGTTCTGATGGCATTCAAACGTTCTTGTTTGTAAGAGATGTGTTCATAATTATGACGCCTGTACTCAATTGAGTACCGCTCCCCCTA
The DNA here is from genome assembly GCA_016628085.1 of Suillus occidentalis. Lineage (NCBI taxonomy): Eukaryota > Fungi > Basidiomycota > Agaricomycetes > Boletales > Suillaceae > Suillus > Suillus occidentalis. Next base: position 234,028 of record JABBWB010000009.1, read on the forward strand.
TCACACTTGTCAAGATATTTCCCTGGGCTTATCATGAACCCTTGCATGAGCAAACAGTATAGGACCCTTGGGTTGACCTCACTAAAACAGGAGAAGACCCTTCATGTCATTGTCAAGCGGATTCCGGTAGGAGATGTTCAAATATCTTCCGTTGTGGCTCCAGGAAGATGCTAAGCTTGTCTCGGCAAGTCGACTTTAGGCCAGGGGACTCGGCTACGATTTAGTGTCAAGTGCCACGAAAATGACAGCGCTGAGGGATCTTCTCGGTGATGTGGCGGGTATGTCCATTTGACTCATCAACATTCACATCAACTGCTCGAGTGGAGCGATGACTGATCTTGGCTCCCTTCGTTATCTTGTGAGGAACCGTGTCCTTCAGGATGTACATACATGGGTTAATATTACGTCCTGAGGTGCCGCCTCCATGTCACTTTGATCTGAAATGGGAAACTGCTTGGGGTAGCCGTCACAGACGGATCGCAAGAATCCGGGATCAGACTATTGCTGTACTGGGGCATCGCTTTAGTTGATTCATCAGAATATAATGATTTAGAGCGGTTTTACGCAGAAAATGAGTAGAAGCACGAGTCGTGCTGGCTGTTGTGCCCGTTCAGTTCATGGTCTTGTTCAGCCTTGTTCTTCAAAATCTTTTCGGGATTTTTCAATGAATGTACCCGGCGGAAGCATACTGATGGGAAACTTCCTAATTTAGACGTTAGCTTTTGGGTGTTGTCCCGGAGCCGTCACAGCCATTGTTCCCTGATCAGATCAAGTGTCGGAAATTTGGTAGATACCCTAACGTGCACGGTTTGCTGCCTTGTTCAGATCCTGATTCATGATTCATGAACAAGGTACGGATGACATTACATATCCTCTAGTCCAGGATTGATCAGCTCGCTCCTTACAATTCCCCCACCACCATCAATCAGCCGCCGCAGCGCTTGTCTAGGACCAATATCCTGTCCTCCAACGACCACCACGCCCAATCTGGTCCTTGCACCGTCTCTTATAGACTGCGCTTTGCCCTTGAGTTGATTCCCTTTGTTTTCAGAGGACATTTCCCTTCTAGCAGCCCACAAAGGCCTATAGTTCTGGCCACAATCGCTTAGACTTGCCACAATCGTCGTGTATTAATTCTGCGCCGGCCTATTGCATCATGGCATTGGCAATCTCATCGCAACCTTTTCCTCCTTTTCAGCCCCATTCTCTCGGCGAGTGCGCCTCGTCCGAAAGCTTGGTTCTGACCCCGCGACCATCGTTTTACAACTTCTCAAACAGCTCTTACACTCCAACCGCCTCTTGCAGTCGCCCCAGTTCTTTCAGCAGTATTGACTCTGGCTACGCTAGCATCATGGGGCCACAATCTGATGCAGACTCTATCCGAAAGCGCAGGTTCGATGCAGACATGTTCCGACCAATCCTTCGCACTTCGTCATGGGATCCGTCGAAGAAGAAGACGTTTATGCAGAGGAAAAAGAAGTCACCAATCGATGCATCAGATTCATTTTCCGCGAATTCGTGCCAAAGCGCGAGCACAAGCACTCTCCCAGATGAACCAGACTTATCTAGCGAAGAAGACGAAGATGCTGAAATAATGCAGGGGACGCACTCCCCTGCAAAAGCGTTTCAGGCGAAGAATCACTTTGCCACAAGACGAGGCATGATCCATCATCCCTACCCTCCCCACCAAGCACCATACATGCAAGCATACGACCGTACACTTCTTGACAAGTGAGTCGTGTTGCTACCACATTCCTGTGCTCTGCGCTGACAACCACCATCATCACAGCGATCGTTTCTCAGATGTTCTGTTGCAACGTCTCAGTACCAATGGCACGCCGTCATTTCTCACATTCAACGGTAACCCGCCCACCACTATTCTTGATGTGGGATGTGGTGCAGGACATTGGGCCATCAGGGCTGCCAAACATTGGCCGAAAGCAAGGATAATCGGTATTGACTTAATTGCCCCCTCAAGCTTAAATGACGGCATTGCTACTCCATCCAATGTAGAATGGAGGCAAATGAACTTGTGAGTATCTGCGACTTTCACATGATTTTGCTTTACTTACAAATATTGCGCAGCGTCGGGCACCGATTAGGCTTCCCTAGTGACACGTTCGATCTCGTGCGGATGGCAAACCTGTCCCTGTGCATCCCTGTTGAGAGTTGGGAAGAGATTCTCACAGAAGTCATGAGAGTGTTAGCGCCCGGCGGACGGCTAGAATTGATTGATGATCAAGCCTTATTCCCAACCGTGAAATCTTTGGAACCTGCTCCAGTCTCGCCGGCCGCCACTTCCCGCGGTCATTCGTACATCGAGTTTGACGACAGCGATTCTGATGACGAAGCTGATGACGACTTCAAGAGCACACGGAGTTCTCTATCTCAAGATGACGAATCCCCGCCATACAATGCTGCGTCCGAATGGACGAGAGACGAATCCAATGCGAAGCATCTCGAGAGTCTGTTCACTGATATGCTCTGGAACAAGTACAAGATCCGCACAGACCAACGAAGATACATAGAGGAAGCTCTGGATAATGCCTTCGGCCGCTATAACACCCAGAGAGTCGCGGCGATGACTCTCGCTATCGCACCTCCTGCGCCTAATCTAGACCCAAGTTCAAGCTCAAGCTCAGGCTCGGGCTCCGATCCTGATAGAGCGTCAGTGTCAAGCGGAGACAGCAAAAGCCTGAAGAAGAAGAAAGGGGACGTCTTCAAGCAGTGGATTACTGTTGAATGGGACAAGATTGAGAACAAGGGCAAGAAGAGCGACCGTTCCAGCAGAGAGAGCGTCATGTCCCCAATACCACAATCCATTAGCGCCAAAGCTGCAGGCCGTCTTGGTATTTCCTCTTCTGCCGCTACTTCCCCCATTCTACAATCGCCCCGACATTCAGTAATTCCCCCGCCCTCACGCCCCGTTCAATCTCCCGGATTGGTCTTATGGCCCAACACGTTGATTGAACTGGGGTCTTTCGAGCTTGAGATGCACGCCTGCAAGCACATGCAGAGTTTGCTCGGGTGCAAAGCTGCGCTGTATGAGTACGCGCAGGAATTCTTCCGCGATGCCGACGGAAATGTTCTTTTAGATGACGCAGTGTTCGATAATCTCATTTGGGACTACGAGTGGTGAGTACCTTTGACTGCATATTTCCCTTCGAAGTCTCACGTTCCACCGACTTAAAGCTTCCGCCGCAAGCGTTTCAACTGGCCATCAGTGATCCCTGAAATAGAAAAGTCGACTCCTGATGAGCCCTCCGTCACTCCAAATAACAGACTTTCAGCCGAAATGCTATCTATTCGTTCGCGTCCTCGGGGAGGCTCAGACGCCAGTATGAAGCTACAACCTGAGTCATCACGCTATTCGAAAGACGAGCTCACTTTCGTGCGCTCCATCTACGTGTATACTGCCAGCAAGACCGCCACCGACGATATTATTTTGTCGTAGGAGCGCCATGTACCTAACTTCGCATTGTCTGTATACCCTTCGTTACTTTATCCGACGCTTTCAACCCGGATTTTAACACAATCCTTCGCTTTCCTCCCTCGCTCTGCTATTGATTATTGCTATTTGCATATCACTGCTGTATCCTGCATCGCTGCACTCGAACCCTCAAGCGCTCACTCATTACTGTAATATGGTTGTGTCACACATAGATTGCATCGTAATATCCGGTACCTTATATTCCATTTACACCGGCTGCAAGGGATCAATTCCATGTACATGTATGATCAGCCGTATAGAAATTGGTCCATATGCATAGTCCGTGGATCGCAACAATCTAAAGTTATGACTCCTCATAAGTGATGACCTCAACACTCTCTTCATCATCATTGGCCGGTTGCATTTCTTCGTCACCTTCGTTCGACAGGACATGGGTCGTGCTCAGGCGCGAAGTCTCTTCGCCGACTCCAGCGAAACGTATTGACCCAGTAATCATGATCGGTTCCGAGCTAAACCGGCGAGAACAGTGATCCTTGAGGTTGAGTACCATGCGGGTGCCGATAACCATCTCAACAAGCATGATGAACGGGATAGATATGTTTGCGTGCAGCGCCTGATTGTGTGCAAGGACTTATGAATAATAGGTCAGAAAAATAACCCAAAAAATCTTACAACTGCATTCCGCCACAGGCCCATGACGATAGCGCACATCGCCAAGTTTCTAGACCAATCATTAGCCAGCGAGTAACAACATACGAGTTGAAGATGATGCTGACATGAAGAAATAAAAAATGCTGTCTCGAACGAGCAAGCTCATGAACGTATTCACGCGCAAGCTGGAGGTACCAGGGGTGGCCTTCCTCTCTCTCATATTACTGAAAGAAACTCTGATGGCCAAGAAGAAGAGTAAGATCTCGAAACAAAGGACGGGAATGAACAGATAGATGAAGTTTGTGTTGATCCCGGAGAAGGAGCACAAGTGCTTCCCGGGAAAAGGCTCGTCGGTGACTGGTGATGTGGAGTGAACAAGTGTGGCTCCACGTCTCTTTGCACTACGTACCAACCAATTTGCTCGTTGGACCAATGGTTCTCCATATCATTACAACAACAGCAAGGAATTCGCTGAAAAAACCAAAGACCAATATGAAGAGTATCGGCCTACTTCGCCGGTACATAGCATATATTCGGAGTTGCATGATGCCTGTGCAGGTAGGGTAAGTGTCAAATTGTATATGCCACAATTAAAATTTACACTGAGTAAGCCATGAACACAGAAGAGTACCCCAAGCTCGGACCTGGAAAAGTCGAAAGCCTTGGGTGTAAGTCAGATGCTGGTCACATAGAATACGAAGTCAATGTACTTGCATCTAAAAAAACGCGAAACCAATACTATCAGTATGGAGTACGAATAAGTGCGTTATTGATCATACTCCTGTAAACAACTTTGTAAGAAAACCGCAAATCGTACATTTAGACAAACATGCTCACTTGTGTTGATGCGTCCTCAGTGAGGCACACTAGAGCGCGTGAGAGAGATAACTTGTGACATAAATATTGACATACGATATGCACCAAGGCTAAGAACATATCAGACCACTGATAAGAACTAAATGCAAGGGCTTACATCACAACGGAATCGCCCAAGTAGCGGTCCTAACAAACGTGAAGACTAGAGGAATGCATACTAGTTGCACATACCAATAGATATAGGGCGGCTACTAATGAAGGCGGCCTCTGCTGGATATCAACGAAATTAGCATATGGCAAACGGACACTATTTTCAACTTTTGACTCACCCAAATATAATCTATCTAAGGGTCCAGCAACATCTATGAGTTTTACTCGTCGACAATTGCTCAACAGTGACTCACTTCACGACCGAAGGTCAATGCTGAACAGATAATAACTAAGTGAGCGGTCATAAGACTTTATGGATTGCATACCGTGATCATACAAGACGGTGATGGCGACTGCAACTGAAAACAGTGTTTGTGTTAAATTAGATTAGAAGTTGTGAACATCAGCGGAACTAACTTTGTGCGTAAGAAAATGATTTAAGGTCATGTGCTATTGTTGTTGCAGTTGAACTCATGTGTTGCAATGGGATCAGCTACTTCTGGGTAACGAAGAGCTCTGGGGCAAAGGTCATCAGAGTTGTTGGACGGCGAAAACGGCAGCTCCATAGTCGGACGATGCTATATATAAGGCTTTCGACAGACATTTCAGAAGGACCCACTATTCGGGCTGATAACAAAATTTAAAAGGGGTAACGTTTAGGATCAAACCGCGATTCAAAGGTTTGACAAGGACTTACGTAGAATTAGACTCGCGCAGCTCAGAGCCTAGAACATAAAAGATTCTGAAAAGAACGCCTATAGCCGCAGAGCTTCCGTTGCCGAGCCCGACACGAGTGAACAAAGTATCATTGAGGAACATTAACACATGGGCGGAGGCGAGGTTCTGGTAATCGACGGCATGCTTACCTCAGGGTACGTACTTTGAAGATTGTGGTGGTCGCTTATAGCTATGCACGAGCGTCATGACATAATTCACAACTGGGGAAAGAAAGAGATCATGGTGGAAATGCCGCAACCACTGTATTTTGACTACAGAACCGCGAGTTCCGTGTCAGGATGATACAGTTCCGCTTAGATTAAAGCTGACCAAGCAATATGCTTGATCAAGTACTACTGCCACTGCCACTGTACTTTAGTCAGGACTGCGCAGCACCCTCCTCAACTTCTGCCAACAGATTCGGCGCGCTGGGGAATACATGTTGCAAACTTTCGTGTCATCTTTTACTCACTTGAAAGACCGCCCACATGCAGATCGAGCTTTGCCCATGCTTCAACGGGTAGCCACCTTAGTAAAGCCCATTATGAGGAAACATGGCTGGGTCTTACCGTTATTGTCTGAATTTTTTCCTGAAAGCCCCAATCTGGTTGGTAAGTTCCTTCTAGCGTCACTTGAAGCTTCTTCACAGGGTCACCCATCATGCAGGATTGAGTGAGCATCGGACACATTAGCTGTTCATTGCGCTTGCTGACACACATTCAGATGTAAACGGAGGGGAGCAGATTCTTCTGAGATTGCGCCTTCCATGGGCTCCCGACACCTTTTATGAGGAAGATCAGGTTGTTCGGGTCATGCTCCACGAGGCAAGAAATTTATTCTTACAACGTGTTCAAGCCACTAATGATACTTCACTAGCTTACCCATAATGTGCATGGCCCTCACGATGAATTTTTTTACAAGTTTCTGGCTACACTCGAGGATGAGTATGATGCACTAGTGCGCTCTGGCTACGCTGGTGAAGGCTTCTTTTCTCCTGGCCACCGACTGGGCGCAGGGGTATCACATGACGTTCCACCACACTTAGCTAGACTCAAAGCTCTTGAAGCTGCCGAGAAGAGGCATCGCGCAAATGGTATCCTCGGCGGCGGGGGCAGGCTAGGAGGCTACAGAACCACTGCACTGCAAGGCATGGATCCTCGTGAACTGGCTGCACAGGTCCTTCTTCACGTTTTAATCTCCTTGAATGTACGTTAATACTACTTTTCGCAGGCTGCTGAGCGCAGAAAGCGTGATGAGATTGAGTGCGGGTCGGGTACACTTGCCCAGCGCGAAGCCGAGAGAGCGGCCAAGGAAAGTGTTAAAGACATCATCGACCTTACCGAAGATTCCCCTCTGGAACCGTGGTCTTGTCATGTGTGCACGCTTCACAATGAGTCAATTGTGCTGCAGTGTGCAGCATGTTTTACTGTTCGTCCCTTCAATTCGCCTAGGACTGCGAGTCAACCACGTGTTGTTGCCGGACCATCGAGGCCACAGGGTAGTACTTCCGGATCAATCTCCGATGTACAAAAACAGTCTAGAGTCATTGCAGGGAGGCAGCCAAGCAATACCAAGGGTCTCATACCTCCGCCTCGCAAAGCAGTTGAGACCTCATCTGAGGATGGACAATGGGCTTGTGCGGTCTGCACGCTCGTCAACGACCGACAAGCACATCAATGTTCCTTGTGTTTAACAGGGCGTCCTCGGGATCCTTCTATGGGATGGACCTGTACAACGTGTGGTGAGGCTGACATACCCCACCAGTTTTGGTCATGTCGATTTTGCGGCGCGATCAAGACGGAGAGCACTTATGGCTAAAGGATTTTGTCTCTTGGGGCAATTTCATATCTCAGGGGGATTTAACCCCTTCACGTTATAATCTCATAATACCTTGACCGTTATGATGCGGAACATTCACGATGACAGTTTTCCTCTCATGTATTGTTGTTTGGGGCTGTGCCCTGTGTAGATATATCCGGTCATCGTACGATGGAGCAACAAAGTGTTTGCTCATGATGCTGCGAGAGTCGCAATGAGTTGTTTGCCAACTGGGTCACAAGGTGATAATGATTTCGTTGGAACCTTCTTTCAATTGAGTTGAGTGGGTCGGCACTTGAACTATGTGTGGCTACCCGTCTGTATCGTGGGTTTTATAGTTCCTGTCCAAATCTATTTTGATTCAAGCTTTTGATAGGTGCACCTCAGACCGGTACTACCGTAGTCCTCCAATGTGATGATCATCCCTACTGACTATCACCGAATATAACTTTCAAGTTCTCGAGACTCTCCAGGTCTGCTTTACTTGATTTGTCGCTCCCCCGGAACGCCTCTTTGACGATGGCGGTCTTGCGTTTTTGGATCTGGAGTATACGGCCTTCGATGGTGTGATCAACCTCGAAGAAGGTTGAATGAATAATGTCTACTGAACGGAGATCAAGACTCACAATAAAGTGTTTGACGTAGACAGTTTTCTCTTGGCCTATTCGGTGCACGCGATCGATGGCTGTCACCAAAGTCAGTATGGTCAATTATAGACGGATACCTAGGCGCCAACCTTGACTTTCAGTCGCCGCATTCCACCAGCAGTCCATCTGAGTAATATTAATCAGCGTAACAGGGCAACAGGTTCCGGGGGACTAACCATGAAGACATGGTTAGCACTCGTCAGCTATCGTTTGAAATAATATTCAGAAAATTTAAGAATTGGGTAGCTTGTGCTTACGTTCAAACCAACACCACCTGCTTTCAAGCTGACAATGAGAACCTTGGGCTTCCGCTCGTTCTGCTTGAATTCTGATATGGCAGCATTGCGCTTCTTGAGGTCCATTGATCCATCAAAACGATACCAAGACAGGCGTTCACGGTCCAGTGCCACAGAGATAAGCGAAAGGAAGGATGTAAACTGCGAAAAGACAACAGCACGGAAGAAAGGGTCTTGATCTCGAAGTCGCCCTGAAACCAACTTAGCTCAGAGTGGAATGGAACGCTAAGGAGCACCTACTGAGGTTTAGCACTAGCGCATCCAGTTTCGTGGACGATCTAAAATCATTTCGGCGAAGGAAGACTTCTGATGTCGACGGCCCCTCTTTTTCGCCTCCTGTGGGCTCCTGGTGTAGACTATCTTGACTGGACGGCCGGAGAATCTCAATGAGGTCTTGCTCCTTGACTGGCCCTTGCGAGCACGTTGGGCATCGCGGCATCTCTCCCTTGTCCGTGCACGTCGCAAGATATGATATTATGCATTCTTTACAACTATACTGCAACGTTAGTACGGGTAGATGAAACGGACAGTGTCAGGCGCACCATCGATGCATACAAGGAGGGATAATAGACGGTGTTTGCATCACATCTAAGCAGATTGGGCATTCTGCATTAGCGGACACATCGAGGTTGGCTAAAACGCTCTCAGCATAGACCGCTTTCGAGCCACTCAATAAATCATGCTCTGAGATATCATTCATCAGGGTGTCCACGTCGATCGCTCCATCTTTAGAGTGTCCAGAGGGTTTAGTCTCTATCCCATCGCTAGTATCAGTGACGAGATCTGGATGAAGTACTGCCCGACGTAGTCTTGGAAAGAATTAAGAATTAGTATACATCAGGCATCGAAAGTCTCACTTCATAATCATAGCAAGAATGTGGGTGTAGTTTTTGCCTACGAGCCCTTTCGCATTGAGCTGATCGAAGTTCCGCTTTGCCGCATTGTAAATGGAGTCGTATATCTTCTGTTCTGCAGGTGTAAAGTGCAGTGTATCAACAGTGACCTCCTTCGCAGGTAACTCGACGATGCGTTTTCCAGAGTTATCACGCATGTTCTTTTCGCGTCGGAGAAGGATACTCTCGAGGATCACTTGCACTATTTCTATTGCTTTGGGATCGCGAGCGAGGAATGGCAAAGTAATGAAGCTGGCAAATCGCTTCAGCCTTGACGAGGACAAAAGATATTGAGAAGAATAGCCACATACGAGCGGAAAAATGAGTACGATGACCATGGTGTATACTCCAGAAATTGGCTGGTACGGAATCAGTTGAATTATTGTAAATGACACTTTTGTCACTCACAGAAGCGAATGAAGATCCTCGAGTTTATTCACAATGGGAGTTCCTAATCGTGATTTAACATCTGGATTGTGAAAACCACCAGTGTAGTCACCTGTTACGGCCCATCTGCGTCTAGCACGAAGAGTATACACAGCTCGTGCAGTCTTACTTGTCCTGGACTTACAGTGATGAGCTTCGTCCAAGATAACTCGTAGCCACTCCACTTTACAAGCCGTTAGTCCAGGAATCTAATTTGATCCCTAGAACATACCTTGGAAGATAGAAGATTGACCACTAGACTTGAGGTGCTTGGAGTGTTCGGAGGCGAGTACACCATAGGATGTAATAATCACAGTGATAGACGCATCATCCATGGAATCATCTTCTATACCGTCCAAGTCTAGCCTATTCTGTCCGTGCCACACAGTGACTTTAAGGGTTCCTGGTGCACTCGACCGCTGCAGTTCCTCGTGCCACTGGGAGAGCAATGAGGTAGGAGCAACAATCAATGTTGCAGAAGGGCCTTTGGTAGGCTTCTTCCTTTGTCCAAGAGCTCTTGACCGAAAGGCATTGTCAAGTTTCAGCTGACGAGTGCGTGCAGGATCCCTGGAGGTATCGTCAGAAAGAATAGGTTCCGGATCTCGGTTTGTATGAATGAGAGCGGATAACATGATGGTTTTTCCCATTCCCACTGAGATGAATGAATCAGTTTCGATCACTGCACAAAGGTCACAGGAACGCACTCTCTGCATGGCGTGCCAGATTTAAAGATTGTTGTTTATGAGCAAGGTGACGTCAGATCAGAACTACACTTTACCGTCACTGGCAGGACATGAGTGTTTATTAATCAATGGATGCTTACTACTTACGCGAGAATCCCTCCTTTGAGTTTGCGTTCGGCTTTAGGAAAGTCAAGACTGAGTTCTCCAGAGTAAGGGTTGAAGTAAAATGGCCTCTCGTCTTCGGTCAGATCGATTATACCATCTCGAGGCTCGGTAGGGAAAGCATACCTATAAGAACGGTTGACCACTGTTCCTATAGCATGGTTGGGGGACTTACTCGCTCCATAGAGGGTGCATAGATACAGGTTCTCTAGCAGATATTTCGCCTGATTCCTTTGAATGCATCCACCTTGTATGAGTCAGTAGTGGAACAAGTAATTCGATAACATTTTGGCCCACATAAGCGCCTGTTTCTGGTATCCCCTTAGTGTTAATGTAAACGTATCAGGAGGATCCATCTCAGCCATCGATTGATCGTTCTTCTGAGCTCTGGAAGACTGTCAACATGGGAGCCTGACAGTATGAAATGATACCTGCTTCTTGTAGATGACGTCCAACTCGTTGTCAGATAGTTCTCCGCCTTCTTCTACTTCTACTTCCTCGCCGTCACCGACAATTTCAATTTTCATCTTCTTGGCGCCGTTGGGATGTTGCGTCAGTTTCTTGTTCATACAGTCAGATCCACTTTCCATGTTGCCATCATCTTGGACGTGGGCTCCCCTACAAGGGCGGAGGTTAACAGCTTCGAAGAGAGAGAGTAGCGCAGATTTGCGTTCTCTGAGAGTTTGTTCATCATGCGTTTCTTGTCCCTGATTGAACATCGTTTCTGGTGGCCCCTCCACGGAAGTACTCGGCAGCTTGAATGCAGATGCACGAATATATACAGACAAGGAGACTATCAAGTCTGCACCAGAATGTAGAGTGGCTGGGCAGTCTACTACTGTACTGCCCTTGAAGTCGACAATCCCTGGTTGCCATTAAATGCAAGGCTAATTCACATGGATGATGAAGTACCAAAGTCAAGAAGCCTTGAAATCCAAGACGAAACATGCTGCGGAAGACGCCCAAACTCTGGTTGAAATGTGTGAGCACCCTTATATCATTTGCAGATGGGGCTCACCGAAACCACGATCATTCGTAAGGCGGACTACTGTGTCAGCTTTCTTCGTCGTTTTGGGCGGCTGTGATTTCAGCATAGCACTGAGAGTGAGTTGCTTCTTTTTACTGTTACCGGGAAGGGCCTTCTTCTTTCCTTTGACTGAGACTGGTAAGCCAGATTTAAAATCATTAGGATCGTCTCGTTCAATGCGAATGGTGTCGCCTGGTTTGATATAGCCTTTGCCTCTAACAGTACTCCAAGCATTCCCAACAAGGAATGATCCAAGATATGCAGGATGATCAAATGATGCTTGTCCCGTACGCGCTTGAACCATGAAACAAGGTGAAAGTCGCCTCTTCTTGACCGGTGGTTCTTTACAAGAAGGACCTGGCGCTGGCGAAGAACTTCTGAGAGACGGACCTGATGACACACTGCTGACGCTGGAAGCTCGAGGAACCTCCTCAAAGGAAGGTATCTCCAGGTCGCTTTCGCTGTCATCACCATTCATGACTAATCCCGAATTAATCGCAATCGGCTTTGGAGTTATGAAACGTGGAATATCTTCATCGTCACTGTCTGCAAAGAACAGACGCTTCTCGTGTGGGGAGTAAGGTGGATCCGATGGTGGAGCTAGTTGATGGAATGTTGGCGGTATTGAGACGACAGTCTGAGCGGTTGTGGAATTCATGTCATCATCCTCATCATCAGAACCTGCGAAAAAAAGACCACCACGAGGTTGTAAGTCCTGGGTCATGATGAAGTTCTGTTGTAAAGGAAACGAGAGACGGTGGTGCTCGAGGACGTAGTTCCGACGCGCTAACGCGAGTCAAATGAAACGCGTTGGAGTTGTTTGGCAGTGTTATGAGCCGCACAACAATAGGAGGAGAAGCTTTCCTCTTGAACATCTTCGCGTATTCTAATTTCATTGCATCGTCCACTTGTTTTCCAACCCCCGAATACTTGCAAGAAAAATTTCCTGGATGAGCCTCAGGCAATGGACTGGCTATCGACTAACAGGATATATGGGATAAAATTACTACTAGATTTGTGCAACCAATCGTACACGCTTCAAGGTGAGTACAGAATGGTCACGCTGTGTCGCTTTTTGCTCATGTGTTTCGCCGCGTTCATTAGCACCAAGGCCTATTTGAATCAACTTGGACAACATCGCTTCCTCTGTACTCACTATTTTTGTTCCCCAGGCGCTCAACCGTTATCGGAGCACGAGGCCAATCGATTCTTGCGTCATGCGGGCAGTGTGCGCACAATGTGTATATACATCAACGAATATTTTCTCTTGCTTACGGGCACTTCCCATAAAAATGTTTTCCAGGACTGCTGTCGTTATCCTGGCCGGAACAAATTATAAATATCGGGTACTTCCTGCCTCCTGCGCAGGCTGCGTCATTGCTTTCTCGCGGCCTTGCCCCCTCGATTTCACATCTTTTCTGACTCGCTGTACTGTCCTTAACTTTTGTGCTTAAAAAGGATACACAGCAGATGAGCTGTCCCTACTCTCGCACTCCATCCCTTATGCAAGCGCCTTGTAACTCTCATGTCTGCACCTTAGCTTGGCAGCACTCCAGAACATATGGGCTGGTGGCATGATCCTCCGACAAACAGGAGAAGCCGTCGGATAGCGTGGTAAATTTCTCCTCGAACTGCAGATGAGCCCAGCATCGCATACCCCCAAAAAGATCGCAGGTCTCCTCAGGAATACACTGCAGTGAATGCCATTTTGATGTGTCAAGTCGTGGATCTGTTGCTTCTCATACTACTTATCACGTAAACTCGTGCATGCCGAGGGCGATAGGGCTCGGAATTCTGGCATCTGCTTACTATTCAATACATCGTTACACTGACATTGAAGAGCTGCATGCATGGAGAATATGATCGATCTGATCAATCAAAATACAAGTCTAAGTGGCGGATGCTTTCTCAATCAACGGATTTATGTAAACGCGCTAGCCAAACAAGTGCAAATTACAGATGCAATTATTACAATTTACTTACTGAGATATTCTTGCCATCGTCTTGCGCGATCTACTGTAACAAAATGCAGCGCGGCCTACCAATGGTACGTCCTTTCTGTGTCTGCTTTTCATCATAATCGATCCTTGATTTTAGCAACCCACTGTCGTGCTCCTTCGGGAGGGCACGGACACGTCTCAAGGAAATCCACAGCTGTTGTCCAACATATCCGCGTGCCTTGCCATATCCGAGACACTCTCCAGCACGCTTGGTCCGCGTGGAATGGACAAGCTGATCGTGAATGACCGTGGCGAAGCCCAGATCACCAATGACGGTGCAACGATCTTGAAGCTTCTTGACATTGTTCATCCGGCTGCAAGGACTCTCGTCGACATCGCACGTGCCCAGGATGCAGAAGTCGGCGATGGAACCACCAGTGTAGTACTTTTAGCTGCACAGTTCCTCAAAGAAGTCCGTGGGTACATCGAAGAGGGCGTTAGCCCGCACATCATCATGAAGGGATTCAGGAAGGCATCACAACTGGTACGTAACACGTGCTGCTCGGCGATATGATTTGAAAATAATTATATCAACAATCAATAGGCTGCAGAACGCATCAAGGCAATTCAGATTAGTGTTGACAAGTCTGATCCTGTGTACGTTTCCGACTTTTCGAACGACAGTCCCTAACACTTCTTCAGGCAATTCCGATCCCTTCTACTCAAATGCGCATCAACGTCAATGTCGTCAAAATTGATCCATTCAGAAAAACCATTTTTCTCGAACATGGTTGTTGACGCTGTCCAGAGCCTGGATCCAGACGAGTTGGATGAGTCACTTATCGGGGTGAAAAAGATTCCAGGAGGTGGCATGCAAGACTCTCTGTTGATTCGCGGCGTTGCTTTCAAAAAAACTTTCACTTATGCAGGTGCCGAGCAACAACCGAAGTCCTTCCGGGATCCTCTCATTCTCAGCTTGAACGTGGAGCTCGAGTTGAAAGCTGAGAAGGACAATGCCGAGGTTCGAGTGGAGGCAGTGAAGGACTATCAGGCGATCGTTGATGCAGAGTGGGAGATCATTTACAGGAAGCTGGAAGCGATCGAGAAGACCAGGTGCCAAAGTGGTGTTGAGTAAATTGCCAATCGGAGATCTAGCCACTCAGTGGTTCGCAGACCGGGACATCTTCTGTGCTGGTCGCGTACCGGCTGCTGATCTCCGCAGGGTATGTCAAGCGGTAGGGGGTTCTGTGCAGTCAACATGCTCAGACATAGCTCGAGAGCATCTCGGTACTTGCGGTCGGTTCGAAGAGCGTCAAGTTGGGGGCGAACGGTATAACATCTTCGAGGAGTGCCCCAAAGCACAGACATGCACGTTACTTCTTCGTGGTGGTGCAGAACAGTTCATCGAAGAGGTGGAACGTAGTCTACATGATGCCGTCATGGTCGTTAAACGAGCAATCCGTAATGGTGAGGTGGTGGCCGGAGGCGGAGCTGTCGAGGTAACTCACGGCTCATTGTTTTTTTATGATCTTCTCTCTAACTTTGTGAATCAGATGGACGTGTCCGCGCACATTCGGAAACATGCACTGTCCATTCCTGGGAAACAGCAACTGATTTTAACTGCCTTTGCTAAAGCACTAGAAATCATCCCTCGGCAAATTTGTGACAATGCCGGTCTAGATTCTACAGACATTCTTAACAAACTGCGCATGCGTCATGCCGCTGGCAGCAAATGGTTCGGAGTAGACGTTGACGGCCCGGAAGGTGTCCGCGACAACATGGAGGCATTCGTTTGGGAGCCTCCCCTCGTCAAGTTGAACGCAATCAGTAGTGCAACCGAGGCTGCATGTCTTATCCTCAGTGTCGACGAGACAGTGAGAAATCCACAAAGCGAGGCGGTAAGTAGGCTCTTATCTTTCTCTTTACAAGAACTGAGGAAACCTCTTTTAGCAAAACCCAGGGCCAAAAGCACCACCTGGTGCAGCAGCTCGTGCTCTCCGGGGCAGGGGCATGCCCAGGCGGTGAAGGAGACGGCATCGCCGACAAAAGATAAGAAAGAGAAGTGTGACTTGATAATGACACGTACCGTACCGTTTGTTCTCAGCAATCAAGTGCTGATCCAAGTCATGGTACTTGCATTGACATAAGTCTTGTTAAAATAGAAACTTCCCCTGGGAAACGAACTCTTGGCCATTGCGCCATTGCGTTGCAGAATGAGTTGCTTTGTCACGGCGACAACCTTATTTCTTTGCCCTCTTTGCCTCATTCTTGTATCTGATCTCTGATATACATTCACCAGGATACCAAAGCTCTAGTATCCAGCACGTACTAGATAACGTGGCGTATTAATCAGGAGCAGAACCAGGAGCAAAATATGTTTGACATTGAAGCCTCATGGCGGCCACTGGTATCATGTCCACTTTCCACCCTCGAATTCATCATGCGCGTCTACTGCACGAAAGGTACACACACCCACGAGCATGGTGCCTGATCTTTTGGTTCAAAAGGACACGGAGCAAGACTTTCGATGCGGTAGGAACGATGGATTTTAAGTCACGCTCCGATTCTCCAACTGCTGTTGAGAAGCCCTTTCCTCTAGACGACCATTGTAAGGATCATCAGACTTCCCGCAGCTTTAGGGAAAAAATCTTTCAAAAGCATCGCATTGACCTTGATAGCGTTGCAACGCAGCCCTCCGTCTTTGATGACCCGGTGACTCTGGAGGTGTATCGACCCCCTCCTGAATATGAGAATACGCATAGGTTCGATCCCGACGCAAGATGGACTTGGAGAGAAGAGAAGGTGAGTGTAGCAGAACTAAGACCTTGGAATCCTAACATTGGCTTGCTTGTGATTGTAGAAACTCGTTCGAAAGATTGATTTCCGCATCATGATCTGGGCCGGCGTGATGTTCTTTGCGCTGGACCTTGATCGAACGAATATTTCTCAGGCGAACACCGACAACTTCCTACAAGACCTGCATCTGACCACAAATGATTTCAACCTTGGAAACACGCTGTACAGATTGTCCTTTTTGATAGCTGAACTTCCATCGCAGCTGATATCGAAGAGGGTTGGGCCGGATGTTTGGGTACCAACGCAGGTACTTTCGTTCGCATTGTCTCTATGCAATTCATCAATAACAACATATTAGATCACTCTGTGGAGCATAGTTGCACTCTCGCAATACTGGCTTTCTGATCGTAGATCCTTCCTTGCAACAAGGTCCACTATGTTCGAGAATCTTTTTGAACTTTTCATATATTCGTCTTAGGTTCCTTATCGGGTTCCTAGAAGGAGGATTTATCCCCGACGTCGTGCTCTACCTATCCTACTATTACACAAAGACAGAATGTGAGACTTAATTCTCTTATATTGTGCGTGCGCCTGACACTTTTGTGGAGTGCCGATTCGCCTTGCTTGGTTTTGGGTCTCGAACTACATAACCGTGATGGTCAGCGCTTTTTTGGCCACTGGCATCCTTTCCCTTCGCTCTGGAGATCGCGCCGGCTGGCGTTATCTCTTCTTGATAGAAGGATTGGTTACTCTGGCCGTTGGCATGACATCATACTTCCTGATGCCTCCCGGACCGACGCAAACAAAGGCTTGGTTTAGGCCAAAAGGCTGGTTTACGGAGCGCGAAGAGATCATTATGGTCAACCGGTCGGGCTGACAATTTTATCCTCATCTCACTCTACTGAATTGCAACGTAGGATTCTGCGAGATGACCCAACTAAATCAGACATGCACAATCGGGAGGGCTTGACGATCGGGATGATCTGGAATGCCATCTGTGACTGGCGAATGTGGCCTATATACGTCCTTGGGATCACACATATGAGTATGCGTTCATCATCTCACTCCGATTTGACGACTTAATGTGGTCGTAGTTCCGGTTGGACCACCGCAGACATACCTGACGCTTTCGTTGCGGAACCTGGGATTCACCACTACTCAGTCCAACCTCTTGACGTTGCCTAGCACTACCTGCGGATTAATCACACTGTTACTTACTTCCTATCTTTCGGAGTTTGTGCATTCACGAGTCGGCGCCTGCCTAGTACTTCAGATATGGGCATTGCCATTGCTCGTCGCGCTTCGAAGCTTTGGGCACAGTACCAACCAATGGGACTACTTTGCAGTAGTTACCCTGATCACTGGCTTCCCATACGTCCATCCGATCCAAGTCGCCTGGGCCTCTAGAAATTCTGGCAGCGTGCGAACACGGACGATATCGGCCAGCATATATAATATGTTTGTTCAGGCAGGAGCTATTATTTTTGTGAGTACAATTGCAGTCATTATGGTGAGCTCGCGTTAACAGTCTTCAGGCAAATATATATCGCGCGGATGACGCCGTGAGTGGTTTTGACCTCGTGCATTTCAATAAAGTGCTCATCGATCGATTTGCTGCATCTAACAAGCCTCTGTGTACGTTCTTTTTTTAACTCCTTTCGTGGCTGAACATCTGACGACGACGTTGCAGACAAACGGGGAAACCTCATTTTGATTCTCATCTGCAGTGCAAACATCGTCATTTATATATTGACGTACTTCTTTTATCGTAGCATCAACCACCACAGAGAGCAACAGTGGAATAAGATGTCCGTCAAGGTTTGTCCAAGATCCTTCTGGATATGGCAGATCCGATCTAAGAGCTTTTGACAACAGGAACAAGAAACGTACTTGGAGACCACAGAGGATTTAGGAAATGAGAGGCTAGAGTTTAGGTTTGCTTATTAGCGCGAACACTGTTGGATGCCTTTTTTTGAAGTAGACCAAGCCAGCACCAGACGATTTTGCGTGTCCATTGACATCTTTTCTTTGGCGGAATGATCGAAACGCCAGTACATGTAGAGTTCTGCAAACTTGCCTGAGAGTCCTGAGATTAAGCAATCCTCGGGGGCTCAGGTGCTCAGCGCTCAGCCCCCGAATCGCATGCCAGAGACAAAAGCTTATTATGATGGCCACCATACCCATCGATACCGCTGCAAAGCTTCCTCTGGAAAAACCTTTTTACTAGTTGTATTGGCAGTATATTACAGTGTATCGTGTATGTGAGATGATTAGAGGGATAGATCAATGTAAAGGACGTTGGAATAGCTGTAGAGGCGACGATAGTATGATACAATGATAGGGTGGCGATATATATACAAAAGATGACCGACCGACAGCATGAACAAAATTAGTAGACTGGTACCAGCTCGTTAGGAATCACCGTCTGGTTTTTCTCAGTATCGAATACTGACGCCTGTGCGGCTATGGCGAACTATTTGGCTTTCAAAGCCAGCTTTCTGGCCACCTAGCACCGCAAGGTCCTGCCAGTGTAACGTAATGAGAACGGAGACAATCAAAACAAGGCTGGCAAACGCACAATGATCAAAATGGTCAGGCTGAAGCGCCTGTCGCGAGGTTTGGCGCCGGCCTCGGCAACTTCGACGGCTTCTTGCAGGATGATTCTCAAGCATCAGGATGCTGCTCTTCATGGAGGTCAGCCTGCATTCTGAGAGTAAGTCGGGATGCAAAAAGATGTGAGCAAATTCTTACAAAGTCAAGAATAGCTGGTCTAGCACCGACATCCTCATCCTCTTCAACGACGTCGCACTGATTGGCTGAGGCGATCATCTATAGTATTCTTTATAACCAAATGTCAAAAATAGCGATCCAATGAGTTTCACATGGCTCACCATCAAGCTCTCGCGTTGGCTTAACTTTACCCTTGGGTAAGGGTGGAAGCGAAGCAAGTAAGAACTTCTATAAGTTGGCAACCTCATGGAGCTCGTGGACGACTGGGACATTACAAGGGAGAACGAAGGGAAAGGAATGTCATATATCCTGCGTGAAGGCATTGGGGTTTATATACCAACGGGAGCCTGAGGGAAGGAAAGCGAAAATAAAAAATTGAGAGCCAGGGACTAGAACCCCAAATTCGCAATTCCGGCAGGGTTGAGATAGTGTCCCCAAAATCACAATCCCGACTGAGTTAGTGCCAAATACCTGGTGAGCGCCTATCCCAGTGCGGCACTTGTGAATCGCGAGATATTGGTACGAATTTTGCTTCCGCGGAAGCAATTCTCTTTAATATCTTCATCGACGACCCCAATCCAGGACGAGCCATTGATGGGGAAAACCAAGAAACAAGACAGTGCAGGAGGGATAGCACGGCCATGATTGGATACCACGTCACTCCATCAAATTCACAGGCCGCAAGTACAGGAAGCAGACACACTCAACGGGTTGGATGCCTGCACGCTCACGCTCCACGAGACACACCACGAACTTTGGCGGCCTTTTCACCCTCTTATGTGCTGCTAGAGCATCATAAGAATGCCGCGCGAGCCTGGCGTCCCTGCCTGGAAAAGAGTCAGTACGCACGAGGTTCATGGCGTGGACTCTGTCATAGAGGACTCTCTGCTGTATGGTACACAGTATCTTCAACAATGTGCTGATCAACCATCCTAAGCAACTGCACCCCCTGGACATGCCAGAAAAGCCCTCAGGCCTCAATGCCGAGCTATTCCTCGGCGAGGACAGCGTTACAAATTAATGTGACAAGCGACGTGACCCAAAAAGGGGCGTCACGCTGATTCGCGTGCACGAGCCAAGGCAAGTTCGCAACCGCCATCATAAAACATGAAAGCGACTCAGCAGTGTGCTCTCGAACTCCCAAGATGTCTCAAGCAGCATTGGTGTGAGTCAAGATAGTCACTGTGGCTGCATCAAGACCGCCCCAAAAAATTCCAACTGGCGCAACCGCCTCCATCAACATCGACAGGTGGCCACCACTGCCACTCCAGTAGTGATACACCCCAGAAACAAAGCATGGTTGGAGTGAACAAGACACTCACCAGTTACTGTGATTCGGCCCAGTGCCCCCCAAATGCATCGTAAGCTGCCTCAAATCCCCACAAATTCTCGTGCATCCAGATGTAAAGAATGTCGAACCGAATGATCCAACATAAGAAGAAATATTGTCAAGATGCAGAAGCCATGAAAATCCCAAGCCCTGTTGCTGGCAGGAGAATTGCGATTTTTCGCCGTCGTGTCATCCAGTTCTTGCCTTTGCCAACGCAGAAATTGGCGATGTTGAGCAATGACCAAGCTAACGTGAAGTGCGACCAAGCTGTCTTGTATACCCTCGTGGGTGACAAAATTCATCCTAGGCGACCCCAATTTGCGAGGGATCAATGGGTGCGACAATGGGTATCGGAGCCGTTCTCATCGTTCTTCAGGTTCAACGATTCAAGAAATATGATTGCGTGGAGCCCTCTTGCGTTATGCTTGAGTGGTTGACGTTGAGCGATCAAGGTTTCACTTTTTGAAGGACGAGTCGCAGCGGTTGGTGATTTGTTGGCGCCAGCTTTTTTGTTTGGTCCACAAGATAAGTGACTTTGGACCCTTGTGCCACTGGTGATTGGGGGTGGTCGCAACTCCGCTCGCTAATTCAAGCCAAAGTTTCTGCAACTCCCCTTGATTTTTCGGCTCAAAAAAATCCAGAGGTCCTCGGGCGAGAGACCCACTAATATATCGGTGCTCTCATCTCATCTGCATGAATGCCAAGCAATAGGACGACTGCCTAAGGTTAACCACAATAAAAAGGCGATCCTCAGTGACCCTCGAACCGTACTACTACTAATTACTCGCCAAATTTCATCGGTACCTACTGTGACTGTTGGGCAGCCGGCCGCGCAAAGCTTTCCAGCATTTCGACTGCCACCTGTCACGGTGTCCTCACCAATGGAATCACAGAGGTAGCAACCGCTCAAATTCAGCGACTGGATCGTCGCCTGTGCGAGTTGCCGCCGGCCCAGTCACACTGGTAGGTAACCCAAGTCTCCACTTCCTCTGTACCGTGACAATGCTCGCTCGGTTCTTTCCAGTACGAGTCCGTGCGTTCCCTGGGTACCACGTTCGTACGCGATGAACTCGTGCATCGACAAGCTGAACAGACTGAGGAAAACAGAGTTCATGTGGATGGCGCTTCTTTCGCTTCACTTTTTTCCGGCATCTCCCTCATTTAATATCTATCTCACAGCCTATAGCCTTTGCCATGATCGCGCGAGCTGGGAAGTTTTGTGCACGCTTTTTGTGCATTTCGGTCAGTGTACCCCACCCATTTTCGTTCTCGACAACCTTCGCTGATGCCGTCGTGTTTCATTTAAACTGCAGGGCGCAGTAGTTGTCCTATTTGATCCCATATACCAGCGACTTCCTGCATTCAGGTTTGAGTGAGTAATTGAACTGTAGGGGTCTGACTCATCATGCTGAAAGCTTTCTGCAACTCCAGGAATATAATGCTCGGGTCGTTTTGTCGATATGTTAAGAAAACACGGGATCTATAACTCTGAGCTATGTCCAGACAGACAAAGACGAAGTACGCATTGATGAAGTCGAGGAGTGGTTTTTTTTGAGTTCCGAAATGCTCAGCCTTTCGGAGAAGGAAGGTTGGGGATGCGTACAGTTGCTACGATCGGGAAACGTTTATGCGGACTGAAGGTAAAAAGCCTGATTGCATTTAATATTTCACACGTCTAATTAGGTGAACAATGTTTCTAGAATCTGTCACAAATCGTGTTTCTGGACACCTGAAACTCTCAATTAGGGGAATCCCTCAAGCTAGGAATACCGAGTGTACAGGGCCCCGCCCTAACGAACAATAAACAATGATTAAAAAAATCGAGTGCACGATAATCGACTAGGACTGTAAAAGTACCAGTATACAAGTATGGTTGAGTTGTAAATGTTTTGAACAATGGTCCCTGATGCTTCTTTAGGCAATTATACTTAAATGTGCAGCGACATTGACGTTAAGTCGTTTAATTCTAGGCTCTGTTAACCATTTTTTAGAAGAATAGTTTTTTTTTCTGAATGGATGAATTTTGGTGGACGAGTCACATCGGGTTGGAAAATATTCCAGGACGTGGCATGCAAGACTTGCAGTTGATCCGTGGCGGCAGGGAACCTTCGAGGGGGTTTCCCAACACACAGACATGGTCTATCGAAGGAGTGGAGCCTAGTCTGCATGACGCCGTCATGGCCGTTAAACTAGTGATCCGCAGCGGGGTGGTGGTGGCTTGAGGCGGAGCTGTCGAGGTGACTCGTGACTCACTATTTATTTTCCTCCTCTCTAACTCACTATATCAATCAGATGGATTTATCTACGCACACTCGATAGCATGTGCTGTCCGTTTCTGGCAAGTAATAACTGAATTCGATTACTTTCACAAAAGCACTACGTATCATTCCTCAGCGAACCTACCACAATGCTGGTCTGGACATACTCCACTTGCAACACGCCGCTGGGAACAAAAATGGTTCAAAGTAGCCGTTGACGGCCCGAAGGCTATCCGCGATAACATGGAAATATGCGTTTGAGAGCCCCCCCTCATCAAATTGAACGCAATCAGTAGTGCGACGGAGACCGCATGTGACTCATCCTCGGTGTTGACGAGATAGTGAAAAATCAAATAAAGAACGCGAGGCAGTGCGCAGGCTCTCGTTTTTTTCTTTAAAATGTCTGAGGAAATCTCTTTTAGCAAAGCCCAGGGCCAAAAGCACCACCTGACGCAGCAGCTCGTGCTCTTCAGAGCAGAGCCAAGGGCATGCCAAGGTGATGAAGGAGACGGCACCACCGTAGGAAGATTAGAAGAAGCGTGACTTGATAGTGAAGCCTACCATACAGTTGTTTCAGCAATTAAGCGCTAATCATAATGCTTGCATTTGACACAGGCCGGGGCTTCCTAAATGGAAGCTTCCCTGGGACAGGAAATCTTCTTGGCCAATGCCTCATTTCGTCGCAGATGGCATTGTCACGAAAACAGTACCATTTCTGAGCTTCTTTGCCTCATTCTTGTTTCTGATATCTGATGCATCTCGGCAGTATACTAAGCCTCGAGTATCCAGCTCATATTGGATAGCACGACGCATGGGTGAGGAGTAGGAGTAAAACATGTTTGACGTCAAAGCCTCATGGCGGCCACTATTGCTATGTCCACTTTACATCCTCAACTTCACCATGCGCATCCGATTTACGAAAGTAGACACACCCACGAACGCTGCGCTAGATCCTTGGCTACAAAAGGATAGGATGAGACTTCCGAGGCGGTAGGAACAAAAGTCACGCTCTAAGTCTCTGATTGAGCTCGCGAAGTCCCTTCCTCTGAGGGACCATCTTAAATATCATCATCAGGATTCCCGCCCGCTTATCTTTCAATGACGCCCGATAGATCTTGATAGCACCGCAATGCAGCATTCCGTCTGCAATTCCGACGCATTGATTACAGACAATGGCAAGTAACGTGTAAGAACGACAAAATATGTTCCAGGACTCCACATACGTAGATCACACATAATCTACAGATATTGCAACTGCTTGCATTCCACCCGTGTCATAACAAAGGCTGACCAAAGGTAAATAATTGAATACTCATAGGGGACGGTTGCGAGTGCTTTCAGTGGTTGAGACTTGCCCTTGACAAAAATCGAGGAAACGGTTAACCTCAGGTTTGGCTTGGTAATTTCGTAAAGTGGCGCGTTTGTATGTCCTTATTTGCCAACAGCTTGTCATCCTAACAACCTCAAATAGCCCCTCCAGCGACTACATAGGTTTGAACCAAGTCTGAACAACTTGCGCGATCACTATTTGTTAACACTTCTTCGACTACGGATCGGTAAATTCTCAGGATGGCATGTAATTTTTTTACTACTGGAACAACATTGCGCTGCGGCAGCACGCGAATTTCCAGTGTCATCAAAGATTTTACATGATTGACGACTGTTTCGCTCTCGGGAAGTCGGTAACCGTAGGCATGAAACATGCCACAGCGCTGCGGGTGGCTGGCTGGCTACTGGTAAATGAGTAGTGCGTACCGAAATTACTCACAGCTTGCCAATCAGTGCTCACTGCAGCCCTTCCTGTGTACGACTGTTGCGCCGTTTTGGATATTGATATCGTGACAACAATTATATTTTCTTTCAAAGCACTTTGTAAGGGTGTAAACTACACGCTGAAACTCATTTATGTTATTAACGACCTTTATTTTGTCTACAGGCTTTTCATAAAGGGGAGTAACATATGGCATAACACAGGAAGGTAAGTCAGCTCAACCTCCAGCGCTCCGATTGTCCATCGCTTGCTTACAGGCCTCCTCGGATGCTCGGTCTCCGTCTGGTCGTTGGCCGGGTGCTGCTATCCCCCGTCTCTGCTATCCTGCCAGCGTTCTGGTATAAAACTCACGGAAATGACAACGATGCTCCCAACATCCTTTACAGACTTCCTAAGACCTCTTCGAGATATCATCAATGTCAAAAGCGAACGCAGAACGTATGTGATGCTCTGGTGCAACCATAGTGTTCTTTTGACGACTGACTGTTGGGTTTTGCAATGGCAGAAAACAGATTGGGGTTGAATAACCTCTTACAACAACGATATGGCTCAAGTGCTGCTAATCATATGCGATGGGAATTTTTCCAGGGTGGCGCCCAACATGAGACTATTTGGACTTGCATTGCTTATAGTATGTGCTTGGTTTTTTTTGGCCTGAGTTTTTTTTCACATTTTTTCTGGGTGTGCATAGTCGATGATATTGAGTACGGGCGGGGTTCCGGCAGTGATAAAGGGACTGCGAAGGAGATAGCCGCAGGAGTCGCCCTTAGGCAGCTTCAAGGGCAGTTGGCTAATCTATCAAACTAGAAGTTTACTACAAATACGTTCTTATCGCGGTTCTTTAAATACTGTATGACTTCCAACATACCCTAGCTTGCCCGTCCTGTAATTTTGACCATGCTAGGCACCATAGATGATTTCTGCTCCGAGTCCTTTCGTCCGAAGATCCCTGGCAGTGAAAGAAAAAAACAAGTTTGGCGTGCATTCCACGAGGTCAACAGATTGCTATATCCTGGCCGGTATATAGATCAGTGCCGCTTCACATGCATGTATGTCAGCATGGAGTAAATATTTGAACAGCTGAACGATGATTTCAAGAAATTATTGAATAACAGGAAGCTTCTAATGATCGACTAATACCACCAAACAATTCATTTCCTCCACCACCACTGTGATAATTATAGTAACGTCCACCCACACATGTGCCCACAAACTTCGGATTTTACTGCGTGTGACGCCTAAAACTGACTCCTACCCCGGAAGCACCCGTTCGTAGCATAGCAATCATAGCAATAGGAAAGTATTGGCAGGTAAGTGCCTCCGCCTTCACGTGTTTCAGACCCTGCCAGACCGTCTTCTTAATCATGATATTGTCATTTTTCGGTCACGGTGTTCAAATACAAATGTCATGTTGCCTCACTTAACAACATGATATCAAAGCGCTTCGTGAGTGAAGCACCTTTCTACACCTGTCATTGGCCAAGTCCACTTGCGGATGGCAATCGGCAATTGATATTTTGCGAGACCGTTGCAACCTTCCACCACAAGGCCCTCCAAAAACCCTGGATAGGAAAGCGCAGCCTGTGTATGAAACTTTTTTTATCTATACAGCTTGGCAAGTTGGCCTGGATTCTAGCGCCATTGTACGACATTCCGAAGGCGCAAGAAGCTAACATTGGGTAGCATCTGCCTATGATGACAAGCAGCCATCCAGATCCACTACTTTTTCAGCTGAAAATAATCGGTAGCATCGAGCGCGCGTCTTGTTAGTCTTTCATTTTCACCACCTCCACGACCGTCGTCTTCGGGATCGGAAAAATATGTGATGCCGCGATGTCCTTGCCAATAACCAAATCTGTCTCGCTGCCAGATACCCTTGGTCGTGGCTACAACTCTAGCTCGATCAGCTATGCGTGTTCTGCAGATATAAAGGGAGAGAGATGATGCAGCTCAATATCCAACAAGTCCTGTGTATTTTCTATCATCTACAACACTCGTACTCAAATTCCAGCATCGATGGACCGTACGTTTTCTACTCATATGTTCGACATGTAGGACATGTCCGCTCATTAACCTACAGACCCCCGCACGAAGTTGAACAACGAGTTACAGAGGATTTACGGTACCTCTGCACTTGACCATGTGAGGTGGGAGGTCTATTCGCAAGGCCCTCCTAACGCTTTAATATGGCATGCGACTGTCTACAGTGCGGTTGATTTCTAGGGAGTCGAAATGCATACACTAACCAATATGTCATACAGTTGATGATATGAAGCACGGCTACGAGCAATCCCGCACCAGAGGTGGCGCTCAAGACGAGGCTGCGCGCCAGGCATATGACTACCTGAAGCGTGAACCCTCCCGGCGATGATGAATCCACTATGCCATCTATTTTTTATCTTCTTCAGCTACTTCTAGTACTCATGCGGTTTCGTTATCATACATAGTAGAAGTGTGAGCAGATATAAATCACATTTTTTCTTGATAACCGAACTATGGGCATTGCCGTCAATGCGGTGGTAAGTAGAAGAGTCCATCATGATGTGGCGTAGCCTAGGTCCCGGCCAAGACCAATGCAATGCCCCCACTCTGCTTCCACTTCCCTACGGTCTCAATAAAACGCCTACCAGTGATATGATAGAACGGTGAACTGTTGGAATGGCTTGGAACCAAATAGGGGCAAGACTAAAATTGGCATGACAAGCAAGCACGTGATGCGACGCGCGCCGTGTCGCAAAAACTTTCAACGCCAGGATTCAACTTTACCACTTTGGCCTGATGCTCCAAGGATAGCGTACTATACATGTACCTTTCTACCACCATTTTTGTTCTCATTACAATGCCCTCGAGCTCCAATTTTGAAGCTCAAAGACACCCGATCCACCTTCCTCACAGGCTATGATCACATACTCCGTGTCCGTGCCATGCGTCGAGTCTCAGGCCTCAGGCCCGCTTGTTCTGATGTCATGGTTTGAGCTGGCAGTCAAATAGAAGCCCACACTGGATGGAAGTCCCATGTGTGATTTACTTCCGGGGTGAGCAGCCTACGGTTGTGATAGCCGCGTGCTTCAAAGGCAGATGACTATCTCCCAACCCTTGCGGGGAGAAAGATTATCCTAGACTCGATCGCGACCAGTACGGCCAATGTCGAACGGCGGAACACAAACGGACGACCGTGATGCACCACATATTATTTGCACATCGCGAAGCCCAATTTTTGGAACTAGGAAGAGCACCTACTGAATCGTCTCTAGATTGCAATACCAGAGATGCAGTACGATTCATGTGGCGTGGGGGAAATATTGGCAGCACCGGGCATGTGCATGAACGCCGAATTACAACCTAGCGCCTGTCGTTGCCTTGAGGAATTCTCTCATCTAGTTTGCATCGGAAACACTCCCAAATTCCAGCAGTAATGTCTAGTCTTAACCGTACATCCTTTATTCAAACGGGATACCTTCGCTCGTTGAAATATTACCCTCAGATCCCCGCACATTGTTGAACAATGCACTCCAGCCGATGTACGGCGCCGCTGTCCATGACCATGTCAGGTGGGAGGTCTATTCGCAAGGCCCTTCCAATGCTACAACGTGGTATGCGACCATCTACAGTACGTTCACCTGCTAGGGGAATCGAGGGTGCAGATGCTGACATACTACATACAGTTGATGATCAGAATTTTGGCTATGCTTCGGCCCCTACCAGAGGTGCTGCACAGGACGCGGCCGCACAACAGGCTTATGAACATTTGAAACAAGAAAAATCTACCCGGAACGACTTATGAATTGCCTCAATCGAGCTTGAAGCATGGCAACTTCAGTGTATATATATGCCCTCGTTTTCAACATCTACGTCATGGTAGTTCTATTATTCATGGATGTATTTTTGTAACCATTGTGCAGTTGTGACACTGCGCTGCAGTCCATACGAGTAATTTGCGATACGCTGCTGTGCTTCGACTGCTGATCAGTATGTGCGGTTACTGCGGCGATACGTGGGGTCTATCACACATGATTGAGTACTGCGTACTGATGATCTTCGACTCGGCTGGTGATTTGATGTGACAATGCGTAAAAAGTAGACAAGTAACACTATATTATTGTGTATGAGGTTTTCGAATTAGGGGCAAGCACAAGCACGATCCGACTCCGAGCACAACGCGTCGATGTCCACGTCAATTGGCCATCCGTTGACGTTCTTTTCTTCGTGATCGAACCTTTGCCCTTCGCTCGCTCTCCTTGGCTCGACGCTCCTGCTCTTTGACATCTAAGAACATATTGCCGACATCGACGAATTTGATTGTTGGGCGTCCAGGACGTTCGACAATATGAATCTTTGTCTTGTTCTCAGAAGTAGCACTGGCTGATTTTGTAGCAGCGTCCAAAATGCCTGGCATGATGGGATCCTGTTGGACAGATTACACCATTTGTACGTTGAAGGAAAGAATCAACAAACCTTGCCCTCAGGCACGGTCTCCCAAAACATCCGCTGGTATCTTTGCCGCGCCCAGTCGAAGCCACCGGCTTCTTCGTCTTCTCGATCAGCCTCCACTGCGTCGTATCTATCGCTATGCATTTTGGCTGCTTGCTGATTGCTATCGTACTGTACGGGCATGGGCTTCGATTCATCAAAGATGGTAAAAACCTTGGTTTGAGGTACGCCAAGGATACTTTCCATGCCTTGCACAAAACCAGTCTGTATGGGTTTACCCTGCAAGATGTGTAAGCGCTGATGTCACAAGAGTGATGTATAGGGACGAAATGTGGAACCATTGCCAGACAATGTAACGCGTTGCAATGGGACGAATAACGTGTTTTCAAGGTAAAGGAGTACTCACATCCTGCACATCATGACAAAATTTTCGGTAGGGAGTCAGTCAATAATTCCTCATTGTGAACGGTTGCAATTTACCTAAGAAAGGTGTAAGATTAGTTAGTAATTGTGAATAATAAACGGCGGTAGAAGAAAGATATAGATCAGACAGAGCGTATGATTTAACCATGTATGTGTCTATAAGACTAATCGAATTCATGCTTGCTCATCACGTGTTTGAGAAAGAGAAAAGCAATTCCAAGTTCTCACCTTTTTCCACGATTCTTCTAAACCTTTCAATCGTAGAATGGCATCGACACGTTTGATACTGAGATGATGTCTGGTAGCCAGAGCGCGCACCGAATTAGCCTCGGGATTAGCCATGTAAGAAAAATAGATATGAGTGCGTAAAGCATCCGCGACAGGTGTAGGGGGACGGAATGATTCGTTGAGGGGGAAAGGCTGACAAGTAGTGAGCATGATCATCATTGTGTTACCAGCCTGAGCATACCGTTCTAGAACCTAGCCAATTTCGTGGCGCGGGATCACGGTACTTGAGACCGGCACCTACTATCCAGTCGTCGTATGAAGGGGCTTGTGGGGTTTCGGCGTCGTTGGGTAGGTCGAGGCCCTCGAAGATAGCTTCGCCAAAGGCATCATCTTCCTCGTCTGCTTCAATAAATTCATCCTGTCTTGCGACGAAAGACTGAAAGAATGTTCTACGCGGACATCTGCTCGCAGATGGTAAACGCAAGGTGCGCTGAGATGATGAAGCTGATATACGCAAACGAGTGAACATTTGAGCGCAGAACGCGCAAAAAATTTGAAGCCTTTCTGGTCGGCATCACGTGAACGCTTTAGGGCAGGCCTAGTTTGCAGGCTTGACGTAACACGTTTCAAACTTTCAAGTTATAGCCGTGATTGAAGATGTCCATGACATTCACCAACAATGTATGCCATGGAAATGACAACGAGCTATTAGCTTTACTGAAGGGATATTCTGCATTGATTCCTCCACTACAGCTTAGATTTCCCGTTCAATGTTCATTTACTGAGGCACACACTTTTATTTTGCACCAGGTTTTACTCGACCCGCACTTGGAGCAGTATCCACCTTCCGGGAGATATCAGCAATCATTTTGGAAGTGGGCAATTGAACATCTCGAACGGATGGTCAAAGATGAAGAGGTTAGCTATTATGCTACATTACCACCCGAGAAGGCAACTCATTCGCGATTGTACATAAAGGACGGCGAGATCGACACACGAATTTATGACCGTTATATGTCCCTTATGACTGGTTCGATGTAGGTTTATTCGCCATGAGAGGGCACTTCAAATAATTTTCATTTTGCATCCCCACTGCACAGCGATCCTGGTGGTCCCCCACCGGACTCGTATATGACATATTACTGGAAGCCTTCAAGTTCACTTGCTTCTTCCAATCGAAACAATTACGAGACCATCACACTTCTCGAGTCTCGTACCACCATTGAGAGCGGAACTACAGGGCTTAGGACCTGGTGTGCAAGTTTCGTCCTTGCCAGTTACCTTATTGCGAATGCCGGTATGGTGGACACGCTGTGCCATTTCGTGATCAACCTTCATATTTTTCATGCAACCAGAAATGATCCGTGATCAAACGGTCCTCGAGCTTGGTTGCGGGTCCGGTTTTCTTGGGATTATTGTGGCGACAGTACAACAGAATTTTTTTGACGAGTGTCATCAACCATATCATCGGCCTGCGGTGCTTTTGACCGATGTGAATTCCGGAGTGCTTTCAAGGTGTCGCGACAATGTCCAACTTCGTTGCAGTGAGTGATCTCAGTTAACGTTCATCCTTGCAGCTCTTTGGATAAATCAGGTTGATGTACTCTGCCTTGCACCCTTTCTATCTTATTTTGTTCTCTATCTTGTTTCTCTCAATCGACTCAGACCGTATCTCAAATATACTGTTTTTGCTAACTGTCGCGTAGATCAGTCATCAAACCACCCAAATATAACCATCTCCACTCTTGACTGGTTCGATGCCCTTTCCCTGCCACCCAGTGCAAACGCGGTGACAGCATTGTTATCCAAAGCGAACGTAGGCGTTGTGATTGGTACTGATATAGTGAGGCTTAAATTCGCCGCTACGTGACTGCCACTAACCTGGCTAGGTATTTGACCCGATTCTGGTCCCACCTCTTGTCGCAACATTGCGCCTTGTACTTTCATTCGAGAGTACTCGAATGGTAGTGGTGGCGCTGACAGTCAGAAATGAGCAGACGTTTGCACATTTTGTGACTGAGGCTGGTGAGCAGTCCGCGATCTTTGCCGTGCGGCGAATCTAATATTCAGTCACCTAGTAAAAGAACTTTGTGTGGAGGAAGTTCCGCACACTTTCACCTCAGCTACATACTTTGATCTGGATACCGCTGGAGTGGATGCTGGTCTTGATGTGAAGATACTCAGATTCACGCTCCGCAATTCGGCGTCGTGACCAAATGCGCGCTGCATTCTACAGTTCTTTTCCTCGAGATTTACTCTCGGATGACGGTCATTCGACCCTCACTCGCTCCGCCACACACAACATCATGGAGTAGTCTCCTAGGTTACCTACATGAATTGGTTGGTGGTGATTTTTGGCTCTGTCACGCCTCAACTTGGGTCTCAATCCGACTACGTAGCACTTTATGACTGCTTGTTGTAGATTGGATTGTACATTGAGACAGACTTGAGCGAGATATCAAAGTGGACAAGTGATCTGGAGTGAGAATTCGATCAGTATGCAGACATATGATCAAGTACAAGGTCAGAACACCACGTGGGCATACATATACATAGTTCATCAAAAGTCAACAGGCTGAACGCAAAAGTTTACAGGTGTTGCAGCAGCAAGTGCCTCCAATGGGAGAGGAATATCGCTCTCTGATTTAGGAAGGTATACCTGATCACTACACCTACAGCACTGAGGACGAGCTGCGCATTGTGGGGGTTGCGCAGGTCAGGTAGTTGTGGCGTGATTGAGGGGTCACAAAGGAAAATTGAAGGGAATTCACAGACCACGATGCAATCAAGCGACAAATGATTCTTTCGGTACCCATGGGTGGGTGACCTGTACCAGAGATGCAAGTATGCGAAGATGGTCACTGGGGTGCAGATATCATATATTCATTCGTCTATGGTCTGTCTAGGGGAGACAATTGCGGATTTGGATCCGCCGGTACTGCTGGCATGTGACGGTTCTCATGCTGCCTCGCCTAACCAGCACCGTCAATAATCGATCGATTATACCCCGCTCATTGCACAACAGTTACATAGCAGCGGGATATTCCAACAGGGTTTGTGGTAGAACAGCTTTGCGCAGAGCAGGAGTCGACCTCAGCCGCGGAGTAGGTCAGCGGGGGCCCAGACTTCTGCATATGTGACATATCATCGATAGCAGCCTGGGGTTCCTCTTCCTCTCTTGAGAGCAGTCAAGGTACCGCCAGTCGAATATCCGGAGCAAGGCAATGGTGTCGACGAATAAAGCAAACACCTGTAGAAACCTGGTGTAAGTGATCACTCAGGATTCAGTTTCGGATAAAAGACTGAGGAAAGGCGACTGTAACATGGAGGTATGACAAGTCCACGCTAACATGATCTCTGGTAAAGCCTAAGGAACAACTTGAACTTCTTTTAACTCTGGTCAATGGGTATGCGCGAAGGAGATAGAAGAACATCACACAATGACAAACAAGGGCGCTTAGCGCAGTGGTAGCGCGTATGCTTTGCATGAGCATCCGAATTGTATAAGGTCCAGGGTTCAATCCCCTGAGCGTCCATTTTTTATTTGTCTCGGATGTTCATTAGATTTCGCTCGCTGCTACAAGAATCGAGCGGATAGAGCGTTTGAGGCTGCAGTCATCTATTATCGTCTGACACCTTTCATAGCATTGTTGGTATTCAGAATGATTTTTTAGAGACTGCAATCGAGCTATATTGTCCGTCCGCAGGCGAATGGATCCCTTGTAGACTGTAAGCGTTAGATCTGAATTCTTGAACAAGAACCACAATCTTTATGATACAGACCTAGGGCCAGCAGTACCAAATTGCTCGGCCATTAATATTCATTGCACAGTACTTAGTACACTATGATGCAGGTTTTTGACCATCTCGACTATGCCATGCAGTGAAACTATTGTCCTTCGCAAGGGTGTCCGCCGAACCGCGAGCAACAGTAGCCAATAAAAACATAGAGAGCTGATGCCATGGGTCATGAAAGCTTATTGTTTATTGTTCAATTCGCTATGAAATCGAGCATCTTTTGTACGACTGGACATCACAAAAATTCAGTAAGGATGGGGGTGATCGATGCCGTTTGCGGCCAAGGCAACAGATCAAACTGTGTGAATCAATAAGTTACTTGAACGGAAGCATAGTCACCGAACCTGCAGCATCTTGTATGCCTGAGTTCAAGCCTACCCGCCAGATCGGACTAGGTGTGCGGAATCTGGCATTGTGCGTTTAATGATACTGGGACAAGAGGATGACAACAGAACTGACCGCCCGCAAGAAAGGCACCATAATGACTAAGTGTGTACATTATCTAGAAGGGCCAAATATGTGGGAAAATCAAGAAGTGTCCAGGCGGTGATGTACTATCTTGACTTCTGTATTTTCTGGAACGATCATGTCAGACAATATTCATTTTCACGACGAGAAGATATACCATGGAGCTCAGAAAGCCTTCGAATCGTCAATTTATCTAGAAGAGTGACGAAAATTAGAGAGTACATTAGCCTGCCATGAATGATTTTCATGAGAGTGAATGTCTGCCTTTCGAAAAACCATGCGTTTTTACAGCGTAGACACTTACGGAACGCATCTCTGGCGGGACCAACGGGGAATTATCTCACGTTGGAGCATTCACGAGTCCAGGTGTTGCAGAGGCACCCTTTAAACTAGTTAATAATGTCCGACACAGGGTGTGTTACCGCAACGCACAAAAATCGGAATGAGAAAAAAGCCACGTGTATTTGAGGGTGAACAATACAACTCTGAGGTAGGCCCTAAAAGAAAAGAAGAACTTCGCGCTACTGCAACAAACTCCTCATCTACATCTGAAAGGCTACTTTCCCCAGCAAAACAAATGCAAAAACCAACCGTCAGTCCCACAGCCGCCATGCGTTCAGCAGACAATGACTGCACCGCCAGTCAAAACAACATCATAACACAAACGACCGCCCAAACCCACACACTAATGTGTGGCAGGGCCGGGTGTCCGGCCGTTTTTGTGTATGATGTTGCCACCAACTGGCCCACGGTCAGTTGCCTTGTCAATGACCACTCGTTGGTCTGCAAGAGCGGCTTTTATGGACCCGCCAGTTCACCACCCCGATTTGACACACAGCGGACAACATGCGCTGTGCCCCCCACGCCTCGTTCCTACCAGCTGGGGCATTGACAACAGCAATCGCAATGAGGTCATCGCAGACTGTAGCAGAGAGCGAAAAAACGAAGATCAGAGAAAGCAGGGGCTCGACAATGACAAGTACGCCGAGGACGTACATCCTAAATTCATCAAGTGCCGTGGATGTCATAAGGCTATCAAGCTTGATAATCAGTACAAATACTATCCTGGGCTATGGATCAGGCATAGGAAAATATGCAAGGGCATCCTCAAGATGAAGGTGAGTTGATTTCTCTAATGAATGGAACGAGTAACTGACTAGATTGTGCAGACAGACAAAAAGCTGACCAGGAAAAGAGAGCGGGGTTTTCAGTCGAATCCAGAAGGACACCCACCAGCCGCCTCCTCACTTGACACGAGCGGTGAAAAGTCGGACAAATTTGAGTACCAGCCACGGCATATAATGGGATTCAGCAGTAAGTCAGTCCTCGATGGGAGTAAATACTCTGATTCACCACGAACTCTAGCGTCATACGTGCGCGGCGGTTGTGAAGGGGGAGAGAGGTGATATGCGTACCAGTACACCACTACATGGAAATTCTTGGATATCTCAAATACTGTGGGTGAGTGTCGAAGGCAAAGGTTCAGAGCGTGCTTATCAACCCTTTGCTTCATGCACTTACCAGAATCCTTTGTAAACAAAATGTTGTTCGCTCACATACTAAATCTCCTTTTGAAGTTCTCCAGGATTTCTGTGATAAGATCACTAGACAAACAAGCTCGTAGATGATGAGCCTTTGTGATATGATCGAGACGTGGATATCACCGAGTTTAAGTGCTCGGAAGCAACCGGCGTCCAGCTGGCAGCCACTCTTTGTCTTTGTGGTTGCTTTGACTCTACAACACCCGAAGCGGCGTAGTATCAGCATTTCGCGTTTCGTTTACTGATATTGATGTTTAAATGCGATTCCAGCTATCTATCTTGATACATGACAGGATCATTTAGCAGCCCGTGCGCCTGGTCCCACCAACTACTGTTTGTTTAACTTCTTGCATTAGAGGAAGCTGGGCGAAATGGACGGCTGGTTTCGCAAATTCACCAACTTGTCCATTGGTAAAGATATTCAAAGGGGCACTGTCCGGCAGACTGTGTTTGATTGAAAGCGAACGCGAAAACAAAATGGTAAGAGAGCACGAGATGATGATTCTTACAACTCTTTAAAGTACAATGGAGATGAACTTAAGAGAAATATTTATGTACTTATATGAAGAACTTGTGAAATCGTGCAGAATGAAAGCAATACGGCAAGGACTACACACCGATATGAATAAAAGCCATCCTCTGCTCGAGCGGGCACTTCCGTCTGCACCGCGCGTGTAGCATGATTGAGTGCTAGGCCCCCTTTGTACAGTCTATAGTACCACCATCCTTCGAATCTTTGGACATGTTCTCGTAGAACGCTTCGACAACGTGTTTCGCGACAACGTCGTTGACCTCCCACAGGACACTCTTGAACCTCGAAAACTGGAGACCAGTTGCAAGGTGAATGACTTCGTCTCTCCACATCGTCAACAGCGGTATGACGCCGACAGGAAAGCGAAATAAGGATGCGAAACATCTTGCTCCGTAATATCGAGAAGCGTCAGATGATTATCTCTCATGATGGAATGGGAATAATAAGGATCCTGCTAGCCATGACAAGTGATGGTCCACAGGACAGAGCTCGAACACATTTCGTCGAAGGTAGATGCCTTCATCGGACGCGTCTATTGGGAGGTTATCGCATTTGCTGCATAACCGACCGCACTGTCTACGCCGGTGCTACAAAGGTGGGTACTCTCTGGACAGAGGGGCAGTAGTGTGCAGCGCAGTTCTACCGCGGCGGATTCATCAATGTAGACGGCGGTAGGCTCTTTGATGTGGAGTTAGATCAATGCTCTAACGAGATTATAGAGGTATATGATCGAGGTGGTCGTACGCCTTGAATATCATTGTAATTATACCCTTAAAGGCGCGCATGCGCGAGGTTTGTGAAAGCCACAGAGTGATCTGAACACTGGTTTGGAAGCAACTGAAAATGCTCTACGGCATCATTCAGGTGAGAGACCACCTTGCTCGTCATGTACTCGGCAGCTCGTGCGTGGCCCGCATCTGTGTCTCGAGCAATCTCACAGTCTACGAGGAACTATGGTCAGTGTTCCGTCAGAAACATCTAACGGCAGAGGCTGGCCGTCACTCACATCAGACAGTGTGCTGTATTAATTGTCGCAGGTATGTACGATATCGGCCATCAGCGTGAGGGAAGGGTGTACATTACAAGCAGTTGGGAAAGACGCATCTACAAGATGTTAGTAGATGCGCAAGAATGAGAAACAAACATTCACTCACCGAAAGTTTCATCTCCATGATCGAGTAGCTCATCCTACGACGTTTGAATTTCCATAACAACTTCTCTACTGTCTAGTCTTCGGCCTACCCCATAGGACGCCCTCAGTTCCACTGATAATGTAGGTGACCCGTATGACGATCTATAAATCGATTATCAGTTTTCAAATGGCGTCCAAAAATCACCATGACCTTTACAGGTTACGGCATCGCCCCATACTATCCAGATGGTAGGCCCCTGATAGCTGATTTCCAGCGTCTCTCGAGTCGATGCAAAAGTAAATGCCAGCAGGCATGCGCCGGGAGGGGACTTGAACATTCTTTCCGCTGATGATTTTAGATTGAGGGTAAGGAATGCGAAATCAATACAAAGGTAACGGGTAACTCACCTTTATTGACCTTCTAAGTTACCTAGCATGATGTTACAACAACCAGGGCTGAGGTCGGACTGAGTTGTAGAAGAGTGAGGGGGACCATGGATGGAGTTCGGCTGAGAGAGAGGACGAACGGTATAGGTCCAAGTCATGCTGCACAACAGACGCTAGTATGATCAAACTAGGCACCGAGAAAGATGGCCGACTACAATGCAGTAAGAGCATGGACTTAAAGAAGTGGGCGATGTCAATTTTAGCAGTCATCAGCGAAAGTTGCGCGTCAAGATTGGTGCGATCCCCGCGACAGTCCTGGACGTTTATCAGTACTCATTTAGCACACCACATCTAGAATCCAGTGTATTTCCAAAGGTGATTGCAAATGCAAACTGCTGGAAGCGGCGTGCACAGAAAAGTCAACTGATTCTGATATGATGAGCGCTCAGCGGAAACGCAGTTGCGAGAATACAAAATGCGATGGGCTGACTAAGCGACTAAGCGAGCTCAGGCTAAACCCCCAGGGGGAGGGGGTGCCCTGCTCTTTGTCGACGCCTTGATGGGAGCCACCTTTTTCCAAAAAAATCCAATCTAACAAATGATGTCGCATATCATCAATCTCGTTGCACACTGCCGGCGCCTCGCTCATGTTAAATCTGCTTATTGATTTCCCCCTGACAAGCGAGAGAAGTCACATGAAATCTTGGCGATAGGACGACCACACATGGGCGGTAATTAGGACGACCAGTGCAACAGCTGACCCTGGTATTAGAATAGAAATGCGATGGATGATCAGTAGTTTAGGCAGCGCCTCGCGTCTAGATGAGCCTCGTACATTGTTCGCTTGATTGCGGTGGTGCCTATCCGAGCCGCAGGCGAATGATGTTTTCGTCTTTAAATTTTCTCGACAACCGCCTCCTGTTGGTAAATCTATTGTCCATTGTCTATGGTAAGTGCATGCTTGAAAAGTAAAGTAAGGTCCATATGCTGCCAACGATGAGTACAAAGAGTGGATGGTCATGCTAATTAAAAGGTACTGGATTTAAAATGAATGCAGGGCAGAGGCCATCGCGGTATAGACGGAGGAGAAGCGCCTTCTGGGAGTTGCAGAGACGCAGAAATGGCATATGTTCCTGGAGACGCCGAATGTGGAAGTATGTGCGGAAATGGAATATGAGAGTGTGTGAAGCGAACTACCACCAGGCAGCAAGACTACCATACCTGATGCCGAATAGCACGCAGGTCAGGGCGATACCACATACGAGCGAGATGTTTCTGGACCCGGGATTCGAATTCAAGTGTTTCGAATCTAAAACATCAATCAGCCATCAAAATAAACAGGGACGAAGTGAAGCCCTTACCAGGGGAATGGCAAATTAAGGGGGGAGTGACCTTCATGTTCCGAGGATGTAGTTTTGAATGTGATACAAAGTCGCGGTGCCGGTCAAGGTCGAGGGCGAGCTGGAGCGTGCATAATAGCTCATCGTCCGAGGGGCCTTCAGAGATGGGAATGATGCAAAGCTCGTCTTCCAGCTTCCATGCCATCGTCTTTGAAGGAGCAACGCAGCATTGAAAGCGTTGCAGGACCTTCAAGACTAGAGCATCAATCTCTTTGGCACC
This sequence comes from Suillus occidentalis, assembly GCA_016628085.1. Taxonomy (NCBI): domain Eukaryota; kingdom Fungi; phylum Basidiomycota; class Agaricomycetes; order Boletales; family Suillaceae; genus Suillus; species Suillus occidentalis. The sequence continues at coordinate 273,150 of JABBWB010000009.1, forward strand.
GGCACGCGACGTGACCATCGCCTCTATTTCACGCGTATAAAGCGAGGGTGAGGAAGTCGATGGGTATGATACGGCAACGTGACGCAAGTGAAATATGAAGTAGGGCGGCGGATCAGAGTCAACCATTAGGGAGCGGATTTTGCCATCGACGCATGCATCGGAATCACGCCCGCGAACGATCTCTGGCCGCTGGCGCCCCCCAACTTTGGCACACCAACAACCGCCAGTGACCTTTATTTCGGGCCAGTCTGACACGTTTTGACCGTAGACGTGAAAATTATAGGCTTTGCAACGATCACAAAGGTCGCCGAGGGCGCTCTGTAAGCTGTGGTTGAGCGATTCGAGCAAGGAGGCGGAAAGCGTGAGATGCAGCTGGGTGAGGATACGAAGGCGGATCTCGGTGGGCAGTGCGAGAGGTAGACACGACATTGTAGTGAATTCTGGAGATACATAGGCAAGGATGGCATGTATGAGCGCCAGTCGAGTGACTCGCAAGCGTTTGGAAGTGGGCGACTCCATGTGAGATGAAGTGTTGCGAGTAGTAGTGGATGACTATAAATTTAAATCCAGGGGAACAATGATGTTTGTGAGTGGAAATGCGGCGTTCAGTGTGCGGATATAAAGCCTCGAGGAAGGGGCATGAGGTCAAGTTATTTGAATCGATGGAAAACAAATATCCAACGAAAGCATCATATCTCCTTCTTCAAGATGCGACATCGTAGAAGCGTTACCCATGCGTCACAAGACAGTACTTACAGGCGAAGTTCCCACCCAGACGGTGTTTTGAACTAGACACATAATGTGCCAGTCAGAGGGAGAGCAAGGAGGAATCACTTGCGACATCATACTTCGGGTGAAAGGGATTCGAAGACACAGATCAGCAACTAGCTATACTTTCGCTTCTCTATCAAACTATCATCAGGAGGAGACCTGACGACCACTAACTTGAACTTGAAGGAACCAATCGATTTCGATAAGCCCTAAAAGCACTTTTGGGGCGCTTTTCAACCGACTTTTCTAGATTGGCATGACGAGTCATCCAGGAGATCAATCCCGGCTTCTGTCGTAGCGAGTCGGTTGTCGTGATGGAAGAGAAGAGATATCCGAGAATAACTTTGCTGGCCTGCGCAAAGGCTAGGCCGATACATCCCCATTCGTAACCCTAACCTCAATCTAGGTTTCGGCTTCCCGAACACAACGGTCAGCGCTTAGCAAGTGTTCTCATCATCTCATCCATTACAATGATTCTCCTTCGTCCATCGACAGGCAGGGTGCTTAGCTTTGGCTCACGTCCGATGTCTTCGCTTCCTAACCTGCCACTTCACCCGCCATCATTAACCGAGCAAAGCGCTTCCTTCGATGCTCGCGTTCAAGACGTCTCCGCTTTCTTTTCCTTGCCTCGCTTTGCTTCTATCACCCGTCCCTATACCGCTCATGATGTAGCGCTAAAGCAGGGTTCTGCGCCTGTTCTTCCCCTGCCATCCACTCTCCTTGCTAACAAGCTCTTCGCTTTGTTCACCGAGGCAGCTTCCAAAGGTCAACCCGTGCCCACCATGGGTGCCATTGACCCCGTTCAAATGACCCAAATGGCAAGGCATCAACAAGTCGTATACGTTTCTGGCTGGGCTGCAAGTTCGCTGCTAACTACAGGAAATAATGAAGTTGGTCCTGATTTCGGGTAATGACGCACCGGATCATGTGCATGTTCGTGCTCTTCTCATCTACATTGTATCAGAGATTACCCTTATACAACCGTACCAAACCAAGTTCACCGTCTCTTCCGTGCGCAGCAACTTCATGACCGGAAGCACTACGATGAACGGATGTCCGCATTGCTAGAGAAGCGTGCAGAAATCTCGTACGTCGACTATTTACGACCAATTATCGCGGACGGGGATACTGGGTAAAGACTACGCCTTACTTAGTCTTCGTATGTAACTCACAACGTCTTAGCCATGGAGGGACCTCTGCCGTCATGAAACTCACCAAACTCTTTGCCGAGTCAGGTGCCTCAGCCATACATTTCGAGGACCAACTCCACGGCGGAAAGAAATGCGGACACCTTGCAGGGAAGGTTATTGTTCCCCCAAGCACACATGTATCGCGGCTTGTCGCGGCCCGCTTCCAACTTGACATGCTTCTATCTCCGATGTTGCTCATTGGTCGCACTGATGCTGAAAGTGGCAAGCTCCTTTCTACCAGCATTGATCCTGTTGATCACCCGTAAGTCCCAATTTTAGAACTTGGTGTTGGTCTGAAATACGTCACCTTAGATATATCCTCGGTACTACAACGCAAGGAAAGCCTCTCAGTGAAGCTCTTGCGCGAGCTACAAGCAGTGCGGATGCAGCCAGAATTGAGACTGAATGGGATTCGCTGAACGAGTTGATCACTTTCGATCAAGGCACGTATTTCTCATCGTCTTTTGTTCGCCACATTGAGCATGTGACATAGCCGTCGAACGAGTGTTATTGTCTAGCAGTAGTTCGAACCCACGCGGCGTGTTTGAGCAGTACAAGAAGGCAGTGGCCGGTAAATCAAACTTCGAAGCACGTCAAATTGCTCGGGAGGCTGTTGGCCAAGATATCAACTGGAATTGGGACCGTGAGCACAGCTGCAAATGCCTTGAGTCTTCACTCATTTGTTGCAGTCCCACGCACACCCGAAGGCTTCTATCGAACTACTGGTGGACTTCAAGCAGCCATTGACCGTGCGCTTGTGTATGCACCATACGCAGACCTGTTGTGGCTGGAAACCGGTAAGCCAGACTTAGCGGAGGCCAGAACCTTTGCGAGAAAGATCCGGGAGAATTACCCTGGCAAATGGTTTGTATACAATCTTAGCCCTAGCTTCAACTGGTCGCAGGCAGGGTTTAGCGGTACGTCATTCCCCAATAGTAGTGTTCTTTGTCTGAGCACGAACGACTTGAGCAGATGCAGATCTCAAGAACTTCATATGGGAGCTCGGAAAGGAAGGGTGCGTTATATAGCATTGTACTCCAAATGCAACTGCCTCATCGATGAAACTAGATTTGTATTGCAATTAATTTCCCTTGCTGGGCTGCACAGTAATGCTGCTGCTACTGGTGCGTTTCCTCCTGAATTCTAACACCCTACCACTTACTGGATGTCCGTCCAGCCGAGCTCGCTGCACGGTTCAAGGATGACGGTATGCTTGCTTATGTGGAACTTGTTCAACGCAAGGAGAAGGAAATCGGCTGTGACGTCCTCACCCATCAGAAGTGGTCTGTGTCCTTTTCTAAATTCTGCTCTCGATGTGCTGTCAACTTTATGATACAGGAGCGGTGCCAACTACCTTGATTCGATAATCCAGACTGTATCTGCGGGATCATCAAGCACGTCTGCTATCGGGAAGGACTCGACGGAGCATGGTTTTTGATTTTTACGGTAGAGTGTGGGCATGCCTGTAACCCGACTCAAATGGACCTTTACGTTTAGTATCAATCGCATACGTGCTGTTCGCAGATGACCTAAACCGCTTCCGGCTTGGTGGCTTCAAGAATGCCGTTGATCGCGGCCCATCAAGAACGATGTTATCAGTCGCTCAAGAGGGCTGACTGGCGAACGCCACAATCTATTCTTGATTCGTCACAAAATTGCAGAACATGACTGCGCGACTCTATGCCATCGGAGGGCGACAGTGCCAAAGTTGGCTCAACTGCATCTGTAGACGAACAATCGATGTCCCACTGTAAGCAGCCGATACTGCAAGCGAACCTTTCAGTATCCTATATTTTGGTGTAACAGTCACGGGCGGCAGTCGAGCACCCTATGATCACCTTGATGTACCTCGCTTTACTCGGAATGACCTATTCGCACCCGACCAACTACCCAAGCCGGAGGATCTGATAATAGGATAGCTGCTACCAGAAGGTCGGTACAGAGATAACTGTGTAAGATGATTTGAGTCAGTCCCTGCACCCATCCCAAAATATTCTCGGGAGTCCATCACCTTCCAAACCTGTTCTCTATGTGTCTTAAGAAGTCAGGAAGTATCGTCAGTCCGCAATCAGCTAACTTTAATTGTAAGTTTCGCTATTGTGCAGGCAGGAGCATATACTAACTGGACTTGCGAAAGAAGTTGCGAAACGCAGAGATACTGCTACTTGCGGCACTTGTGTAGCCCCATACCAACCCCAATGAATCAAGAGTGATCTTCGATTACATGTCAATGTTATGCGAGATGCAGAAAAAATAGATGCTGATGTCTTCACCGCGACTTCGTGTTAAGTACACCTCCGCTGTGTACCGCTCTGACAAGTATTCCAGACAAATGTTGATGGGGACAGGATACTACTGACCTGAATTTACACAGTTCTGTGTCGAATTTTGTGAAGAATCACGGGCACTCGGACGTGAAACCAAGAATTGACCTTCAGGCTCTCATGCAATGAGAGACCATCAAAACAATGGACAGCCGAAAGTACTCCGTCTACTCTGAGTCGCAGGTTATAATGTTTGCCCGAGCATATTTTGCAACAATGATGATCCTGGTGGAGCTGAGATGAAGAACAGTGCCCCTGAAATGGTGTATCTATCCAATGTCTCCTCAGTATCGCCAACCAATTTGATGGTTGCTACAAGCTTTTATAATATGTGCTCACTGCCTTGATCATAAATTCAAGCTTGAATGCAGATGTGTTCCCCTGAGCTTTGGTGACGAAGACACAGATACGCAAGTTGCAACATTTCCAGATAGTCAGATTGGCAGCGGATTGGATTCTAGACAATATTGAATGGAGCATGGCCATGGCCAGTCAACCATCTACAAGAAGATTTCGTGTGACCGTTGTGAAGGCATCGGGCTTTCAGTTGCTACAAGCATCATGAACCATGGTTGCCTCCATGCCATCCATGATCATGTAAACGTGTGGTTCTTGCCTGTTTGCTTCGCATGTATAATCTATGTCAGACTGTTGAGTTCGTGATTTCGCCCAAGTGAATCCAGTTGTATGCAATGAAGCAATAATAAGATATGATAATGAAGTAAAGCGATGATATGTAATGTAAAAGGTGTGACGTTGACGGGAAAGCAAAAAGCAAGAGGAATAACGCAACGACAACAACAGTGAGACCAAAAGTAATTCCTACCTACCAAGAGAAAAGGTTAATCTTGGTCAAGTGTTTGATAGGGATAAGACAAGTTCGGGTATAGTCGGGGCGAAGTGGACACTAGCTCATACTGTGCCGATTCAAAACTACCATCTGCTCTGGAATGGCGAGGAGGAGTAGACTGCAGGGAGCGAGGAGGAGATACAGAATCTGGAGGTGGTAGTGGTGAATATGTCTGTTGTAAAGATGACGATGTCTGCGAGTGCGTCCTAGGTGGCAGGGCAACTTCTTGAGATGACGTCGAAAAATTTGATGAAGCTCCCATTTTAGATCGTCCAACAGACTTTCTTCGCTCAAAAATGCCACTGCCCGTTCGGGCGTGGTTTGAAGGCAGATACTGTTCAGCAAGTTTCGGCGTTGGTGGTATCCCAGCATCCAAGACGCTCGGCCTCCGAGGCTTTATGGTCTCGTTAGACACAGGTCTTTCAGTATCTCGTCTTGGTTGTTCTGATGGAGCACTAGAAGAGGCTGTAGAACCTGATACTGATTTCCAGGTCTTGAGAATCGATTTACGAACGCTTGTCTTCTCTGACGAAGGACCTGTCGGAGACGATGGTCGTGTGGGTGTTCGTGGCATGGACGTGCCAGGCGCAGGAGGTAATCCTCTTTGAGGTGGCGGTGGCGGCCCGAGTTGATCATGCAATGATGGAGCAGGCGGTGCAGATCCCTGGAATGAAGTTTGTCCAGCACTTGGCGTGGGGGGTTGCTGAGTCGACACCGACGTAGACTTGCTTCTACGCCAAAGTTTCTTGAAGGTCTTGACGCTGACGAGAGGAGTGGAGGTTTTTGCAGCCGCCGCATCCATCGAAGAACTCGCTGAGTCAGCAGAGAATCGGCTGGAGGGTGTTGTAGAAGCAACAGAACCCTCATCTACAGATGACAAAGACGGTCTTGATTCAACAGGAATACTGGTAAATTGCCCAGTTGCAGGATCCCAATACGTCGTGGTGGGGAGTGCCTCTGATTCAAGATAAGAGGGGTACCGCCCAAAAGGATCAGGAGACAACGGTATGGGGGAATCAGTCGCCGTGTCCGGTAGCCTTCCAAATGAAGGGGGCATGGGTGGTGGGTACATGGATGGCTCCAAATCTCGTTTGCGAATCTTGGTCTCTGTGGAGAGAGCATTTGGTGATGAAGACCGCGAGGGTGGAGCGAACGATTTTGGGGCACCTGTCGACACACCGTTGACAGCAAGCCGAGGTGGCGACGGAGTGAGATTTATAGGCCGATGAGATTGGGAGCTGGGAGATTGTGATGGCTTATTGGCGATAGATGAGTAGGAGACAGCAGGCCACGACTTGTCGCTTGCATCGACACGATCGATGGAGTTTCTGGGGCTTTCTTCAGCCGAAAAAACTATTGACAGCTGTAATTGAACTCACCCTGTCGCCCGAATGTCACGTGTACGATCAATTGATAATTTCGAAGTTCCTCCTGCATGAAGTGCGAGGAGTGACTTCGTTCGGGCATGAGTTATTGTAATATCTTGGTCCAAGTCATCCGTTTTGATGTGTCTCGGAGAAAACTGTGCCAAAGTCTAGTTTCCTAGATGTCAGAATCACGAGATGAACACATGTATAACTGGCATACCCGTTCAATCTCATCAAGTTGGGCTCTCATGAGATATTGGCTTCTGCGTTGATCGTTCGGATCATTCTCGTCGTACTACAAATAGAGTTCAGTGACAAGGCATATGACTGACAGCGGAAACGCACCTCTTCGTCTTCATCTCCCAGGTCTAAACCAAGATTGAGGTCCTCGAAAACTGCACCGCCGCGTTTTTCTTCTGGACTCCGTGATCGCATATATTCTTGGTCCATGTCCAGAGAGAGTCCATCATCGTCACCTATGTCATCTACGACCAACGTCCCTCTTGAACTTGAATTCGCATAAGGCAGACTCGTACTGTCGCCTCCACTGGAGGATGATAGCATTGGGCTCGGTCCAGCATGCGGAACAAGGCCATTTCTTGGGTCGTTGGGAGTAAGGACTAAAGGAGGGGGAGGTGACTTTTTAGCACTTCCCACGGGGGGTGGTGACGATTGCTGCGAGTTCGGTGACGATGGTATCGATAAGGTCAACGTGGGCTTTGACATCCTGCGCATGATATCCAAGACCTCTTCCGCATCATCCACCTCATCTCCCGCTTGTTCCTGTTCAGGCATAGCAGTAATTGAGGATACATCCAACGCAAGCTCGACTACATTTGGATTGACCTCAGGACTGATTGCCCTGCGATTCGGCACGCATCTCAGCCCAGGTGTCTGCATCAGTGCCAAAAACGTCCAACAGAGGATCACGATGACAGACGTCAGGCTCGTATGTTATCATATCCTCGTCAACTTCTTCATCCGTAGGGTCTGACAGGGGAGTATACCCACCAGTGCCACCTTCCTCCCTTGTTGTATCATCATCAATTGCTTCGTCCGCAGGATCTGACAGGGGAGTATACCCGCCAGTGCTACTCTCCTCCCTTGAAGACAGTGACGCAATAAAGCTGGGCACAGAACTTGCATTCTGCATCCTCTCCACTAGTCTTAGATCAAATGGCGCGCGCTTTCCATCTCCATCCCCTTCCGCACGTGGTTGAGAATGCGCTCGATTACTTTGACGATTCTCGGCACGTTTAGCATGGGTCATTCTACGGCCACGCATCCATGGCTCGTACCACGCTGCTTTCCGTCGATCAATATCGAACTCCACTTTCGCAAGTATTGGTATTATAGAGGATGAATTAAGGCCTGGAAGGTCAACGCCGAGTATTTCGTTATCAGAAGAATGGGAAGTATCGGGGGTATCTGGTTCCGAGTGCGTCAGTGACGAGGATGATAGAGGGGCAGATTTAGAGTGAGACCGAAGATCGGATACTGAAGACGTGGTAGACGAAGGAGTAATTGGGTATGTGATAGGTTGCGGTTGCGGCGTTTCCGTCCGCATGGGGGTGACCAAAGGGCGCAAATTAGACTGGCCCGGTGAATCTAGTCCTAGACCCAGACCAAAAGAACTAGAGCCTGGTCCCCGCGAAAGTGCGAGCGCTTCTTCGCGCTCAGCTTTCAGAACTCGACCCCAAATATGTTTCCAGATTTCTTCGGAGATGCGCGGGCCTGGTTCCTCTGCGTCCTCGTTTCCTGAAGTAGGGGTCGTATAAGGCATTGGACTGTTCTGGCGGCTCTGTGGAGAAGTTGTGATGAGGTAAAGGATGAGGCCGATCGTGCTAGGTAATGCATATTCTTTGGCAATTGCATTAAGTTGCGCATGCAGCGAGGGCTGCAGAGAGACAAGGGTGCCGCGTCGAAACTGTGTGTGATATCCTGGTGCATTAGGAGGAGGCGCAGGTTCCGATGGGCCAGACGCATTGAAGTCGTGAAGGAGGTGAAGAGGTGGTATGACATGGAGCAGGAACTTGGACTGAGATGAAGACGCAAATGATCCAACATTATAAGTAGATGCAGTAGATGGCGTCGTCACGCGCCATGGAAGATCAGCATGACTTATGGTGGGAGATGCACCAGGAAAAGAAGCAGACAAGTATGAAGATGAAGATTTAGGTCCTGCGGGAGAAGGCATAGAGACACCCAGGGCATTAGCTATCTTTGCAAGACGATGCGGAGGTAAGGGTGCACGAGGCGGAGCCCACTGCACCGGCTGAAGACTATGTGGATTTCCAGAGACATGAGAACGTTCTCCTGGCACGACTTTTGACATGACACGGAGTGGTGTCAACTGATTGGACCTGCGGGCAGCTCAGCACAAGGCAAGCAGAGTAAAATAGTCCTTGGGTGTCACACTGAGCGGTGTTAGAATCAGCGACGTTAACCTAGGTGATCGTGTTCTGCATTCATCATCATACACAGGGTCAGCAAGGCGGTCTTGGAGTTCAGAAATATATGAACGAACATTGGCGCGACTATTCTGGGAAAAATCATAAAATAACCGTCCTTTGTCGTCGCCAGCGTCGCCTTGCTCGAGAACAAGGTCAATCGTACCTTGGTCAATAGTCGTACCTTAGGGCCTTAAAACAACCTTAAGACTCGGAGAGCACACTACATGGGGCATGCTTTGCTTCAAACTTTCCGATGGACTTGACAATTGTGAGAAACAATTTCCATTTAGGGTTCTTTTGTATTCGACCTCTACCTTTGTGAACTAGTAGGAGTTCGCCGTACTGGACGCCGACAAAAGGTATCTATACCAGCACAGGAGTCATAATATCCACAATGACAATACCTTCTCTCTCACCTCATTATTGAAGACACCCAAGAGCGGGCCCCACTTATGCTCGCTGAGTTCAATGTGAACTGCACGCTAACAATAATCTATACGGGCCAAACACATGCACAGGTTGTCCCAAGCCTGTGGGTCAGTATCTATCGGCAAATGTTGTTTGTGAGTATTCCTTTAATTGAAACTGACTTCGTAACTTTGAGAGACAGGAGAGCCCGCGCCTACAATCATGATGTCACAAGGCAATATTCAACTGGCGATGCCAGCGACACTTCATTCGGAGGGTACATGGCAGCCGTGATGTACCATATCATTTCTACTGGATTTTCACCAGTGAGAATGACCAGTGTGGTTTCCAGAACAATCCCACGTCCACAGCCATTCGTGTGCCTGTGTCGCGTACACCCACATTCGTATGATGAAGAAACTATATGCAGAAGCCAGATAGGCTGATACTACTTCTATGCAATGCTCATCTTCCCCCACCGCAGCAGCCGGTGCATCGCCATCCCCTGACATCAGGGTCATCCTCGTCCCCAACCAACCGCTCACATGGATCATCTGACTGCTCTTCTGGAAGGGGGACGGCCGTTTTCCCGTGGACTGGACCGGTGGTATGGTTTTGATTTCTTCTGTGCTGATGCTTTCAGGGGTACGCCGGTCGGAACAGCGAAGCGTACATTAACCTACGCCGGGCCAAGAGTGCGCCTGAAGCACGATCTTAATGATCAGTAGTAAGCGATATTCTTGTCGATTGGACGCATAAATCTGCGTATACAAGAAAATCCTTGTCGATTTCCAAAAGCACTTCGCTCGGGCGGGGTAGGTGCGGACAGTGCCGCGATGGACGTTCAGCAGATTATCTGCTGTGGTGCTCGAATTTGCAAACAATTCTTTTTCGAATCCGGACGCTATCAACAGATGCATGACTATCTTTTGGACCCGACGAACGGACACTCAAGAATTCCGCAATTCTACTGCAAAGTCTGACAATCTCCATCGCGGAACAGACGCAGAGTAGTGGAGGCAACTTCAGATGCGATGGTATATTACTCCTAACAAGACAGTGATTTCCCATGGCCATGCTTCAGATACGGGAGAATAGCCGTCCATTTGCAATCCCTCACTCCCGACACGATGGTAAATATCTGCAACAACCTTGAGCTAGTTGACCAGTTTCAGGACCACATATTTGAGTCACAATCAAGTTGACATCTCGACTTCTAGTGTGTGAATATCTCTGATCGAATTTCTTGAATTTTTTTGACATTCGACATCATTCTAACAAGTCATACAATCTGGAAGGTTGGTGGACTCCCCGTTGACGCTCAAGAATCACCAGAACCCTGATGTGTTTAGCAGGTGACCTAGTCCACGAACGAGTAACTCCATATGACCGGAAATGAAGGGGTGTTGAAATATCGGCGGAAGTTGCTGTCTATCAATTCATTATCGACTTTCCATCGATAGGAACGATCGGAGGGTCGGCAGCCGTTCCATATACTGCAATTGAGCCATCCGTCCAAAAAAATAAAAACATTTCTGAAATTCATTCTTCAACATCGGAGAAGTCCACTGTGTGCAATCGTGGTTGGGTGCAGCATGTCCATCTTTTTAAATCCAGCCAGTGATAGAATATCCATGCACACGGTAGCCTCGAGGCATTGTAAAAATACATAACGGTGCCGACGGCTTTGATTGGGCCGAGTGGTGTTTGGGTGAACTCTAGGTACAATAGGGAGCAGAGGGGGGAAGGTATGATGATGAGGACCTGGATGATTTTTTTTTGTTCTGTAGAGCTGCATTGTTCCCCATGGTGTGCAAACAAAGGGCAAACAGGAGGACTGATGGATGTGATGGGTTAGGCGCCCGAATTATTATGAACGGTTTGGTTCCGTAGCTTGTTAGCGAAGGAGATCGCTTTCTGGAGACTTTGGGGGTGACTGGTGACCATTGTTACTTGATTCTTAGCTTCCTCCTTTTCTTCTCAAATTTGCTTTTTACCTTTTAGTTCCTTGCGCGCTACAAGTTTTCATTTTGTACCACGACCCATCCACGATTTTTTTTCACTGCAGTCCAATGGATCAGCACCAGCACCAGCACCAGCAGCACATAACCGATGATCACAACCAAAATCTCGGTCATGCAAGTCCTTATGGATTCTATCCAGCCGAGCAAGAATCATCTTACAGCCTCGCGTACAACCACCACGCGATGCAGCACCAGCAGTCTTTTCCTGTCGTGCAGCATCCTAACCCTCATCATCCTCGTGGGTACTTTTCATCCTCGAGGCCAAAACTCACCTTAACCGCATGTTGATATGATAATGTGCTCATGTTCTTGATTCTTTGTAGGCCATCTATCTGCGCCAGACTTGCATCAAGGCCTGCAGTTCCATAATCTTAGCCTCATGCCCACGCATCAAACGCATCAATATCCGCCACCCGTGTATACCTCATCGCCACAACATGTGTCAATGAATCTGCCTGCTGGCTCACCCCCTCCGCCCTCACCTCACATGTACGATCCTTTGTCCCCACCCATTTCAGGATCTGACACATCAGCGGACGGCCTTTACCACCACCATTCGAGAAACAGCAGCGGGACAGGCTCCCCATCGTCATCCCGTGGACCTAGTTTAGTTCATCGCCAATCTCTTCGCTACAACCCCACCCCTTCCCCTACTACTAGTTCTTCTGGGCGTCGTGGCCGTGCTCGTTCCTTAAACGACTCAGACGACGAAGACAACATGGGCGCTACATACGTAGAGAACTTGGCTCACACCAGAAAGGAGGCAACACGCAGACAACGCATCGAGGCTGAGCAAAGGCGTAGAGACGAATTACGCGATGGCTATGCCAAATTGAAGGACGTCTTACCAGTTTCTAACCAGAAGAGTAGCAAGGTGTCGCTACTCGAGCGAGGTAAGGCGATCAGTGATAATCTTCGCCACAAGATGGTTGACGTTGTGGCGTTTAGCTACAAATCACATCATCTTGCTAGACAAACAGACACAAGAGATGCAGGCTCGTCTCATGGTACTGGAACAGGAGGTACAACGCCTTCGTGCCGTCAACGAGAAAATCTCGCTTGGCACTGGCAACTCCCCTTCGCCAGGAAATATCCATGGCGTCGATGCCCGACCATTGTCGCCTCCCCCTGAGCCTGGGATGCAGAGCCATTCTCTTGCTCATGTTCAAGGTCAAGAGCCCCCGCGAGAGGACTCACGCAGTCCTGCCTCAGACTACTGAGGTGCTGTGGCTCATGCCATTTTCAACGGACGCTGCTGCTACCCATTTTCATCATTTTCCACATCTTGTTTCACTGCACATCATGTATTTCTTATTCGTGTTTTGCGGCTCAGCGGTAGGAGAAGTCGAGGTATCTAGCTTTGGATGAGGCAGGTCGAGGAGTAGGCGCTGGGGACGTGTTCGGCGCTATGCGCAGTCCTTTCGTCAATTCGCCCTCCTTTGACCCCTCATACAACTTGGTGTTGCAGGATCGATGCGAACAATCGCCCCTCTTGATCCGAGGAAGCGCTTGATTACTCCAATCGTGCTTTGTCTCGTTGATCGATAGGCGTTTGAGACCGTGTCTCCGCTTCACATCACCCTAGTCCCCAGTGGACTATCGCTTCCTCAAGCTTTATCTCCCAACCGCCAAGTATTCGGGCCACTCATCCCATTCTATCACTAACATGTATTGCACTCTTCTCACGACTGCATTTAACCACCTATTCACCCACCACCCATCACTCACTCATACGTAACGCGTCTACATACCCCGCCATTATACACCATAGGTGCGGCTTGCTACGACCGCAGGATACGAACACACCACGACTGAACGAACTCATTCTTGACGAATACTGCACGAACTCACTCGACGGGAACCGACGGAAAGGGCGCACCAAAATTATATGACCCGCTCGCTGAAGCACTTTTCGACCCGATGGTCGACTGTCTCTTCGGTTGATGTGAACGGATTAATCTAGGACTTTCTTGATGAAAGCTGTTGCTGCCGCGGGTGCCCTCTCTAGGAGAGGGCTGGAGCGAAAAGGTGCCTACCGAAGGAAGTTGTAGAACAGCCCCCGGAGATATGATCTATCATCTGTAGTCAGTACAGTAGTTTGTTCAACGCCTCACGCCTTTCTGTTTTTCTATATCATTCTATTGTCCTCATTCTTGTACGAGGGCTGGTCTAGACCTTGAGCAAGGGCAAGCCAAGTAGCGTGTACGATCGACCGATCTGAGACTTAGCTTGATCGTTCGATGGACACCCAGACAATCGTATACATTTGTCGGGATACCGGGAGCGGAGTGCCATGCTCACGTTTTAAACAACCCTCGGATTTTTGACCCACTCAGCTCCACGTCAACGAAACAGATATAATTCGACGGGAAACAAGCAAAATGCCCTCTAACTTCAGGTAACTCTAGTAACACACGATTGGCTACAGGAAGTAAGAAGATCCCCGGAAGCCGGGGCTAACACCACTGTCAAATAGACTCTGGAGTCCTCGGATAAGGTATCGTCAGAATTGGGCACTGTAGGTTCATATTCTTAGTATACAGGGGGAGCGCTTCCCCACTACGCGGATGATTTAAAGCAGTCGCTGCATGACCCGGGAGCTAGAGAGTAATTGGTGCATTGCGATGCGTACTTGCCGGACGGTAAGTAACTTTGTTACCAAACGTTCCAAGGGGGGGCCAGCCCCTCCCCGTACAGTGGACCTGACAAAACACAGTCTCGACGCCGAAAGTCGAGGAGCTCCACCGGTCCCGAATCGTCAAACTATCGCCGATTGAGAGAAGCACCACCAAAAAAGCAGGTTGGAAGCTCCTTCCAGAATGGGGCTCTGATAAGTTCAGCGGAGATGAATCTTGGATAGCGAGGAAGTTCCATCGGCAGTTCCATTGAGCGCAGAGAGAACGGATTTTGTTCATAGACGTGAAAGGGTGACGAAAGACATCCTGATCAGTGTAAAACGTTACATAGTCAAGAGGAGTTGTCCATATTGACAAGGAGATGATCAGGATCCAGGCTAGCAAGATCATCCGCATACCGAACCCCACGGCCTTCCTGGAGGGATCACAAGAACCTGCATAACGGACAAATTAGTGACTTGGGAACTAATGTGAAACTGAAAAAAAAGCCTGGACCAAATATTGTGACAGGATGAGCATATAGCGCGCGCTCCATACAAAGTTCAGTAAAGTAGAGTTTTGAAACACGCCGTCATGCAAGGCATTGGATCGTGAGACCGAGTGCTTTTAACGAGATGGTCAGGCTAGCGGCAAGTTCAGGTGGATGACGATTGCCCGCATCACGTACCCGTGCGCAGGGTGGATATCACCTTTCCTGCTAGGGTGATCAGGACAGATCTCCTCGTGTTTCTTGCTTGAAATCGGAAAGGCGATCTCTCCAGCTGAAAGCGACGCGGGGGCATTGCGGGGGCAAGGCAGCTTTTCTGTCACGCTCGTGACAAGAAGGCGTCACTCGCTTACCATCACACTTGTCTGTGTTGAGTTTGTTCCAACCGAATGCTCGACGCTCCACAGCAATTCCGCGAAGCGCAATGCACTAACTCTTCCACCACTTCATTGATTCGCTATGAACACAGCGAGGAGTTGATTTGGGACCGCTCTTACTTGTGATTTGACACCCTCGAGACTGCGCTCAATCTGCGATATAGTAAACTACCGATCTAGGGGCCTTGCCTTCATATCGCCCTTGTTAGTTCAATGCTTCCAGAATGGAACGGAATCACTTGTGGCTTGATACGGCGCACGATAAGTCCTACTCATGAAAATAATCGCTTACTTTTCTCCGTGCACTAGAATCGACAATTTTAACCGTCGATCCTACATGGTTTTCGTTCACTCACAACGAGGCTCCTGATAGGCTGATGTTACAGTCTTATCGACTCGTTTGGCAGGGGCCTCGCAGCTGATGCGCTTTGCTTACGGCGTCCCTATTTTCTGCCTGCTTCTTGCTTTCATGATAAGCGGCGGGGTCTCTGTAGTACTACGCGGGCGAAGCTGCTTGTAGATCCCCGGCGAACCAAGAACTTCACAATCCTCCGATCCGAGGAAAGTCTAGACGATGCGCTGGAAATACGTGACCTGTTTAGCGCTTCTTTCTTTGCACAAGTGGACATATTGAACTCTGCTTGCTCTCTTGTGAACTCATCCGGCCGTCTCTTGGTCCACCCGGAATATCCATGTACACTCACATGCTTCCTACGTTGTGACTGTCACTTGTGTTCCTGTGATCGGTTGAAAGGTTTCCCACTCATCCATTCCATACGGTAGAGGTTTTATGCAGGGCTCAGCCATCTACTGGGATATGAATGCCGCGGTAACGAAATTCTTCTATCGCAATGGTCCGTCAGTGCATGACTGTGGTCGTGCCCTCTTGGTCTGTGCGAGACATTCGGACCTGACGGCTGTGTAGTGAGGCGGGCATCGCCTCAGGTGCGTGTTTTTGCTTAAAGTCTAATTACGTTCTCTCACTCACGTCATCTGATGCTGATTGATCATCCTGCATTCTCAAGTCACGCATCTATTCACTTGAACTCACTCGTACGTTAACAATGAATTCGTGAGATCTGATGCGGGCCCACTGATTGGCGGACAAGGGCTATTAGACATGGATGTTCTTTGGACTATCCCAAAAAGAACGCGCGCTCTCGGCTGTACACAAGGTATTCCAATTGCACAGACATGTACCAAACATGGACCCACGGCGTAACACCACTCGAACATAATACTGCGGCTCATTATGGACATGAAAGGGGGTAATTGTATTGTGGTGTCATATGATGACGAAGTTCTGACTTACCGCCGCGAAATTATCAGGGAAGGTTGAGATGACGGCATTGCTTCGTCGCGTTTAGCAACGCCTTATGCCCTAGAGAAAAAGCGTTTCAGTAGTGCGTTTACATCGGCTGGGAGATCAATAATTACACAGGAGACGTTCCGAGGCTCATGTGATCAGTCACAAGTGAGTAAATTCAAAACTAGCTCTATGTGACATTACACATTAAATTATACTAATAGTTGCCGAGAAAGAGTGACAGTCTAGTGATCGGAGCATGGATATGGATCGCAATTTATAAGGTTTAGCGCGAGTAGCGGGGGGATGAACGCAACGTTGTGAGGTTTGTGATCCTCATGTTGAGAAAAAATGATTGAACCGAATTGAAGTAAAATCACAGATACCGATTCGATAACACGGGCGGCTGGTAGGGTCAGGCCGGGAGAGCGCCCTTACTTGGCCAACCGGATCTAGATTGTAAGTGTCACACTAGCAGGCAAAGCAAGTTGACCGAGCCGCAGTAAGGCGGGCAAAGCAAGATGATAATGCAACGCGTCAGGGTATGATCGGGGACGAGAACCGAACCCAGAGAGAGAACGAAGCGACATGAAAAATGCTATGTGGTGGTAAATGGGCTAGACGATCATAGGGACGTTCGGAGAAAGGGCTGGGTAACGGGCAAAAAGTGAGGGAATGGAGATGTGACATGACAATTTAGCAATGGAAGGAAATGGAGAGACAAAATGGAGAGCGGGTTGTAGCTGATTTGGAATTGATGATCTGATGGGGCTGGCCGTGTTAGGATTGGCTCAGGAAAGGATCCGGACAACGAGGCAGTAATTGCTGAACTAAGGAGACTTGAGTGGGAAGAGATGCGTGTCAATGAAAGCCCCGTTTGTGAAAAGATAGGAACCGCTCTAAAGAGAAGAAGACAGGGACTAGAAATTCCGAAGTCATTTTTGGCCTTGAAGGGTTAAACACGAGGCATAGCGGGAATACCATACTTTCCATTTTAGGTAACGTGAGATTTACATTCCTAAAAAAGTCATTTCAAGCTATTTACGCCAGGGATATTTAGACGGAATCAAAAAACTAACAAGTCTCCTCATCCCCTTCTTCTCTTCAAATCCTCAGATTCCGACTACCTTCCTGCTCTCCAGACCCGACCTTTTTTTCTTCTCTTCAGCTCTGTTGTTCTATTGTGCAGTCGGCTCCGGTAAGTCGATGTTTTCTTATTGTCTCTTTTGTTGTCTAATACAATGATAGCCCCAGCATATTTCAAGTGTCAGCTTATTTTGACGATCATCTCTACCTAGCTGCAGTGCAAGCACCCGCCCTCCGTACACCGACACACTTCGCTTTTTTTTTTTTAGTTACAGCCCTCATGGAATCTACTCTCCTCGAGCACCCCCGGAGCCCCAACTTCATGGACACCCCATTCGCATATGACTCGATTGCCAACCTCGAGCCCTACTTGCAGTACCCTCAGTCCCCCTATGGTGTCTCCACGATGTCTCGTCAGTATTCAATGACTCATGTTCCCACGAGTACAACAACTAACCGTGTTCTATTTTAGTCCCTGGACCCTCGTCCTCGTCCCCTCGCTTGGACTTCAACTCGCTGAACCTCACCAACTCAATCGGCGAGTACTCTTACTCTTCGAGCACGTCGTACACGACTGCTTCGCCAGGGCGCCCCTACACGCCCCCCGACAACGGCATCTCACCGCCCGCTGTGTACTCCCTCAGCGCTGGCGAGCTCTCGTCGGATGGCCTCAACTCAGGCAGGCGTAGCCGTGGAAGCGGGACCCACTCCCCTTCCTCCGTGCACTCTGTTCCCTACTCCGCCGCCGTGCCGCGGTCGCACCGCTTCAACCCCATTGCGGCGCCCACCACGCGCTCTGCTACCAAGGCTACGCGGAGAAAGTCAAGGAACGACGACTCTGATGACGAAGATGATGATTTCCAGCCCTCCATCCCTGCCAACGCCAGCACTGACATGCGCCGCGAGACGATTCGTCGTCAACGCATCGAGTCAGAGCAGAGGCGTCGTGATGAACTTCGGGACGGTTACCGCAGACTCAAGGATGCTCTTCCGGTCTCCAACCAGAAGTCTAGCAAGGTCTCGCTCCTAGACCGCGCTACGACTCACGTCAAGTACCTCGAGATGACCGCTCAGCAGCTCCAGACGAGACTCCAGCAGGCTGAGGCTGAAGTACAGCGACTTCGCTCGTAAGCTTCATATCGACACTGCTTTGCTTCAATCTAACTGTATATCTTAGTGTCAATGAGGCGTTGATGCTCGGCACCGCTGAGCAACGTCACGCCGCTGCCGCCGCCGCCGTTGCAGCAGCATCTCAGCAATCACAGTCAAATTTCTGATTGCTACGTTGACGTGGACTCGCTCGAAATCCTCCGCAAAAAAGCACCGTCGGTTTACATTATCAGCATTGTTTATTCGCATGATCTCTACGACACTGGAATGCCTGTCGCCGGACTACAGGTTTTAACGCACACTCAACGGACACTTAGCACGCATTTTTTATTTCTGCACTCGTCATGAACTTCATACGCATCGTTATGTCTTCCTGCGTTGCATGGATAGCGCTTTTGGCGTCCTAGTGACGTTCTATTCATTTTCGGACAGGTTTAGGATCGCTTTGCGGCGCTTGCGCCGCTCGTTCGTCGACTGCTACGCATCGACGAGTAGGAAAACCCTGACGATGAAGATAGGATACCGACTGGATCCGGATGATGTGTGGAGAACACGATACGACACAAGACCGCAGGACAGCTTGAGGCATTTGGTCACACCCGAGTGGTGTGCATGCTTCGCCGCATCTGCGTGTGCTTCTTGTTATCACGCCATCCTCTGTTCCCCCCTTCCGTTCCATTTCATCCTTCTCGCACTGAGACGAACGACCACTTCATTGTGGTACGTGCCTCGTGCGCGCCGATACACAGGCGCATCATCAGTGGCAACACTCTCACGGGCGTCCTCGCCTTTCTGGAATGAGTGTTCCTTACGTAGCTATTCATCTCCGTCCTCTACGAAGACTATTCCGCATCTAGCACGCACGGCATGTTTTATTATCATCCTACTTATCATCTTTTGTCATGATCCGGCGACTGATCACCGCTTCTTTCGTGACCTACCCCTTTCGCAAGATCATCAAGCTATCTTGCGGATAACACATGGCGACCACAGCATTGCATGTTTGTGTGCAAGTGCAGCATTTGTGGTTGGCGCAGCGGAGTTTCTTGTTTTTGAAGGTTGTTTACGAACACCGCCTACATTTCCCACTTCGATATTTCCATGCCTCTGAGCAGCTCGTCACCTTCTGTACCTCATTTGCTAGTCAAGTGCAGCGTGCGTCGGGGAGGACTTGAGCGCCTGAAGCATACGGCGATCTAGGAGTTGGCTTTTGTTGCAGTTCTTGACGTTCTGTCCACTCCCGCTTGCGGGTTTGGATGCATCGGTCGTCGACATTCCTGACATTTCGATTATCCTCACGCTCTGGTTCCCATCGTCACCCATTCTGCCGCATATCACGCATTGTCACTCGCCTCCGCTATCCTGTCTCATTGCCGCTATTTCCACACGCACTATCTTTGTCGGTTCTACGTCAAGCTTTTTGTAGGTATCAGTTGTACTTGTCTTGTACTGGCGAGCGCGGGCTGTACTACATATGTAGAATTGTCATACTATATCTCAAGCAATGAATCGATGTTTCCGCTTTCTGAACAGAAATTCTGAAATGGATGCTGAGATGTGGGATCTTTAGGAAGAATTTGGTCGACTTGTACTGGTATCTGCAAGCTGACTTCATTGATAGTTTCTCAGATCAGCGGTAAGTTCATACAGCACATGAATTGCAGTCATGGGTTTGTGGAGCGGCGGTAGTAGCTAATAACTGTGACCTTATCGATGAGGTCGATCCGGATGCGACGATAAGGCCTTCACGACTTCCTCATCATTTCAATCAGTCAGATCATACCAAAACTTAAACTACTATGTCGACCAAGCCAGCCGTTCACCGCCAGCTAAACATCAAATCAGGCGTGGCGAAAAGGCAAGGATAGCGACTGTGGGGTCAAAGAGCGCTAACGCAAATTCTCAGGCTGTTGAAGGAACACATCCTGTATGCAAAAGAAGCAGAAGAGCAACAGCGGAAAGTCGATAAGCTTATCGCAAATAACGCTGAAGAGTGGGACGTGAAAAGTGCCGTGCGTGACAACCAGTCATTTTACATTCATCACCAGCTGAAGCTCATGTTTATGACTATACGCCGATCAGAGAAGGATATTGGAAGAGTCACACAGGATGATCAAGGATTCTGATAACCGCCTAGGCAAGGCGGTACAAGATCTACGAGAACTTGTCGTGCGTATTTCCGTTGCTTTCTATCTTTACCTTGCGCCCCCCTGATGCGCGTCTTTTGGAAGCTGCGAGTCAAGTCCCAACCTGAGTTTGCGGAAGATGTCGAATTGTTGCATGCGGAGGAAGCACTAGAGGAGGCGAGCGTGTAAGTTTCGGCTGTCAACTTGGGCACTCACGCGATGGTACGAACCTGACTTTTTATTATGTTAAGACACTTGGATTCGAAGGTCTCGGCATAGACGTGCAGCTCATTGTAGTTTAGTAAGACTCATGTATTCACTGAGGAAGTCTGGACTAGTTATCGGTGCGGTTGTGATTCCTTGAGGCGTGTGAGGGCGTCGAGGATGCCCACCCATGCATCTCGATCAACGCGTTCTTCTTGCAAGCCTCGACTAGCCCCTGCAGTTCTTGGAAGACCGACACCGAGGGAAGGGGGAACGAATCCGAGAGGGGGGGCTGTGATCGCGGACGGCGCAATACGTGACTGGCGGATGTGAGCGAGTGAAGAGCGAATAGCTACTTGAATTGACTGCGGGAATTGAGTTGAGAATTGTGGAGATGAACGATGAGAAGCTGACTGACGTCCAGCCGTTCAAAGTACTCGCTCACTTCTAGAACGAATTGTTCTGAGCGCTCTTCTCCTTGGGGGAGGATGTCCTCTGGCTCATCCGTCTGCGGGAGAGTGAGCAGTGAGACAGAGGATGCTGCGAGGGATAGGAGACGGGTTATGTCCTAGTGGGGTTGAGCAGTGCGTCCCCCATGCTGCTGTGTATTACGGCTCACTTTTTCGACTTCACCCAAGGCGTAAATCTGGCGTGCAGTACGGCTTGATGTCCATATAGGATCGATCTCAGATGGATCATTTTCTTGGATGGGCGGCGGTTCTTGGCGGTATGCCATGAGGAAGAAGGTTCAAGTTTGATGCTACTAATAGCGCAGCAGTTGTAGTCTGTTATTTGTGTTTCAATTATAATTACGGAATATCAATAATTAAAGTTCCCCTAGGTTTCCGTTGTATCTGCAAGAAGTGACGAGGACCCGCGGTCCTCTAAAGAACGCCTACCCTTTAATGATCATCCAGGGACAAACCTCAATGCTCGACGAAAAGTTATACTTAAAAGGAGTGACCCTGAAGGTGAGAGAGCCTGTCCTACTAGAGGTTATTTTGGATGAGGGTTGTCACATTGCACTGGTCAGGGACAGGGACAGGGTCTTAAAGAGACTTTTGCTATCGATGCGTGCAGCGTGCACGATGCAAGACTTCTGGCAATTGAATGCTCTGATGCTCTGAGCTCTCTCGTTTAGTCGATCCGTCTTTAGTTGACTTTGGAGTGAGAAGGATAAGAGCGCAGAAGGATTGATTTGGTAATTGAACTACCTAATAAGGAAAACAACCGCCTCAGTTGACCAACATCGTTCATTATGCTCATCCGGTAGTGAGGAGCAAACCAGCGTAGGCAACTACTAGGCTTGTGATCCCGAACTACGAACCGACTTGTCAAATGGAGTCTCCACTAACATATTCTCCAGTACAGAGTACCCATTCCGGCCTTCCGTCAAGGTCCCGGAGTAGTACAAAACTTGGCGACGATGTCACCTCGTTGACCTCCTTCAATCCATTCTCAGAAGAGGACGAAAACGATTATTCATCCTATGCTCTTGTGACCTCCTTGTTTTCGCGCATGAAGAATAGCTTCACCGCGCCTTTGACATCTTCCACTCTCGCACCGCCTCCCAATGGCACTCTTGGAGCTCTTACAGGCGAGCAGAGACGTCCATCTGCGACCTCTGTGAACGTATCTGCCTTTTCTTCTCGGTCTACTGCACCTGAGCGTCCGTCGTCGTTGACAGTCGTGCCATCTAGGACTGCACCACCCCTCGTATCCTTGACACCAGTCGTGTCAGATCCGCCATCATTTGGTGCAGAATTAGACCGCTCGCCTTCGCGCAATGGCCAGTATACTCCTGTATATGAGACTCAGGACGGTGGTCTCTTTGGCACTGCCATCCCTGGTTTCCCCATCCAGGATGATGCGCGTAGCATACGCACCACTGCTTCATTAAATCGGTCTGCTTCTGTATCCAAAGTCATACGCCGCATTCGCGGTGAAGGTAAATATACCAGCCCTTCATCAATTGCTCCTAACACTGCCGTAGGTCTCTCTCGCGATTATTGGATGGAAGACTCCAATGCAAAGGAGTGTTATGATTGTAAAAGCGTCTTCACGACATGGCGACGCAAACATCATTGTCGTATATGTGGTGCGTATCCCTGACTTTCAAATTAAAACCCGCCCACTTACCCAAGTGCAGGCCAAATATTCTGCTCGCGTTGTGCATCGAATATCATCAAGGGTTCAAGGTTTGGTCACGACGGCATGGTCCGAGTGTGCAATCTCTGTCTCGAGAAACTTGCAAAGGTTGAAGACGAAGATGAGGACGACAGGCGTTCTGTTGTCTCTTCTATAGCCTCTCCATTCCCTGCCCATCAGTTTGGCGGCGATTCATTCGCGCTCAGTCTCGGTCATCATCCGCAATCTCCATTCGCTGCGTCCCAACTGTTCGGAAGGACGGACGAACCATTTAATCTGTATTCTATTGCTGAGACAAAGAGACTGATATCCGACAATGACTCCGTGTCTATCAGCCTCGGCGAGTGGGAGCCTATCCGCGAGAGTACAGCACCCTTTCGGCGAAACCTCTCAGAGGATGAGAAGGATCCTCCCACAATAACCAACTTCAGCACAAATACCGCACAAGCTGCTGTGGCTCCTCGGTCCAAGACCCCAGTTGACTTTCCAGTCACTGTGCCAATCAATGTAGAGGGCACTATGAGCTCAATTCAATTTCCCTTGAGCTCTCCGGAGCAACACGGGCCAGACAGTCCTGGAAATTACAATGCCATGCGCTCAAGATTCAATAGTTTTGGTGATTTTGATGTTGCCACACCATTTATCAGGAGTCGAGCGCATAGTCGGCTCGATAGCTTCCCTACTATTGAGGGTTGGCGCACGAGGAGAGACTCTACCGCGTGAGTTAAAATTTAATATATGCCATCCTGTATGATCTCATGTCATGGGTTTAGCTATGCTCAGGAGCTTAACCTAATTTCCATGTTTCACCTTCGCGTCATGCTACGGCAAATGCTTACCACCGAACAAATTCCGAACATCAAGGAATGGGAAGAAACTCTGCTCAAACTTGCCCTTCGCGTCGCTAAAGAACTCACTTTCACCGCCCTTCCATACCATCAAGGGGAAGATATGGACGTCCGACGATATGTCAAAATCAAAAAAATCCCCGGTGGCGCGCCAAGCGACTCAGAATATGTTGATGGTGCCGTCATAACCAAGAATGTTGCCCACAAGCAGATGTCACGCATGCAACGTAATCCTCGTGTCATGCTCGTAACCTTCCCACTTGAGTTTCATCGGGTCGAGGGCCAATATGTCCACTTTGGTCAGATCCTTAGGCAGGAAAAGGAATATCTTGGAAACTTGGCGAGCAGGATCGCAGCGCTCAGGCCGCACGTGGTGTTGGTGGAAAAGTCAGTGAGTAGGATTGCGCTTGAAGGGCTTGCGAAGCATAATATCGCCGTCGCTCGCGCTGTAAAGCCCACCGCGATCCAATTCGTGGCCCGGATGACTCAGGGAGATGTCTTTTCGTCGATCGACAAGCTTGCTCTAGAGCCTCGATTAGGTCATTGCGCGCGGTTTCGTGTGCAGACTTTCGACCACCCTCTGATCCCAGGGCAACGCAAGACGTATATGCGCTTTGAGGGATGCAGCCGTGAGTTGGGGTGCACCATCGTCCTGAGAGGAGGGGATGTAGATACGCTTAAGAGGGTGAAGAAAGTGACCAGATTCTTGATGTTTGTCGTGAGGAACTTGAAGCTGGAGACCCACCTCTGGAAGGACTCCGTGATCACGCTCCCTAGCCTGAGCGCAGAGGCCGTGCCGGCAGGTATGGCTACGAAGCGGTATGCGGAAGGATATGGCACGGTATCAAACCCTGGTGGTCTTGTGCCCGCTTCGGTATCCCTAGTGCATCTTGTGACACCAGAGGACAAGGAGCGGCAAAAGGCGGAGGAGGCGGAGATCAAAGAAGCTGAAGATGATCTTCCGGATGCTGATGCCGAGCGCCTTCGTCTTTCGAAAAGGATTCAGCAGTCACTGGAGCCATACACCAAGACGTTCATATCCGTTTCTGCTACTCTGCGCTTTCCCCCTCCTCAGCCTATCAGGAGGATGAAGGAATTGGATGACGAACTCACCCACATACAACGCGCTTGGGAAGACGAGATTGTGCGAAGAGAGGAAAAAGGCCCTGTTAAAAATGATAGTAAGGCCCCCTCTGGAACCCCTACGCCTGCAAGTGAAGCAACAGCTGCTATGTCCAGAATCGAACCAGATGTGGACGATGTGAAAGCCCAAATTGAAGCACTCCCACTCCCTGATATTCCGAAAACGCCAACTTCCGGTTTTTCTGAGCTCGGCGAGGAACCTACCGGTTACTTCGAGCCTCAGACAAGTACATTGCATGTCCTTGGGGGGTCAACGTTCTTCCATTCTCCCCGCCTTATTGATCCTGGCGAGAAAGAGCATACGATTCCCCTCAAGACCGCTACGGACATTGCGTTGGAGAGCCAGTACGGTATGGTGAAGTATCGCCATGAAGAGCAGCGACGTATATGGGAATGGTACCTCCGCAAGAACGCTGACGATTTCGTGATTGACCAGTACCAATGCATCAGCCTTTGGGAATACACCATCCCAATCGAAGAATTTGGTCTTCATCGCGCCTGTTTTGCTCCTGGATTGAAGTATATCAAGTTCTATGGCGAGAACGATTGCACGCTTGGTCAGTTCATTGAGAAGAGCGTTAATGAGACGCTAGTGCAGTTTCTTGACCCGAAAGCGATTTGCACTGGGAAGGGATGCAACCAGCCACTTGCGAGGCATTGCACGGTCTTTGTGCACAACGAAACTAGACTTGCAGTTGCTGTTGAGCAGTGGGATGGGCAGATCAAAGCCAAGGGTCCACATCTCTATCCGTCTCCCGAGACCATCACGACTTGGAGCGCTTGTCGGGTGTGTGGCTCAGCGACACCATTTATTCCCATCTCCGAAGAGATGCAGCGGTACTCCTTTGCGAAGTTCTTAGAATTGCACTTCTACCCCGCAGACGTTCAGCTTGTCCAGGGTGCCGGCTGCCAACATAACATCTACCAGCACCATATTCGGTACTTTGCGACGAAAGGAATGACGGTACGGTTCCAGGCAGATCCTATTATCCTCCATGAGGTTGTCTACCCTGCTATGCGGATTCGTATCCGTCCGGAGTCTCAACTGGAGCTCAAGAATGCGGATTACGAACGGCTGCACCGTCGAAATACCACCTGGTACACTGCTCTTGTTGATGATCTCAAGCTCATCAGCATTGATGCAGCGACTGGCGATGAAGAGCAGGACGCAAAACTCCTCGCCGATATCAACAACCTGATTACACGTGCTGAAGATGAGAGAGAGGAGATTGCTCAGTTGATTAACAAGATTTATAAAGAGTCGGCTCCGACTGACACGCTCGCCTTGAATCAAGTTCGATCCTTCCGACAGGACAAGATCGTAGCATGGCAGCAGGACTTTGACAAACTCCCGAAGCCGAGGGGCATTCAGACTCTGGACAGGAACACGCGGAGGGTATCTGCTGCCCTTGGGTCTGTGAGGGCGATGTGGCCGAAGAAATCTGATCCTGCGAGTCCTGGTGATTCTCATCTGCCCTTTTCCAGTGTTTCGGAGGCGGAAGAGGGAGCGTTGACTCGTAGGCGGGTTACTGGAGGATCCTTCGTATCGTCTGCGTCAGAGACCTCGGAGCCTGAGCTTGAATCTGTTGCAGAGAAGACAGCGACGGTTTCTTCTGATATCGAAGCACCTCGTCCCCCAGTTATTGAGCTTGAAATGCCTACTGAACGAAAATCAGACGCTGACAGTGATTCGACTATTGGTGCATCTAAAGACGATGGGGCACTCTCAGACCAAGGTGCAACATCAACAACTCAAGTAAGTGTGTACATTGATCTTTGAAGCTCCCTAGCTTACCATACTATCAAGGCAGAGCAAAGTGAAACTCGCATTGGACGCGTTGTTACAAGAGCATCAAGGCTACCTCGACGGCCGCACGGTCACCCTAGTGTCGCAGAGCTGGTAGCTCGGTATCAGGAGTACTTACCCCCGCAGGGTGTTGAGGAGCTAGCGAAGACCGCTCTGGCTCCATTTCCTCCAGTGTCCGAAAGCGAACAGGAGTATCCTGCGCAGCCACCGCTTCAACGGTCTACTATACGCAGGCACAGAGAGCCTGTCAAGAAACCCTCGGTGTCCGACTTTGAGTCTAGCTATGCGGTGAATGTAGCCTCGAGGCATCTTAACCGTCGCTCCTTGGGCACTCAAAATCCACGTATGCCTGGACCAGTTGGTTCTTCCTTCGAGTCTTCGACTGCATCTCGACGGCCTTCGCCAGATAAACGTGGGTCAAGACCTCTCCACGGTGATCCGGCAACGTCATCGCCGCCGCCCACGTCCAAGCCGCTTCCCGCCGGTGGTAGTCGCACCTTGCGACGAAAGCCATCTACCCGAACCATCCAAAAAGACAAAGCACCCTCCCGTCCCACTTCAGTTGTGCCTAACACTAAGCCTCAGTTCAGACGGCCACCTCAAGGTGCCGGAAGCAAGGTTTCTAATATTGCACGACACTTTGAGCGCATAAATCGGGATACCGAGCGAGCAAACAGGCGTTATGCGGTCATCAGGGGTCGAAAGGCACGGCCAGTCGCTTCTGCGCGTGCTACGGTTGAGGTTTTGGATAGTATCAAAGATGCAATACGGGACGAGTCAGAGAGCTCTGATAGCTCTAGTGAAGCAGATGACGAGGGTGGTGATGAGGATGAAGCACGAAAGCCAACAGATAAAACCACAATGGATTCGTCACCAGAACAGTCTGTCACGCTTCCTTCCGTCATTGTGCAGAATGCTACAGATACGTCAACTCCGGTACCTGCAAGCGATCCCTCCCCAGTGCCTTCATCATCAACGCCACCGCTTCCACCGCCAGCGCAGCAGCTCGGGCCAGTGGCATCATTTCCGCCATCTCCTTTCCTCAAATCTGAGATCCCGATGAATCTCCCACCAACGCCGCCTCCGATTTCGCTTGATGAACCCGGGAGGAACTCGATATTCAAGCAAGCTTTCCAGGGTCTGTCTCAGGGATTGTTCTCGGCTCAGTTCCCTCCACGCAGATCAGATCCAGAGGTCGAAGATCCGTTGAATGATCCGGAGCACATCTTCCGTGATTCTTCCATGGTTGTGAGGACCGATGAGCCTACATCTATCATTGCATTGGCTTTGAAGTAGGTTATTCATCATGTGTCATGTTGTCAATTGCTGATTGTTTTTAGTTCTCCTCAATACCGAGAAATATTGGCCAAGTCCCGAGCCGAGAAACGCACCGCGCGAGAGCCAAAGCTGACCGATGGAGGGGAAGCATTCATGCCCGATGACCATTCTGTCGCAGAGTCTTCTTCGACGTGGGGAGTGGTCAACGTTGAGACTGCAGAACCCGGTAACCCAGCGGAGGAGCTCAAATCTGCGTCGACGAAAATGCCTTGGGTGATCAGTAAGCGTCCTTGGACTTGACCCAATGTGCAATGCGCTTACTTCATTCTAGCGTTTGAAAGTGGTGGTCTAACCATCAGCTGTACAGTATTGTATCCAGAACAGTTTGATGCTTTGCGCAGGACGCATGACTGCGAGAAGAGTATGGTTGAGTCGTTGACAAGGTGTGTGAAGTGGGACGCCAATGGAGGGAAGTCTGGCTCAGCGTTCTTGAAGACAAGAGGTTTGAAATTCATATTTTGTCTGAGTGATGATGTTACTGACTCTTCCACCAGATGATCGTTTCATTGCGAAAGAACTCTCGAAGGCAGAGCTTCAGACGATGGAGACGTTTGGTCCAGCATATTTTGAATATATGGCATCTGCGATCTCTGGCAACGTGAGTCGTTCTTTTGTTTAGGCTGCAAGTGTTGTAATTGATTTTTATCAGCGTCCGACTTTACTCGCCAAAGTGTTTGGGTGCTACAAATTGACGTTTAAGAAGTCGAGAGATAAGGGTTCGAGCAAGGTCAAACTGACACACATGAACCTCCTTGTGATGGAGAACCTCTTTTACGATCGTCGATTTTCTCGGGTGCGACATTTGCTCGCGACATGGACACTTTGCTGACGACCTGTCTAGATCTATGATCTTAAGGGATCGACCCGTAATCGACACGTGCGATCCACTGGACGAGAAAACGAAGTACTACTGGATGAAAACCTCGTTGAAAGTGTGTAATTTATCTTGAAGACAATTGAAGTCACTAAACACCGCTTTCACAGCTGCTCATCTCTCACCGTTTTACCTCCGTGAACATTCGAAGCGCATTTTAAGAGGAGCATTGTATAACGACACCAAGTTTTTGGAAGACATCAATGTCATGGATTATTCACTTCTTGTCGGCGTTGATGCTCATACCCATGAACTAGTTGTGGGTATCGTTGGTAAGTAGTAATGTGTCTGTCTGTGGTGATGTATTCACTTCATTACTAGACTACATTCGCACCTACACCTGGGACAAGAAACTCGAGAGTTGGGTGAAGGAGTCTGCCTTCCTTGGTGGCGCTGGTAAAGGGGAACCCACCATAGTTACGCCCAAACAATATAGACAGCGATTTATCAGTGCCATGGACAGATATTTCCCCTTAGTGAGTGGACACGAGGATGTTTTTAGTGTTTCAATGACACTTTCTTTTAGGCCCCTGACCGATGGATGAAGCAGAAAGACATCCCAGAAGAAGACCCTTACAGTTTGAACAGTCTGGTTGAACTCTGGCCAGACTGGTGAAGCATATCCCTTTTTTCATGACACGAACATCATGTCGCTCCACTGTAGCCTTACCACATACCATCCGTGCCAGTAAATACCCGATGATCTAAATCTTGTACATTACACCATTTTGTTACACCGCAAGCTGTATACTACAATTTTCTCGTTCTACTGCTTTGAGCCTTGTTTGCAAGGTCCTGTGCTTGATGCTTCATTTCCGTGGAAAATTGCTCCTGTGTCGCCTTTTTCTCTATACGACGTACTTGACGTTCTGCCTTAACAGCCTGTTTGCGAGCTTTTTTGTCTTCCTTCGATTCCTCGCGCGGGCGGGATATAGTTTGCTTGGCCACTTGCCAGTGAAGTGTTAGCGGAATATCATTTGCGCAGTCAACCAAATATTTACCTGAAAGTTCTCGGGAACCTTGTACATCTTCTGCAACGGGTTGTAAGCATTGGCGACTTTTTCGCAACTCCGGGGCTTGACGATCGCTATTTACTGTGGGAAGACCGGTCTTGGGATCAAGCATAATTTTCGGAACCAGCTTCAATGCTCGCGCACGTATCACGCGGGGATGATTCTCCAGATTGGAATAGGTCGCTACTCTGTTTCAGATACGAGTTTGCATGAGACAATTCAACTCACTCAATACCGTTTCACAGTCCCATGTGTCCTCTTTCTCTGCAGCATTATATCCGTCGAAAAGTCGGTCGTCACCTAGCTCGTCGTCATCATCATCTGCTGATCTTATCCGCACCCGCTCATCCTGGCCCATCGCTTGACGCAGGGTGTTAAGTTTCTCTGGGCCCGAGTCCCCTGGAAGCACTGGCTTTAGTTTTCTGCCAAGCAACTCATAGTTGTCCATGAAGTCGTCCATCATGGCCTCAAAATCTTCTCGTGAGGTCACGAGCTCAGGAGCTTCGTCTGATAATTCAGACGAAACATCATCATTCTCTTCTTCAACATCTTCTCCTTTACCAGAGCCGTACTCTTTCTCCATTAGCTGCAAGTGATCAGAAAAGATTACCTGGCAAAGTTGACTACAATTACCTGATCGAAGCGCTCATCTAATGTCATGAGCGTTTCTGTGCGGTACATTGATGAGCTGCTCATGCTGTATCCAGATGCGTCAGAAGTGCCTTTGCACCTGCGCTTTCCACCAATGACAGGTAGCTTTGGTAAAGTTCCAATGGTGTCCCCTCCATCCGAGTGCAGTTCATCGTCGGAGTCGCTGGGTGGAGGTACATCCTGTTGTTCTTTCTTAAACTGGGCGAAGCGTGCTTCCCAGCTATCAGGGTCTTCGTGGTCCTCTGTGGAAGGGGCATCCTGTGCGGCATCACCATCCTCAAAGAACTTGTAGTTGAATTCATCATCCTCATCTCGCTGTCCCTCTGCTACCAGCTCGCCAAAAAAGTCATCCTCTAAACCATCATCTACGAATGCATCATCCTCCAAAGCTTCGAGAACCTGTCGGAGATGCGGGTCCATGTCCGGTTGAAACCCTGCAATCGATGAGGGAATGGCTTCATGTGACTCATAGTTCCTGGGAATCTCAGATGCGGATGGTAGTGCCTCTGGTGGCAAATCGCGTAAGGAGATCGGATCCTTTGATTTGCCTTTGCCTTTTGATTTTTGAGATGTAGCAGGTGCCTCGATGAGTATACTTTCTACACCCTCTTCCTCCGCACCAGCCGCACGCAAATGCTGCATGTAGTCATACTCTGTGTCGTCGAAATAGACACCATACAATGACGCTTCGCCGACATGAGCATGAGCGTCGTGGGCAACATCATCTGGAGAAAGGAGTGACTCAAGATCGGCCCGAGTCTTTCCCTAGGAGCGGGAATTAAATGAGTAGAGGCGAAAAAATACGTATCGCGTAGTATGCGCACCTTCTTGTCATTCCCTCGTACAAATGCCTTCAGGACATGCTGACTTGCGTCGGGATCATGAATAAGGGGATCTCGCTGAGATCGGTGTACAAGCTGGAAGTGCTGTGCTCCCGGTTGTCTAAAGATTGATTTTTTGGGCATAGTGCACCAAACTACAATGGCCTGATTCTTTTGATTAGTCTTGAATGGTATAAAAGGTGATGAATGTGAGATTCACTTATTCAATCCTCGAGGCAGAGACGATAGGAAATTATACACAGCCACCGGTTCGCGACAGGATATTACGTAATCGTGTCGGTTGTCCCTACGCCGTCACCAATCCCACCCGTGAAGCTTAGAAGACCTGAACAAGCGGGCTTCACCTTCAAAGTTCATTACGCCTTTACTTCTTACATTCATCTTCGTGCAGCCTACGCCATATTTCTTCAATACGAGCTTAGTAACTCTGGCTATTGCTCTTTGTTCGACTGGCGGTCAATCATGCAACGCGAGCATAATCGTCGTGGCTTCTCTATATACGTGTTTTCGTTCTAAGCCGCGTTTCAAGAGTACTGACACCTTTTTTTGTATATACTAGTCATCAGAAAGTTGTTCTAGAGATTGACTTCTCCGGTTCGCTCTGGGTACGTCGTACTTTAGGCCACTCTGGCGGGCGCTCATATCACAACATTTTCGAACAGGGCTATACAGAAATCACCCTCATTCCAACTAATCCCAGCCTGAAGACTATTCATCTGCACTCTAGACAATGCAGTATGTGCTGCGCTTGAATTCCGGATGGTTTGTTTGACGTGTTTTCTGCAGCGATTCACTCTGTTTCTGTCGCGTCACACCCAGCGGATTTTGTTCACCATGATCCTCTCGCTCAGATCAGCATATCAAATCCTCAGGATTGCCATACTTATCCAGAGCTGAAGCGGAAAATATACTCCGCACTGGCCGAAGGCGATGAGGGTGAACTATCGATTGCAATTCCGAAAGAAGTTTCGCTTCGACAAACCGGTCATGCAAACTACTCGCTTCTGAATGGTCATTTCAGTGAAGGTAAATTTCGGTGCTCGAGGATTATATGTCATGCATTCATTTTTTTTAACCATATAAGCCGCTACGCCTGAGCCTCATACCCCTGGCCCCTCTTCCCACACACCTGCACCCAGTCCCGAATTCATGCCCGTTGTGGTTCACATCGATTTTAGCCTGAGAAGTCCTGTAGATGGCATCCAGTTCGTGCTACCTACCGACTCTTACCCATATGTAAGCAAGTACTGTTTTTATGATTAAGAAGTTCTGATATTTTCCAGCGTGTACCGCATGCATATACAACACCATCGTCCCCTGATGCTGCGAGATGTTGGGTTCCATGCGTCGACAGTTTGTGGGAGAAGTGCACTTGGGAGTTCGAATTTGTTGTTCCTCGCTATCTCGAAGAGCCTGATCCTGGTCACCGCGGAGAGAATGGTGATTTTGAAGAGTCCCAGGAGTCTATCCCGACGGTAGTTGTCTGCAGTGGCGACCTCGTGGAACAGGCATGTCACCCACGTATTGACCTTCGGGCGAACTAACAACGGCCACACAGGTTGCACATCCTAACAACTCGAACAAAACCATCTTTTTGTTTTCTCAAGCAGTGTTGACATCCGTACAGCATGTCGCTTTTGCTGCTGGCCCATTCCATGTGCATCCCATCCCAACAGAGCTTACATCAGAGGATACGTCTGGCATATCACAACCTCTGATGCACGCATTTTGCTTGCCTGGTCACGAAGCTATGCTCCATTCGTCGATTTCATTCCTGCGTTCGGCGATGAATTTCTACAGTACAGAGTTCGGTTCCTACCCATTTGGGTCATACAAAGTGGTTGCAGTGGACGAGATGCCTGTTCAACGCTTCGACAGCTCGACGCTTTCCATAATCACTGTGGATCTCCTTCATGGCGAGGACTCGATTGAACAGGTACTTGAAACACGGCAAGCACTTAGTCACGCCCTGGCCTGTCAGTGGATGGGAATCAACATCCAACAGAAGACATGGTCAGACACTTGGCTTGTAAATGGTCTTGCGCTGTATATCACCGGCCTATTTGTCCGCAAGCTCCTGGGAAATAACGAGTACCGATACAGGCTCAAGCGGGACATGCAACGAGTCGTCGAGTGGGACAACGGATCAATGCCCCCCATCTGCCAACCACAGCACAATGATCCTCCGGATTCCATGACCTTACCTTTTGTCAACTTAAAGGCGCCCCTGGTACTGCACATTCTGGATCGACGTCTCGGCAAGTCTGGTACCTCGCTCGGTCTCCCTCGCGTCCTGCCAAAGATTTTCTTATCTGCAATGAGCGGAGAGTTGCCAAATAATGCTCTTTCGACGCACTCATTCCTGCGTACATGCAGGAAGGTCAGCGGAATTGATCTTCGGTCATTTGCTGAGCAGTGGATCTACGGTAGTGGTTGTCCAGCCTTTGGGTTCTCCGCTTCATTCAATAGGAAGAAGATGGCAGTCGAGATCACCATGCGACAAGATTCACCAGCATACAAGGCGCTTGAGCATAACGAGGTATCGAAACTGTTGCACAAGCCCGTGTCCTTCTTTGAGGTGCGTTTACGAGCGGTTGCATTCTGATCAACCCCCCTTACCAGCCTTTAAAGGGCCAAATGACTGTTCGGATACATGAGGCAGATGGCACTCCATATGAGCACGTTTTAGACATTCGCTCACCCTTCAAGCGCTTTGAAGTCCCTTTCAACACGAAGTACAAACGTATTCGACGAAACACTAAACGATACTTGGCACGACAGGCAGCTGCTCAGGCTGCAGCAGAAGGCGACGCGGAAGCTGCTGAAGCCATGGGGTTAATTGACATGGGTTTTGGACTTGAGATCTGGGAAAAAGAAAAGGAGCGAGAAAACTGGAAGGTGGCTGACTGGACGGAGGAAGATGAGCAGGTGATGTCGGGTGCAACGTATGAATGGATCCGCATGGACGCCGATTTTGAATGGATCGCTGCTATCGCTTTTGAACAGCCTGACTTCATGTGGGTGTCGCAACTGCAGCGAGATCGTGATGTCGTTGCGCAGCTTGAAGTGAGTCATTCGTCGACAATTCATTTTCCTGGCTTGAACTTTCACAGGCTGTCAACGCTCTCGCAAAGCAATCGACCGCTATTGTTTCGAGCACATTCACCAAGACAGTGCTCGTCTCTAACTACTACTATCGCATACGGTGTGAGGCTGCGATGGCTCTAGTACACGTCAGTGTTTTTAGATTTGTTTTTTTTTGGTTGGAGGTTGTCTCTGACGTGAAAACATCAGTGTGCCATTCGGAAACTTGATTTCTTGGGACTATTTCATCTGTTTAAGTTGTTCCTTCGCTACTGCTACGACCCGGAAGACCCCAACCAAGATTTATTTGCTCATACTTATGTCCCAAAGCCTAATGACTTCTCTGACTTGGCGGAGTACTTCGTTCGAAAGGTGTGTATTCAGGGTGCTACTTCTATCTCACAACTCATGAATCTTCAGAGCCTCGTTAACGCCATATCTCAAGTGCGGTTTGAGAACGGCAAAACACCTTCAGTGGTTCGTCAGTTCCTCGTCGACCAGCTTCGTTACAACGACAACACAGCCAATCCGGTTAGTCCGATTTCGTTACAAATAGTTACTAATTTCAACGCTCTTCAGTACTCGGACGCATTCTACATATGCACCATGATTTCAGCTGTTGCTTGCGCAACTGTCTCGATTGCTCCTCCAGAACGTGGCGAGCTCCTTCGCGAAGAAGTTCGGTCTGAGCACACCTCTGAGGATGCCAACTTGATGAAGCAGGCGGTTGACGAGGTCAGCAGATATCGGAGCATGGACAGGCTCATCCCGTCACCGAAAAATGTAGTCACCACTGCAGTGTTGGAAGTAAGTAATGTTATATATCAGAGGGTATCTCCCATTTACAACTTCGGCCGCAGTTCTACTTAATTCTCACTACCGCAAACCTCATCCCGAACGATCTCCGGGTTTTCTTCCCTCTTACCCGGTATGTTATAATGGTTGTATATTTACTTTATCTGATTGTCTCTCAGTGAAGGTAATTATACACAAGTTCGTCTCGCCGCCTTCGATGGTCTTTTCATGTCCAAGTGGTACACACCCGCCATCATGCGCTACGTGCTGGCTGTCATGGCAAATGACCCATCTCGCGTGGTCCGGAGACACGTGGCCCGTGGCGCGTGCCAAAGCTTAGCTCTCCTAGTGTCTATGGGGGAGATGAAGAATTCCATTAAGGATACAGAGTCGCTGCTCATCGAGGAAGATGGCTCTCTGCCCGAGAAGTCGAAAGAAGCGAAGAAGAGCGAGGTTGACATGATGATCAAGGTTCTTAGGAAAGATAGGGAAATTGGCAAGAATGAGGTGTTGCGTGAGTTCCTGATGTCCATTGCTCTGTAAGTTCTCCGAGATGATTCTGTGTGATTGTCCGCTCACGTGTCATCAATCGACCTCAAGTGCGCCGGATATTGATCAGGAAGTGCGCTGGGGTATCATCAAGCTGGCTGACATTGTCCTTCGGGGAGTTGAAGAGACTCCACCGAAGGTCACTATTCATCTGCCTCCTACACCTGTGACTGAAATCCCGCCCTCACTTCCGGTGGTGAAGGTGCTGCCAAAAGTCTCGCGACCTCTCAAGTCCGGGGGCCCACCTGCTCGGGCGCCTACTGTTACATCTCCTGTCCCTAAGCTCAAAATCATACCTGGTGGTACTCAAGCCCGAAGTTCCAGTTCATCTGCCGCCGCACCCACTATTCCAACGCCTCCAGTTTGCACTGGCTCCATGGCTCCACCCCCAGTTCCTGCTAAAGCCAAAAGCAAACCCAAGCCAAAGCCTATGAATGGTGTCAGGCCCCCTCATATCCCGAAGGCACAGTCAGCCGGAATGAGCTTGAACGATTTGCGTGCAAGCCGTAATGCACTCAAGAAGCTCAAGATCCATAAAAGTGCACTGCTTTTCATGCAACCCGTGGACCCTGTTCGAGACCATGCTCCAAAGTTTGTACCTTGATAATAACCTTCGACATTTTCTGACGCAGCAATATAGTTATTACGAGGTCATCAAGAATCCTATGGACCTCAGCACCATGGGCGCCAAAGTTGAGGCAGGCATGTACAAGGACCGGTTTGCCTTCGAGGCAGACTTCCGTCTGATGATAGCGAATGCGAAGCAGTACAACCCTTCCGGAACGTACGCTCACACTGAGGCAATTTTCTTAGAAACGTTTTTTGAAAAACGTAAGTTCAGTGGCAATGAATCATCGGCGTTTCTTACTTTGTCCAGTTTGGAACCGCATTCAGAAGACTCTCGAAGCTGCTAGCAAGAATACAGAGCCTGCGCCTGAGAACTTGCCCACTATCATAGTGAAGAAACCAGGAACTACGGCATCGAAGCCTCCTGTGGTCTCAGCCCCGCCACCTCCACCTCCACAAGCAGAGTCCGAGGCTCCAGCACGTCCGATCATTAAGCTCAAGGTTGGCGGTCCACAAGTCAAGGTACCGCAAGCAGAGCCCTCGAAGAAGGTGGTGGAGCCGAAGGCTTTACAGAAACCCAAACAACCTCGCAAGCCCAAAGCCGTTGACGAGGCACCTCCGCCTTACGTCGATGATGGATCCCACGACCTGCTGCAAGAAGTAATTGCTATCGAGCGAGAGAAAGACGAGGAGAAGCGCACTCGGAAAACCAAGGACCCTGTTCGGGAATCACCTCCCCCTGCAAGAGCTTCGGGCAGTGGACCACCCGGAAAACGCAGAAAAACTAGTGCTGACGATAATGGTAGCGAGATACTGATGTTAGCCCCGTCCCTCTCCAGGAAGGAAAAGTCTGGTGCTCCCTCTTTGAGTTCTAGCACTCCAGCTGCAGAGCCGTCCGTTACGCCTGTTCCTGCGCCTAAAGTGTCCCTTGGCAAACCGAAGAAAGAGAAAGCTGTGAATCCTCGCGATTCAGAATCTGCCCCTGAACCCCCGCGCACCTCCATCAAAGGCAAAGAGAGAGAAGTTGCATCTAGCAGCACCCCGACGCCATCAAAGCCTCGCAAGATACAGGCGTCGGCTCCACTCAATGAGAAGAAGTGTCGGGAAATTATGAAGGCTCTTCTCAGGGTGCCAGAGAGCATTATATTCGCTCAACCGGTAGACCCTGAGAGAGACGGATGTCCCACGTGTGTGACATCTTGCACTATCACGACTAATACTGACGTCGGTATAGGTACTACGAGGAGATCAAACACCCAATGGACTTTGGTACTATGACCCAGCGTTTGAACGAGGGCAAGTACTCGACTATGGAGGATTTCCAAAAAGATGTCGAGTTGGTTTTAAGCAACTGCCGAAAATTCAACCCACCCACTACATACCCCGTCAATTGTGCGGATGTGGTGGAGAAAGTTTTTAGGAAAGAATGGGCGAAGGTGATAGAGAAGAAGCTTTCATGGACGGAGAAGAGAAGCTTACAAACGCTGATGACACAATTGGTGAAGGAGGATGTGTAAGTTTTCATTCTGTCTATAATGGTTCAAACATGCTCAATTTACCGCAGCTCCTGGGTTTTCCGAGAACCTGTCGATCCTGTCCTGTTGGGCATCCCGACGTATTTTGACGTCATTCCGAAGAGGGATGCAAGAGACTTGAGAACAATTCGTCAGAAGTTGGACACTGACAAGTACGACTCATCCGATGCATTTGAGGCAGACATCAACCTCATGATCCAAAACGCCATCACCTTCAATGGCGCGGACTCTGAGGTCGGGTTTATCGCGGTGGCCGTGCGAGACCGGGTCAAGGAGCTGTTTGGTGGAGCTAAGGCGAGTACAGGGACCAAGAAACGCAAGGATGGCGAGAAAGGGACGCCTCAGCCGTCGAAGAAGGTGAAGCTCGGCTGAGCATCGTATGTTAAATTACTACAAGTCAAGCAAATAATTCATTTGTATCTGTTATTACTCGCTATTCTTTGCTATGTAATTGCTGTCGCGGTAGCTATATTGTACATGTCGAACCCTCACCGAAAATTATATTTCATTAAGATCATCGATTTCCAGCTTGCCTCCAGTCTCCGGAAGCTGCCCCGAAGTATGGTATGAACAGCTTATATTTTATGTATATATATAAGAGTCTTAAATCCATGGCTCTTTCAGGGCGTCGCAATATGAATACCAATTCCTCCCGCTTGGAATGTTGTACCGGTAAGATTGCCAGAGGCGGTGGGAACCTCAAAGACAGAAAATACGCGTTGTACCTGTTCCGTCGCATTTGTGATCCAACCCAATCCCAAATCCTGGTAAGGTGCGTAGACCTGTGAGCTGTTCATGTTGACAACGAGAAGCAAATACGAGGTGCCATTGAACCAGAGTCCAGCATCCACGCCCTGGTATTCATAGTTGACAAATGTGACGTTCGGGTCGACCATGAAGGGCTGAACGTAGCCTTGGATGAGAAACGTGAGTGAAGCTGCCGTCCCTTCGATCGTCGATTCATTGTTGGTTGTGGTCGGGTATTGGAAGGACTTGGAACCTAGCGATGGAAGTTAGTTTCATTTATATGCGTGGTATCGGCATGAACTTACCTATAGCACCATGGCTGAAGGAAGTGAATCCCATACCAGCCCATTGCATGCCAGTGGGAGTCGTGTTCCAGTATCTGTAATGAATGTCAATACAAATGTGGTGCTGGCGACTCAGGGTGACTTACGCGCCACTACCGAAAGCCTGGGGTGTGGTCCACACGGACTTGGTGCGGTCATAGCCCAAGATGTTGAGTCTGTTTTTAAAGGTTTGGACACGGGCCTTAACATCCCACATTCCCCCTTGGCAGTTGTCGCAACCACAGTGACCAAAGTCCGGAGTACACTCTGTGTGCCACACAGGAGACCATGTCGCATTGATACCGATAGGGTAAGCATCCTACACGGTGTTAGAAACGCAAGTAATGAAAATATTATGAATGGCTCACCTGCAGAACGATATCAGCTCCCTTAACGTAAGGCGAGAAATTGTAGTCTTGGCAATTCAGGACAATAGAGATAGGGTGATATCCATCCATTTCATAAATCAAATCATACGTTGCCTGCGCCGCATCTTGGGGATCAGAGTTGCCATCGGGCTCGTGTGCGGTCTCCCAGTTCAGTAGATTGGGAATCGAGGCGTAAGTGGCCACTTGTTGGGCGACGGCAGTCAAGTTTTTGTAGTTCCTAAATAAAAAGATATCAATGATCATAAAATGACGTAGTAAAATCTGACATACGATCGCATATCATAAACGATGTACATGCCAGCACTAATTGTCTTGTTGATGACTTGTTGGAAAATTGTGAGGTTGTCATAAGGAGGAATCGGGTGAAGCTATGAAGTAGACGATCAGCACGGAGCGATATATCGGATCATCGCGAATCATACAGTGTTGAACCTGGATAAATAATTGAATGATTGCTCAGGAAGTGATAGCAATAAAAGACGAACCCATCGGCTTTAAGCTGATCGATCATAGTCAAATTTTTCGCCAGATACTGGTCGAAATTTATGTAGAAACCTTGAGGAACAAAAGGCGCAAATGCACCGCCCGTGCCATTTGCAGGCCGTACCCATAGTGCACCAGTGCGCAAGTCAGTCTTCGTGACAGAAGCATTTGTGTCAGGAAGATACAAAAGGAATGAATTAGTATTGAATATTTGTTCGTTTGACGAAGGAGCGGAATATGTGGCAGAGCAGGTGGCATTGTATGCGGTCTTTTGAGCTTTGAGTGTGCTGATATCTATGGGAATTTGAATGCCGGTAGCGTTCAGAGGAACGCTTGCGGTTGCGTGGATGGAGCCCACGTTAATAGTGACAGTGAGGCAGCCTAGGCCAGTGGAGCCGCCAGAAGAGCTCGAGTTAGAAGGAAGTGAGATGGGCCTAGTACCGGCGATCCAATCATAAACAATTGGAGTGTCAACTACAAAGGCTGCACTCTTCGCATCCTCTTCGAGGTATGGACGGAAGACAGGGGCACAACGAAAGGACAGAAGCGGTTCAGCACTTTGTGTGGGCAAGATAAACTGTCCACCAGGAGGTACCACAGACTGGTTTGCCATAAAGTTCTTTCCGCACCTAGACATATTTAGGAATGAGCAAGCAGAGTGCATGTTTGAATTGACACGTACCATGTCGTGCTCTGAGCGAGCGAGCCTCGAATCAGGCTGGCAGCTAGTACCATAGCCGTGAAGCCTTTGTTATACGTCATTTTCTGTGTCTCCTCGGTGATGGTGGGGGATTTGCTGGCCACGGTAGACTCTAGAGATGGGGATACCGCTGGCCAGCTCATCAACTTATAGCCTATACAACGTCTAGCTGTTTACTAAGATCGCCGTGAGCGATAGGCTGCGCAGCAGAGCTCTACTATAGGATGCCGTTTTCACACAGCGCCTTACGTGCGACATTGTAAATCATCTCGGCTGGTAGCAGCGTAGCGCTATGCTGAGGTAGTTGAAGCTGTGCAAAGAACTCTTTGAAGACCTGATGGAGCAAACGCCAATAGCTAGTTTGAAACAAGCAGTACAGCGTTTTAATTCCAATAACTCAGATCAACTAACGTGATATGAAATCATCTTATAGCGAAAGTAAAGAGGCACACGCCGAGGATACCGTGACGACGCGCGAGCTCAAAGCGCTCCGAGGTGACATTGCAAATGGACTGGAAAGTAAGGTAAGGCGGTGGCATCATCGTAGACAACTCATTGTCAGTTGGGATGCGTTGCAAGAAGGTAAAGCCGCGAAACCGCTCCTCATCATGATTGCCCCCGAGCGTGGTGATTGGTCATGTATCAGGTATTGCGACAGATTGCAACCAGGGTAGCCGCTGCAGCCTGACTTTGGATTCCGAGCAAGTGCCGAGAGTGATCCGTTGGAGTGGTCGACAAACTAGTGGAGGATGGGTGGAGCCGTAGACCTCGGATCTGAACCTTGTACGTTGGACCTAACGTATCCGCAGCTGTGTAAGTTCCATAGCCACTAAATAGTGTTGCGGACAGACCAGAAGAAGTGTTAGAAGGGCGTGCCAAATTTTATTCCAAGGAGTTGTTCCGTGTTGACAAAGGGATCATGTATACTACCCCGGTCCCCGGACGAAATCATCAGCAGCAATCATCGAGTTCCCGTGATTTCAAGGCTTTTTTCACACTTGAAAATAAGGAGATCCGCAGCCTCGCGCTGCAAGGTTTGGCCAGCAAGGATTTTCTCGCGCCCGAAAAAATTGATTTGAATGCTCTATGAACAAGCGAGAAATAATGGATGAAATGCAAGAACGAGTCAGAAGTCGAGACGAGTCAGAGATACGTGAATACGATTAAGCCGTAGAGTGTGTTATAAGGGAGGGATGAAACAGTCGAGAGAGAATATAAATAGAACTGTGCTATACTTGCAACACTTATTTAAAGTTTTCTAATCAATTGTTATTTCACACTTCTTGATGCAGGTGTCGACCTTGATTTGGTTTAAAGTGTATGGATTGGGCAATGCCACAGCTTCAGCATCAAGTCATGTCAGTCTTAAAACTTATGAAAAGCTTCGGGAAACACGAAGAATGTAATCATGAGGCACAGCGTCAGGAGGACTTCCACGAGGTATTGATTAGAACCCCGTCGTCGTCGCCCCTCCAAAGTCAGGAGGGAACCGTTCAGGCGGCATG
Organism: Suillus occidentalis; assembly: GCA_016628085.1. Lineage (NCBI taxonomy): Eukaryota > Fungi > Basidiomycota > Agaricomycetes > Boletales > Suillaceae > Suillus > Suillus occidentalis. The sequence goes on from JABBWB010000009.1 coordinate 315,210, forward strand.
CCCATCGTTGGGTCTCCTCTTGCTCCAGCAGCTGTCTTCGCTGCCACAGTGGAGTGCAAGCCCTCTAGGGCTTCCGTCCACTTCTCAAGCGCGGCATAACGCTTCTTCTCTAGTGCGTGGCTGCGATCGAGTCAGTATGGGGGTGTGTAAAAGGAGAACAACAGCGATTCGCTCACCTTTGGTCGAGTTCAAGGCGCATGCCGACTTGGTCGATCCGACCATCAACCTTTCCCTCAAGAATAAGCCCAATAAGGAGCTCCTCGACCTCAGCAATTTCGACGTTAAGTTGCTATATGTCTGTTAGCGTCAAAGATGGTCGCAAAAGGGTCAAAACAACTACCTTGGCAAGGAACGAAAGCTCCAGTCTCGTGTAGGGCTTGATGAGGTCAATCAAGTAAGACGTGCGCAGACTGCGCAGAAGTTCACCGATATATGATCTAATAAATAGGTCATCCATTATCGTTGACCGATTATCTGCCGCTACATTGAGTACCGTGCATTGTATATATGTAGGATCCTACCTCGCAAGATTTTCTCAGCCAGGTGAACTTCTCTGCGCTGATAGGCATCTACAAGGTCAGTCATTGCCTTAATCTGTGAGTCGTTCTTGTACGGTTTTGTCTCCTGGGAGTCGAATGGGTTGACCTCAGATCCAGTAAGCATGTTCGCGAGGACAAGGTACTTGAGGACCTGGATGCGTTGCGGAGAACCGGCTTCGTCGTAGTTGCGGAAGGACTCGAAAAAGTCTTCTGATGCACGATTCCATTGTCCTGTACGACAGCGTTAGGCATAAGCGAGAATCGAAGGATGAACAAGAGTCACTTTCGCCCATCCACATCTTGCCTCCGCACTCCTTGATAACACCCATGATCCGTGGATGTGGAATTGCGGACCGCACACTATTGGATGCATTGTATATTTCCTGTGTTCGGCATCTTGATTAGGTCTGGATGATCGAGTGGGATGCGAGGTTATACCTTGAGTTTCTTGACGTTACGCATCTCGTTGTGCATTTGAATCTCGAGTGCATAGATCTCGAGGAGCTGTGTTCCACGTTGCGATTGGTCTTCGCTATCCATGGCAGCCTTGGTCGTGGCGTGCAAATCGCGGATGAGCTGGTTGGTAAAGACTGTTGAGGTCATATAGACGAAGATAAATGATGGGTACCTTCGTCAAACGCCCGTACTCTTTTCGATCTAGCCAAAGCTTCGCCAGTTTCAAGTTCGTCTTAACAGATAGACGCTAGAGGAGACATCAACGTTTCAAAGAGTGTATCGCATCGTCACAGTACTCACGTCATTCTTCGCCTCCTCAAGCGCATCTTTGGTTACCTGGTAGAACTTTTCTAGTACATCCACCTCAACGGGGCCACTCTTCCCACCACCAACATAATCGAGGATGCCATTGATGGTCTTCTCAGAGTAATTTCGTGTGACTGCAGACTTGGTATAGGTGAGGAGTTGAATGTAGGTCTTCAAGGCATCTGCTGGTCGGTGTAGCTGTAGGAAGAGGAGTTTGGTAGATTGCTTCAGAGCCTTGAAACCCCTGGGAGGTATCCGTTAGCATACAGTTTGATCGATGGACAAGGAGACCATACCAGTCGCCTTTCTCTGTTTCCTGGTCCACTATGGCGCGAAAATCTTTTAGTGCTTCCTCTGGAGTATCTTCTTTCTTTGCTGGAAGAAGTTCGTCATCAACTTCTGCTGTTAACTGAGATACCCACATTTTGCAGTATAATACATGTTCTCTACATCAGCACTTCCGGACTCGTTAGCCTCGTCTCCATCAGAGTAGTCGAAACCGTAATCCTGTAAAATAGCTCGGGGTCAGCATAACGTCCCAGCAGCTGATCTTGACGGGAGTACGACCTCATCATCACTGCCCTGCATATAATCAGCATCGTCGTCATCCATCGTGAGTTTAAGTTATAAGAAAGTTATGAGAGGGACGCAGTAAACGACGGGATGATGGACGTGTGCAGCTTCGTGTGGACTTGGTGGCGCGCTACACGCAAAGTCACAAGTACTAGTTCTTTTCTTTGTGCTATCTAAGGAGTATTGAAAGTGCACAGCATTGTAATTTGGCAGGATTAAAGGCTTGTTGGCTCAAAGTCGCATTCATATTTTGACAGCGCAAAGACAGCGTGGTATCAATACTCATCAGAATCTTAAATAATGGGGTGGGTTGGCCATCATGAAGATGTGCAGGCACCGCGGACTGTTGAGATTCAGATTCTCAGAAACTTAATGCTCAGCAAGTGGGGCGATAGACCAGCCACCTTGTTGAAGGAAGGTCTTCTCTTGCTGCCGAAGGGCTAGTGAGACGCGAAAGTGACATAGGGCAGCGATATTGTGCCTGATAACATCCTGATCGCAAGTTACCTGACCCTGCAATTTTAAGATTGAGACGTTATTTGTGCTCGGATGAGCAATGAATGCACAACAGAATCAACTCGGTAGTGCTCCAGTGTTTCCGCAAAAAAGGCAGAACTCGCCACACGAGACAGGCTCACAGATTTTGGACAAATCATCGCTAGCAAGCTTCAAAGTCAAGAGAGTGAAGATGAAGTAGCAGCGCGTTGCCAAGACCATGTGATTGCCAACGCCTACCAGGATGGGTGAGCGAAGAGCTTTGCCTTCGACGTCGAGGACGTTGATTTCTTCTTCAAGACAAGTCTCGGCATAAATGACAACTTGAACACGCCGAATGCGATAAATGTGTCATGCCAATGATTGGGACCTGCTAAATTCATAACAAGTTCTCAAAGACCTGACGACATTGTGAGCGCGTGTAGCCGGCCGATATCTGGTACATCATAAGGCCTCAGCAAACAAGAGTCCGATTATATGCTCTATACATGCATCTCCTGACAACGATGAACGCGTCTTATGACTGTGCCTGCGAGATGATGCAATTAATATCTGCTTGCACCAAAAGCAATGGACATACTCATGCTAAGGGCCTCTGGAATGCCCTCCATTCATGAGGCCAACCGTTCTTCGGCGGTGTATCTGCCGGTATGCGGAGTTCTCTGGGGAACAGTCCCCTCACTCTAGACTCGACAGCTCGCTTCTCCGGTTCAGACATAGACTTTATAGCTTCCACCTCAACCAAGCTCCTCGCTCTTGGATCCTCTTGCTTGTTTGCTTCCCTAAACAGCCTCGAGTCAATCTCTTCCAGTTCCAGCATTGCCTGTCTCATGCAATTAAATTTACGCTGCAGCTCCGCGTCCCGTTTCTTGCGTATGTGTCTCTGATGGAGGAGCCAAGCGCGCTGAATAGTCTCGTGAGCTTGTACAGATGGAATCGCACGCTGGAGAGCGCGTGCGACATCTGGGCGCCATGTACCAGTGGGAGTGGCTTTGTTACGGATGTTCGGAGGGTACAAGTAACGGCGGATGTTGTCTTTTTGTGGGTCGGAAGTAGACACTTCGCCCTTGCGGGTCGAATAAAGCCGCGTAAGCAGTCCGCGCAGTTGGAACGGCGAGCCGTTCAATTTCGAAACTGAGACTGACATAACCAGCAGCGCGCGATAGTGAGGGCAAGTGAAGTTGGTGAACAGTGAGGCTGAGACTAATAAATTTCATTACTCTATTCATTTTCCCACGGCTGCTTTACTTTGAAATTCTCAAGAGACACAAGTGATTCTGAACCGGTGTAGAACATGTCCTTTTCCCTTGGGCTGCTCTGTCGGCAATGTTGCCATTCAGTTCTTAGTCCAGTAAGTACTTACTCGTCTGAAATGTTCTGATCTGAATTTGCGCAGCGCCCAGCACTGGTTCGAGAGTTTTCTTCGACGCCCATCTTGGCCCTACGGCGAACGAAAAAGATTCCGGTTCTCTCCAAAAAAGCCCTTGCAGCAAAGGCAAGAAAGCGCGCAGCAAAGGCTCGCAAGCATATATATGAGAATGAGAAGATGACTCTCGAAAGTGCTATTGACGTGATCCGTGTATGTCCCTCCGGCCTTACCTACAACTCATTGACCGAAGATCTCGGTAGGCGGTTGAAGTTGCAAAAGCAAATGCTACATACGAGCTGGTAATCAAGACTGCCATGTCCCGCGGATCTATTATTCCAAAGGGCCGTATTGCTCTCCATCGTGAAACTAAAGCTCGTCCCGAAGACCGCATCCTTGTATTTGCTGAGGGCCGTCAGGCAGATGAGGCAAGGAACGCAGGTGCACACATCGTCGGTGGAATTGAGCTAGCGGATGGTATAGTCAGCGGCAAACATCACTGCAACCACCATTCTAGTGCTCCACAGCCCTCATCCGGGCCATCACCCCCAAACTCGGACGCATCCTCGGTCCACGAGGATTGATGCCTTCTGAGCGTCGAGGGACGGTTACAGATGATTTTGCCGGCTACTTGCGGCGACTTTCTGGCACTACAGAGTGGAAAGGCGACAAGAATGGCGTCATTCGGATGCCTATTGGCAAGGTCAAGCCCGCGTCCGCTGACTGCGATCTACCATAACTAAACACATTTATTCACCGACAGCTCCACTTCCCAATAGAAGACGTAGTTAAAAACATCAAGCAATTCGTGGCCGCCGTCAAACGGGTGACCGGAAACCAGAAAGATGCCGAGGAGAAGGGAAAGAGCAAGAGCGTCAAACCCGGTGAGTCTGTCTGGCACTTTGACCTTTTCTGGTGTTGAATGAGCGACTATCAGTCAATGCCATCACGCGTGTAATGTTGAGCTCAACGCAGGCACCTAGCATCCAGATATCGGACATTTGATAGAGCAGTGTTGATCGGCTACTAGTCAATGAAAGTTCCAATTTCAAATATTCTGCTTGAGATCAATGTGCTACTTGTGCATTCTTGCAAAAATCACCTTCTCCTTGTCACTAACCAAGTGCATTCATTTGTCATATAGTGGATGTTTCATGAAGCCACTACCACCATTCTCCATTTTGGGGTTCCTCGCCGCTTGCTCTGCTGTTTCAGACAGTCGAACAGGAAGGTTGAAGAGATAGGCTAGACGGTTGACGCATTAATTGTCCGGTACGAGCACATAACACGTTGAAAAGGCGTGCTTAGCATTGTCCGAGATGTACGTGGGTCGATGATGACTGATTGACAGTGTCATGCTAGTTGATAGGAGAAAATATACCACGAAACCTGTTTCTCAAGTTGCATTCTGGTGAAAATCTAGTGGGTTTCCTGACTGACAAGCTGGAGTAACATTAAGTTCGATACAATGATACTGGTGATACATAAATTCGTCTGGTTTGCAGTAATGTACTAGCGTGTGAGTAGTGATGAGCAGAGCAAATGCAAGGGATTCAAACAAGATTTCCACTATTGCTCAGCTAGCAATGCAAGTCCTCCTTCTGCACCGCACGATCGCGTCTGGAAGCCCTCTTCCTTTCCTTCAACGCCTCCTCTACCTTCAAATAAGTTCTCTCGCCTTTTGGACGGTCCCGTCCCTTTGCCCTCTTTCCAATATCATCACCCTTTGACCCACCTTCCCGCGTAGACTGTAATCTCTCTTGCGGACGGTTTTTTGGCGGATGAGGGAAAATATCTCCCCAGGATGATTTCCGCGCGTCGTAGAATGGTTGTTTACCTTGCGATTTCGGAATAGTGAGACGCATTATTTTGCCTGCATCATTTGTAAGACCATTCACGGAACAAGAAATTACGAATGGCGACATACATTCCGCAGTGCACGCGTCAATGATGATGTGCCCACTCTTCTTCAAAGGTGGGAAGACAAGGCGTGGCCAATGGAATGCCTCATTTCGCAGTGCGGCTTCGACCTCCTCTGAATTTTCAGCTGGGAAAATTTCCGCGGGAATGTGTTTTGCTTCAGCTTCATGTTTCGTCTCAACATGATCTGCGTCAAGTACAAGCTCCTTCGCCACATTCTCTTCCTTTAACCTGATCTGCTCTGCCTCCTCCCGACCGACAGCGCCAACGCGTCCTACATTCCTCACCTGCGTGGAGATGCCTTCGCCCACCGTGCTTGGGCGTGGCCCGCGTTGAATTACAACATAAGAGTACTCGATATCTTCGTGACCCTCACGTGCATGTTTCGTGAGACGAACAAAAGACGGACGTTGCAAACGTTGTGAGAAGCCACAAACTAGGCTCACAGATTTTCCGGAGTATAGAGGGCAAGAACCATCGTGCGGGCACTATTGCAGGAGGATAAGATTATCAGTATGACTGATCGGAGGTTTAAGGAGTCCAACACCCACGGGAGCAACAACGTGGGCGCCGCGAACAGGCCAGTTTGAAGTTTCTGGGTCGTTGAGTTCTTTACGCCCAATCTCGAGGAGATATTCGCGTGCTTCTGCAATGTTCTGGAACCCGGCTTTGGTTTTGTGATCGATCAGAACCTAAAATAAATCAGGAGTATTAGACATGACTGAGGTGAAGAGACCAAAACGAAAGCTCACGATGGTATATGCTCCACTTTCCCACAACTCTTTCACTAACTTCTTCCGCGCAAGAGGCGTCTGTAGAGTTGAAAGCATGAAAGCAGACAAGGCGAGAGTATCATGCCCCTCTGTTCGTTTTATTATATCATCTTCCCGGAAAGACCTTTGCCAAGTCGCGCTGAGGATGCCAAAGTCTGTATCTGTTTCATTAATTTAGTGGGTGCGCAGCGAGATACAGCGCGCGTACGTCACCTCTCAGTAGACGTTTGCCTATTGCAACAAGTCCGTCACGTTTGTCGATACCGAGGTATGTGGAAATATTGGATGTGGAGAGGCGCGGTTCCTCGGAAGCGCTACTGGGCTTCTGAAATATATTCATCGATGCCCTGATGTTCATCAGCATTTACAGGCTACAAACATTCACAACGCACCATAATCCGCTGCCTGCACCTGAGCCCCAGTCTATGACACGCTGCACATTCCATTGTGGACCTAATCTGTGCTGAACGTGGTGGAGCACAGCGCAGATGGCAGAATAATGTGCGGGGAGAACAACCGACGCGAACGCTGTCCCATCGCGGTCGGAGTGTCGTGCCCCTTGCTTATGAGAGCGGTATTTCACATCGTATGAGTGGTCCCATCCTTCACTCTCATCAAAGAAGAGACGCGTCGCATCACTATGTAGCTGTACCTTGTCGGAAGCTGTTGAGTGATTAGAATGCGCAGAGACTAATTTCACCCGACAAACCATCTATCAGAGCAGTGATTGAATTTTGCAATTCAGTGGGCATTACAACAGCACCGATTTTTTTGCTTCCAAACCGCGCTGCAGGAGATTTGCGGTACTCGCCTCGTTCAGAGTGGTCTTCAACGAAGTCCTCCGCGTCCTCGGCCTCCTCTGTATGCTCAATCGCAACAGGTTCGAGCTCACGTGGGGGTCTCTTTGCCATTACGTGCTTGTGGCTTGTCAAGGAGATATCTGTGTCTTGCAAAAGCGCCTTTAGTGTTGGGTCGAGGTCTAGAGCCGCGTGAGGCTGGGTTGATGCCGCAACTGCTGACGTCGAAAACGAGGGGTTTACATACCGAATACTTTGCGCAAGGATGCGCAAAGTAGCAGATGTACCTCGAAGCATCCTAGTAGTACTTGAAAAGTTGAAGTAGGCCCAGACCCTCAGTGCATAAATCGAAATTGTGCGATTATGTAATTGAGGTGGGTTCATCTGAATTCTGCAGACTTTGCACAGACGCGTCCATCCCAATGGCGAGCCGGAAACAAGCTATCCCAAATGATTCTTGTGGCTTTGATGAGCGTCCTGTGAAACGGGTAAAAGTGGATGATGAGCGCCAGGCGAGTACGTCTTCCGCGGAGCCTTCGCATGACATGGAGGAGACTACTGGAGCAGCACGACCTTCAGAAGATGAAGATGAAGATGGTTTAGGAGATGAGGTTGAATCAGGGCAGTCGAAAAATGAACCTAGAGCGTCAGACCTCTATCTTGACACGGTGCGCCATTCAACGATACCCATTGCGCACGTCTTCGCTGACAAGACCTCTAGATCAATCGAGCATTACTTGACTTTGACTTTGAGAAAGTGTGCTCCGTATCTATGTCAAACATCAACACATATGGCTGCTTAGTCTGTGGAAAGTACTTCCAAGGACGAGGTCGCAATTCGTACGCCTATGCGCACTCCATTCATGATGACCACCATGTTTTTATCAACCTTGAGACAGCAAAAGTGAGCTGAATGCTAACCACACGTACATAGACTCACGTTACTTAGGTGTATGTCCTTCCAGATGGTTATCTTGTCTCTGACCCGTCTCTCGAAGACATCTCATTTGTCCTTAATCCATCCTTCACGAAGGCCTCCACATCCACCCTCTCCTCACCATCCCATCTCCTGAAACCTTCTTACGACCTCTCATCAAAACCTTATCTTTCTGGTTATATTGGCTTAAACAATATTAAGCGAAACGACCACATGAATGTTATCATACATTCCCTCCTCCACATTCCTCCTCTACGAGACTACCTCCTTCTGTCCTCCTTTCACGGCAAGGAATCTGAACTTGTGAAGCGATTCGCCGCTCTTGCTAAGAAAATATGGAACCCTCGGTTATTCAAAAGCCAGGTTAGCCCTCACGAGTTTCTCCAGGAGGTCAACCGCGCTAGTGCGGGTAAGTTCCGGCTCGAGCAACAAGGCGATCCTGTCGAGTTTCTCGGCTGGTTGCTGAACCGATTACACAAAGATATGGGTGGAACTAAAAGAAAAAAATCAAGTGCGTCATGTGCAGACCGACTGACCTGCTGCTTACCCTCATTCGGCTTCCGAATTGATACATGAAATGGACAGGTATTATATTTTCAACGTTTCAAGGAGAACTCCGCGTGGAGACACAGCAGGTCGTTGTCCGTCCGGACTCTACCGGTTCTGAGAAGCCGCAGTTTGATATTGACAGAGGTGGGATCGACTTTGGCGGTCACCTGGACCCTTATTCATAATAGTGTATGTCAGACATCAAGGCTACTGTGTCGCCGTTTCTCTTTCTAGCGGTTGATCTTCCCCCGCCACCTCTTTTCCAAGATACGATCGAGAAGAACATCATTCCACAAGTCAGCATCCATTCTGTGCTTGCCAAATATGATGGGGTTACCACGCAGGCGAGTTTAGCTTGGCTTCTTTTTACTGAACCGAACTAATATTCATGGATACAGGAGTCTGCTGGCCAGTTACGCAGATACAAATGTCAACGCCTCCCACAGTATATCATTTTACACTTCAAGCGATTTACAAAGAACGCCTTCGTCGAGGAGAAAAACCCAACAATTGTCACATTCCCACTCAGAGGGGTTGATTTCCGTGAATGTGAGCGCTCCAAGTTATATTCACATGATAATTGCATTAGCGTAACCAATGACTGATGATACGATTTATGTGCTGCAGATCTGGATGCAGCGCCAACGCATCCGCCAACCGTCTATGATCTGATCGCCAATGTAACCCACGAATCAGTTGCCGGAACTACTCGCGACAAGGAAAACACGATTTGGAAAGTTCATCTCCGTGCCGCTGGCGGGGGCGGCGAGGGCGAGAAATGGTTCCAGATCCAAGACCTCATCGTTGAGGAAACGCGCAAGGAGATGATCTTCCTTGGGGAGACCGTGCTGCAGGTGCGCCATTCCTGTATTGTGGGTCATATGATCTCATGCGTTCAAATTAGATATGGGAGCAGCGTGCAACGAATGCCAACAGTAACGCGTCAATGAAGATGGACGTTGATCGACGGTGATACCGAAACATTGGTTAGACGTTGGGCTGAGGAGATACCGGGGTTTCGACTTACAGTATATGGAATCCCCGCCCCCAATAAGACCGGAGATACAAACACACATCTTACATGTCATGATATACACCAGCGCATGTCAATGGAGCTCAGCGAAGCTCACGCGTTACTAATTGTCCAAGACAACACATGAAAATGTATGGAACTGTTTCGCCCCTTTTTCGGGCACAAGGTGATCGTACGGCCACCGTTCTCCGCGGTGAACATAAACCGACACACCCGTCTGGTTGATCAGAGGGCGCGTGGGCACGCCTTAGGGGCGCATACCCTGCTGCATGTTACCCCATGTTGTGCTAGCGCAGTGTAATGTCACTTTGGCGAAGAATGCGGCGACGGCGAAGATGCAGGGGATTTCCCTAGCGCCTCGGGTGATGTTGTTGACGTGTTAATAGGAAGGACTGGCTTTCGGCTGATGATGGCAATTTAAGTTGTGATAGGATCGTACAAATGCATGGCAAACTCACTTCGCAGCAGCTTCTTCGAAAAGAGGTTTGAATATGTAAATGCCTGAAGCGACGCCTGGTTGGTTTCACAGCGGACATAACGTGAATGACAGCGATTGAAGTGACTCTACTTCATACCTGCTAAACCTGCGACTATGTATGGAGTGAACCGCCTTAACATGATGATGATGGCTCTGTGCAAGGGCAAACAAACACCGCAACCTCACACTTTCCTTTTTGGGAGCGAAAATCAAACTCAGCGGCTATGAACTTGCCTCGAGTTGCAAATCGAAGAGGCGGATAAATTTATGCTGCCCAAAGTCTAGCGACACTAGCTCCTCTCGCAAATGAACAAACTAAGTCTGTGCGCTGTTTTTGACCAAGATAAATTTCTATAGCAGCGTAGCAGATAGAAGCAAGCAAGTCGTTGTACAGTATAGCGCCGAGCAGAAATATCAATTAATTCCCAATCTTTCACAAGCAATCCGCGCCGCCTCCTCTTTGGCGACACTCTTCTGATTGGCAGTGGCAGTACTGATGACTTCGCCCTCCACTATGGGTGGTGACGTCTTAGACAAATTTCTTCGATCTCGAGAGATGGACAACACGTGCCTTTGCAAGTCAACGTCCATGAGAGAGCATGCGGCGGTCCAGACTGTGCCTCAGCCCAGGTGATAGCGTGAAGCCTGCGGCGGGATTGATAGTCTTTATGGTGTCATAATTAGTGTCTCCTTGCTTTAATAAAGCAAAGGCTGGACTTGCGGTTGTTCAGAATAATAGTATAACCTGGAAAATGTCAGCATTATTCAGTGATAATTCACTGGACGGGGTGACATACGCGACATTATGTGCAGGCGAAAATTTACAATCTTGTGAAGCTGGTGAAGTGAAGAGTGCTTTCTTGTCTAACTTGTAACATAACTTACTCGTATTTAAACCTGCAGGTTCCAACGACATGCCGCGAGGTAGCCAAAGTGAATACCGATAGCGTCCGATATTGTCTGCACTGGTCACGGAAACCAAATGACGGCGGTTCCTGTAGCCACAACGAAGAAAGCCTCGTCATGTTCAATCAGAAAAACTGCGCAAGATAAACATAACTGTAATTTTATTTCAGAGTCCGTAGTGCTCTTGAAGACCGAGGTAAATGCCATCTTTTTTCGAGAACGCTCACAACCGTAGAAGGCAGAGTCCCTGAAAAACAAAGCGACACCAAGACCGTTATACATCGTGTTAAACCAACAAGAGCAAAAAAACACCCACAACGCCCCGGTTCAGTTTAAATACCGAACTGCAGCAAAGAAACGGATATGAACCTATAATCCGGTTATCAATCCGTATCTGGGTAGCGGAACCAAGGAATGACGGACCGCATTATGCTGCGGTGCAGTGCAACCAGCGACAATTTCTGCTCTGCGCGCTCGAGAGATTCGGAGGCCCGGTGCAGATGTAGATAAGAAAATTTAACAATCGCGTGGCACGCGCAAGGGACGGACAGATACAGCGGAGATTTATGGTCGGCACTCTCTCCATAAGTCCGACAGCAGATCGATCACAACTTGGGGCCCAAGTCTAGTCACCGACATGTGACGAATCTGGGAACTGATGGAGGTCGATCAGGGTCGATAGGGAATCATTTACAAAGAAGAGACTCTCTAAACTGTGAACGTTGAAAGGTTAATTGTTGTGGGCGTCGATCCAAGACACGGAAGGGCCGCAGTGTAGAAAGATACCTTCGTCGCCGTGGTCCATCTCACTTTGATACGATATAGGAATTCAGTTATTGACCGGAAGGAGCTAAGTAACATCGCCGTGATCGAGTCAGCATGGTGGCTTCCGGTGTCTTAGTAGATCTCCAGCATAGCGGGGTCCAAAGCTGATGAAAAACTGTAAAGCGACATGGTGCCCGTGCTGGTCCGGATGGAAGACGGAGTGTAGTGCTCAGGCCAGCACCAAGTACTGTGTGGCAAGGCAGATATATGTCCATCGAGGTTTTATTGACACTTACCAGGTCAGCGTCGTCTAACTTGGGATAACCAAAAGATTCAAGAAAAAAAAAGACAAAAATAATTTGATGCTCTAACGAGAGATTAGATAAGATGAGGTCATGGCGTGTGTTATCTAAAACGATGCAGGTACAGGAACGTCTATTGCAGAAGGATGATGGATGATGATGAATGAAAACACATGAGGATGGGATGCGCAACTTGCAAGAAAAAAAGCGAGCAAAGGAGGATAATCAATCCAATATGAAACTTGACTGACACATCGACATCCGAGAGAGCCAGCCTCCGTGGCGGTGACTTGTCCTTCAGCCTTGGTCAGACCTTAATGCAGTCAGCGCGTGACTAGCTGCCACATTTCTTGCCTGGTGTTTATGAGTCCCCGAGCCGACTCCATAGGGAATACCAGAAACTTGAATGACGGATCAGAAACGTCTGATAAGCGGACACAATGACGAAGGAAACAACTTACTTCTACAAGTCGACGTCCATACGTACTGATGCGTAAGGCCCTGTCGTACATCGACCCAGCTCAAAGCAGAGCTTTGTCCGATGGACTGCAAATCTGAAACCTACGGTAAGTATTTTAGATCACGAAAGCAATTGCACGAACAATTGTTAAGCGCATTTGTAGCGTCTTCAAACGTCGTCAGCTGAGGTAGAGCACCACAAGGAACTGCGACAAACCATTAGCCTGGTTGCTTCGAGACATTGTGAATGTTTGAAATGGCGACCATACCTGAACTTACTGGCAGTTATTATACCATCGAAACCTACGCTTCATGAGACTTTGGAACAAGAGAGACGGTGTTGAGTGCAGGCACTGCCCGATGGAGCTAGGAGAGCAATGTTTTCATGATCGCGGCGTTGAGGAAAATAACGGGCGGAAAACCAAAAATTCCCAAGATGCATGAAATAGGGCGAGCTGCATGCAATGACGATCGACTTAGTGAGAAGATGCGAGGGACTAAGTGACATGTGCCCCTCATGTATCTTGTGCAGTGGATCGTTCCAAGCGCGTTACAACCGAGCTCGGAATGAACCGTGCGCATTTCCTCTGGTACGGGAGAAGCTCGCACAATACTGTGGGGCGCAGTCAATCATAAACTGAAGCAACATAGTGTATAACCCAGACTTCTAGACAGCACTTACACGCCGGTGATAAGTCAGTCGATCCTATTTTGTGTGACGATGTTAGAGGACCTGACTAGGAACCTCTGCGATTGAATCTGTTGAAACTTTCGCGCATTACGCCTGTCATATTTACTCAGGGTGCGGTAACAAGATCAAAAAATGGCACCAGGCAGACGTGCGCTCCCTGTGAGGTGGAAAGCAGGCATGTGGAATACGCATTTACGCCTTTAACGAGTACACGTTGTTGCACAGTAGTTTGTACGGGAACAAGAAGCGGTTCGGGCCACGGCAGTTCTTCTCACCCAACCTGAAGCCGAGGAGTAGCACAGCCACGTGTTTCACTGCTGTCAGTTATTCACGCCCTCATGATATTCAATGAAAATTTCAATAGACTCGATAAGTACAAAGAAATATAACACAAGTAGGGGACTGCGGGGGGACTATACTGAAGATGAAAATACAAATTTGATGATAGCAAACGACGGAACAAAATCATGTAAGCAAAGCAAACTCAGAACAGTCTGATAATCAAGAAGATGAGAGGGTGAGATTACGGAGATGACGACGAAGCAGCATAAACAGTTACTCTGAAATCAAAAATCAATGATAGAAATTCAATGGTTAATTCTTGATTGCATGAGGGCTTGCAGAGCAATCTGACAAGCAATTTCTGTGGCAGCCGCTTTGGTTACCCCCTCGCCTCTGCTATATTCACAGTCTCCGACTAAGGATAGATTAGGTATGCATCAGAAAGCAGCTGAAATATAACTGACAGTATACGATCACGGTCCACCACAGTGCGTGCTCGGGACCAGACGATGAGCTATCGAGTCGCAGGCCTTGCGTAGATCTGAATCTATGTTGCAGAAAATTGTTTAACTGCATGCGATAGTCTACGAGAAAAAAATTAAGAAATAGTATAGTAAATATATATATACACACGAGATTGGGCAGGTGCGCTCTGTTGGCCAAGAGCGGCATGTTCGTCTTGTCCACGTTGGGTATTAAACCCATCCCCTCGACCATGCGCATGCTGTTGACCGCTGCGGCGACTCCTGCCGTTGTGGTAATTCTGATCGTGGGCGTAACGTGACATAGCAGTGGATTTAAACTCGAAAATAAAGGCGAATTGGATGATGGGTGCGCCAGTAGTCTTCTTTATATTGAGGAAGCATATACACCAATTGCTTACCTTGCAGCCAGTGGCACCCCACAGGCAATGGCTAGCGCAGTCGTAACATGAAATTCGCTCACTCTGAGCTTTCCGTAGCCGCAGATCCTGATAATGAGCAGTATGCATTGTATCCTGTAGAGGATTCTGAGGCAAGCGGTGCACATCATAGATATTCTCTGGGTTGTGCATTCTGAAACAATGGGTCAAGGTATGTCGTAAGAATGCGGCAAAATTGCCACTAGGCGTGCTGGATTTTCCATGTATTTGCAGTCGACCTGAAGGTGTTCTAGACAAAGGTCAGTATACTTGGAATCTGTGGTCATCTGGTGAAGAAATGCAACTGGAGTACTTCACTGCCATTTTCATGCGCTGCATGATTGCTTCATAACGCAGACACATTACTGCTCAGCAAGCACAATCATCGATGTTAGTGATGCAGTAGCATGAAGCTCCAAACCAACTCCGGCGGGACATCGTGACATCGTGTACAGGCGGTTTGTCTCCCCTAGTAGAACCATTGAGAGGAATACAGTCGTTCTTCGACAGTGTACATGCAGTACGTGAATTGCAACACTGTGACATGGCCTAGATGGAAGTACAAGGGTCCACCAGTAACCTTCGACATGCAGTATGCGTTGCGAGTCGCACCACTGCTGTCCTATATGGAAGTATGCGCCGTTGACTGGGAGATAGTAGACGAATCACTGGGGTTCGAACCGGACTAAGCTGGTTCCAAGGAACTACCAGTTTCGGTGAGTAGGTTGAGGTTGAAAACATCCGGCCCGCGCAAAACGACGGTTGTCCCACGCTGGAGTTTGGAGAGTACATAGCGATTTGTTTACATCTTACTCCCCAACCTTTGTAACTGTACACCTGGCGAAAATCTTTCAAGGCCCATATATATATAAATTCAAGGACAGGTTATCCACCAACCTAAATATCGAACCCCCGCGCCATTTTCAAGCTTTCGAGAGCAGCGGCTTCCTTAAAACGAAGCTGAGCCCGCGTATAATGTGTTTTCTTCAACTGAAGACTCTGGTACAGCTGCGGAAGACACCGATATTTCCGTGTATGTTCAGGATTTTCGTCAGTATTGCCGGTTCTGAGCAACGGTAGTCAAGGCGATTAGAGAGACTCCGACGGGTTCCAAACCAAGCTCTCCAAGCTCAGCGGGAGGACTAAGTGAAGATCCGTGTTATCCCAGAATCATTGTATCTGTGTCACAGTCCTAGTTCTCCTTGGACTAGGTATTGGAACTTTGCATCAAACCCATATTTGACGACCTTCGCAGTGCATGCATTGCAACGAAGCCTAGATTTGAAAAACGCCTACATGATGTCCAAAGCGCCCGTCTTCATGCGCTATACACGCCGTCTGTACAGAAGTGTTGCAGCCAGATACAACCCAGGAACGGGTCCATTGTCCTTGAGGAGCTCATACTACAAGCTCACGCAAGGCTACCTGAACAACAGTACCAACAGCTGCAGGGCCCAACAGCACGCATGCGATCACGCTCTTCATTAGCGCCCCCTTCGTCTAGCCGGAAGTAAACTCAATGTGAACGCACAGGTATTCCACGGCCCCGAGCAGATCTCCGCCTAGTTGAGTCTAGGTGGGGCGAGCCATTTGTCGATAATCCTAGACCATTCTACCGTCAATCTCCGAAGACGACTTCCATAACTCTCGGCCGACATGAACCGGAGTCCAGGGTAGGGATTAGATATGGGAGTTGGGAAGGTGGGTGCTCTATTAATCTATATAAGGTTCGGTAAACTAGCGGTGGGACTGACATTGAAGGGGGGAGGGGGAGCTGTTTTAACTTCAGTGGGTCCAACGATGTGATGGTTGGCATGCGGTCGAACACCTGAGCAGCACAAAGGGAACCCAATCTTCTTAAATGCGAGCAGAATCCCGTTCGAAACAATTGCACACCGCGGAGAGCACCCTTCTGAAATTACGCAACTTGGGTACCAGAGGGGTTTGGAGGGAGATGCGCAAGTTGCACACAAAGTAGTTTGAGATGCCACGGGTGACGGTAGTGGTTTAGGCATGCCTGCGGGCTCTCTTGTACCAAACTGGATGACTTTGATCCGACTTCCTAAAAGAGTGGAGCAGTTGTTTTGGACTTTGGTAAGTTGGACGACACTACAGTCAAATGAAACCGTGTGTTGCATAGCCTTGTCAATCTATCAGCGATAATAATTAATCAGTTTATTTTAAGGTTCTGCTCTAGAACGATCTTCGACTTGGAGCACTGGTTCAAGGCTCTCACACCAACTGCCAGTGGAAATCATTGGTTCTGCCAGTGCTGAGGTGGGATCTCTTCTTCGCAAGAACTGTGTTGGAAAGGTGAGCACCGACAATATTTGATTGAGATAACTGAAGTTGTCGACAGGTACGGCACTCGCGGCGATGAGCGGCTAACTGTCAACTGTATCATGTAGGTAATATATATGTTCCGAAACTTATCTGCTCAGCAAGAATAAAAACATCCATTTCATCTCGACTAGACTCAAACTTCAAGCAAGCAAGCTCTTACTGAATGAAAACATTTGCTGACAGGATGTGTCCAAAGTGCACACCAAGTCCAGAATATCGAGTGTATGTCAACCGGATGATATTGGGTCAAACCAGGACTAAACGTAAGTATCATATATAGATGCCCAGAAACGGAGCTTGCTAATGATTTGATAGTACTACCAAGTTAGCTTCAACACGAGTTGCCAAGATTGTTCAGGGCAATTGCTTTTGTTCCTGCCTGAGCGGACTTCACAGTGAGAAGCGAATCTGCCAATATAAGCTTGTACAGCTTGGGAGAATCTCGTTTTACGTCCCTCCCTTCGAACGAGTTTCTCAGAGACCTTGTTCAATATGAATTTATTCTCTGTGGCTCGTATCAGTCTTTTCTGTAAGTTCTGGATATATTTTCGAGTCTGATTGTCAGAAGCTCACTTTCGAATGTGATCGTATAGCACTCACCATTGCTTTCTCCCTCATTGGATTAGGCCTCAATGCCTACTTCATTTCGTTGACGGTGCCATATTTTTATTTCATCTTTAGTGCTTTGGGCGTTGCGACCGCTGTGTTGACAATTCTTACCGTTCCTATCATGTGCGTATGCCTCTGTCTGATCACCTTGATTGTCTCAGTTCTTCACAGGTTGATCGTTGATTTTATACGTCGCGGGGCGTTCACTTCCATGATTGTCTTCGAACTCTCATGGCTCCGTATGTAGAATATTCGGAATAATGATTGTAGGTCTAATCCTTCTGATATGCAGTCATCCTTGCGATTCTGTGGGTTGCCACTGCCGGCGAAGCTATCTATACCTTCAATTATTACTACCCTGAAGGTTGTATTTATGCGACCGTTGGTGCGTAAATTTCAGATACCATTTTAAATCACACTCAGTCGCTACCAGATCCCACCGCCAACACGTATTGCATGGAGTTGCAGGCAGTGGAGGCTTTCGCATTCCTCAACTTCTTCATATGTGAGTTTCACATGGTTCGGGTCGAGCCTTTACCTGATGATATGATCTCAGTCTTGGGCTACACTTCCGTGCTACTAGTGTTTTCCATCATTGGATCCAGTCGCGGCAACAGTGTCTGGACGTCTTCTGTTAAAGATGCCACGTTCTTTGCGCAAAAATCGTGGCCCACACAACAGCAGACTCCTCTGAATCAGTACTCGGGCGCTCCTCCTACGGGGTACACTGGAACTCCTGTCTCGCACCCTCAGCAGCTGGGTACCTACACTACTCACAGTGGCACGCCCGCTCAATCACCCCATATGCAACCCCAGCAATTCCAGCCAGTGTATTCTGGCCACCCACAGGGCATTTCTGTTTGATGACTGCTTGCAAATAATCTGCTCTGATTCACGTGTTTGTCCCTTCTATCTATCGACAGGGTTGGTTGAGGACTTTTTTACTGGTCTATGTTTCTGACGAAGTTCGGTATTCTGGAGTACATCATGATGATGCAGTAATTTATGACACCCAATACCATTTTTGCGTTCCTGCTCTACAACTCATATTCTCGATGCCGTCATGCTTAGGTGGACTTCTTCCGATTGCTTTGTCGTGCGTGAATTGAGAAAATTGGGATGGCCTATATATAGGAGATAGCTATTATTATTCATAGAACTTGCTTGAAGTTGCAATAAGCTACGTACTGGCGTGCAACTTTATGAAACGTGTCTAAGTCGCGACAAAGTCTAATCGTCCGTGCTAGCTCAGCAGACATTTTTAACGTCTCTTACTGCTGCGCTCCACTAAATTGCTCTCCCTTCATTGCTCATTCGAGGTTAGCCACTACTGACGATTGATTCGGCCTCTCACAAATGTCTGAGGATGATGATCGTGCCGCGAAGGCCGCTCGGGCAAAAGCCATGGTTTGTATCCTCGGAAAGTTCGGTCATTCACGGGCTCACGTATTTCTGTAGCTCGACAAGCGACGACGGAAGAAGGTTGCTGGCAGGCAACGCGTTGGCAAGCCCACCTCCGTCGAGGTCGTTCACTCCCGCTCCCCAGGAGTCTGCACCCTCCACGTCGGAGGACACCAAGAATGATGTTGCAGACCTGTACGTCTACGATCTCTGACCCATTCATTGCGCTCAAGCTAGTATCATTATTCCTTAGCTTCACACCAGCAGATTCGGACGCGAACTGGATCGAATCTCTGTCCAGAGCGGATGTGACGCCCTCGACAGTTTCCAATACTCTGCCGACGAATGCGCCTACTTCATCATTTCTTTCTCGGCAAACTGAGACGTTGCAGTCTCAGGTGACATCCCTACAGGCAACAGTTGCTTCTGTTCAAAGTGAGAACAGCAACCTACGAAGTTCGCTAAGTCACCTGGAAGCACTCGAGACAGGCATGTCAGTCTATATGTTCTATGCCGGCTGAGTCTCATTCACTATCACAGGCACCAAGGCCCAGCTTAAGAAGCTCGAAGAAGAAAAGAGCACGCTTCAGCTTCAGCTTCATCAGGAACGGCAGCGTGCTCAAGATGCGTCGAGACGTGTAGAGGTGGAGGTCCAAGAGAAGCGGTCATTGGAAGACATGCACCGCTCAAATCAGGCAGAGATTCTGCAGTTGAAGTCGCAGGCTGATGGACTGTCCCGGAGTCATGCAAAGGAACTCGATGATCACCGCCGCATAGCGAATTTACACAAGGAAGAGGTCGAGAAGCTTTCAAACCAGCTCAGCGCGGCACGCACTGAAATACAAGACCTTCACTCAAAGGAGGTGGAGTTCACTCAACGTCGGGACGAGCAGGATGAAAACCATCAAAAGACCATTTCCCTCCTTGTTTCAGAAAAGACATCATTACTGGCTTCGGTTGCCCGTCTGGAGGAACTCGAGATGGGTATGTTGACTACGTCGATGGCGTTCTCGTCTAACTATGTTTATTTCTAGAGACGCAAGAGAAGGGTGAATTGCTCCAGGCTGAACGCGACAAATCGCAATCGCTTGATGAACGCGTCAAAGACCTAGAGAGCAGTTCGTCCGAGCTCAATATGCAACTACAAGAAGCCCTGATACGAGAAAGAGACCTGGCTGAAAAGTCGCGAGATCAAGTGAGTAATGTATTTCTAACAAGAGTTCCTCGCTTAAACGTTTTCAGGAAAGAGAACTTCAACTTCTAAATGCTTCTCTGGAAGAAGTGAAGTCTGCATCTGAACAGCATCAACAACGTGTTCGCGATCTCGAGGAGCAAATAGAAAGTGATGATCGTGCCGAACGGCTGGAGGAGTCACTCAAAAATACTCAGGATCGCGCCGAAGAGCTCGAGTTTCAGCTTTCTAAGCTTAAACAGGCATGTGACCATTATACCTCTCCATCCGCTAGTGCTCATCAAGCAAGTAGACTCTCTCGAACGCCAAACACGAGAAGGATGAGATACAGTCTCAGCTTCAGTTGCGGAACGAGAGCGAAACTCAGTGGAAGGCCAAGCACGCTAGTCTCGAGGAGCAACATTCATCCCTCCAAGAGCGTATCCACTCTGCCAACCAAGACCGCGATGCATTGCTTGAAGAGCGCGCGTCACTTCAGTCTCAGGTTAACTTCAACCAAAGCGCGGTTAAACAGCTTCAGCAAAAGCTTGCTGAGGTCGCGTCAGAGTTATCTTCGAGCGACCGTGCTCTTCAGAATGCACATAGCGACCTGAGGGCTGCCAACCGGCGAGCTGAAGAAGCCGAGAGGACGCAGAAAGATCTACAGACAGAGGGAACAAGGTTGATGCAATCTCTGGATGAGATGCGACCCAAGTTTGTGGAGCTTACCTCTACCAAAATGGATTTAATGGAACGGATCGACAAACTTGAGCATGAAAAGAACTCACGAGATACTTTTATCTCGAAGCTTGAAAACGCGCTTAGCGAGGCAATGGAGCGGGAGGCCGAGGCGGCTCAAGTTCACAAAGAAGCAGACTCGTCTCAGGAGAAGGACAAAGTCTCACTGCAGCAATCGATTATCGAGTTACAGCAGGGCTATGCTGAACTGCAGGCTGAACTAGAGTCATCGCAGGCAGCAGTGCTCAGTTTGGAGGGGGACCGCACACAGCTGCGACAAATCGAGGCACGTCAGCTAGAAATCATTAACCGCCTCTCCATGGAATCCCACCAGCACTCACAAGTAATGTCCCACTTAGAGTCGGACCTTCGGTCATACGGGAGACTTGACGAGGAACACCGCGCTTTCATTGAACGATCTAATTACGAGCATGAAGCTCTACGGGCAGAGCTGAACGCCAAGGATGATGAGATAGAGCACCTTCGAACCTCTTCATCAGACGAGGCTGCTCCTCGTTCATTGGATGACGAGATGATTGGTGCACTTAAAGTCCAACATGCTCTAGATCTCTCCAATGCCAACTCCCAAATTCGCGCTTTGGAGACCACTGTCTTTGAAGCTCAGGCGAAGTCGCATAGCCTGCAAAAGCAAATCAGCATCTTAGAGGATCAGCTCGCACAACAGCGCTCCACATCGAGAGCGACCTCAAGACCGTTTTCTCCCGGAGTGCCGGGCAGACCTTCTAGTCGCGCCCTTAATCCTATTGATTTACGACGTGGGTCTTTCACTCACAAATCAAGCAATCTTGCCCCGCCTTCCCCGCGGACTGTCTTTGACGTTGGACTCTCACCCGAAACTCGTCACAAGCGTCAAGTTAGTCTTGGCATGTTAAAAGCGCGTATTGATAGTGAGGTTGCCGCATCAGCTGGTGGCTATCCTGTGTTGCGACAGCTGTCCCCTGTTCCACAAGGCAGTGAAGGAATGTCGGGACGGGAGCCCGACTCTCCTTCCTGGCAGCACATACATCGGCGACCACAGTTTATGGACGAGTCTCACATATTCTGGTGTCATTCGTGTGATGGAGAATTAGTTATCCTATGATATCCCTTTTATTAGTTGCATCTGACATATCTAAGATTACAAGTTTGACCGTCACACGTGTGGCTGATACCTGACATTCATCATCTGGGCCACTAGACCATTGAGGTTCCAAACTGAAGAAAGTTCATATGCAAGAGGTCATGGCAAAGCGACGTAAAAGTTGAAAATGGTAAAAGAGTGCTATAGTACTGATCATTATAAAAACCCATCCTGTCTTGTCCGAAGATCGTGAAGCTTATGCAGCAAAGACTAGCGTTGCAAGAAACCGTGAGTGAATGATCTCGTGAAATCATGATTGAACTCACTTCAACTTCCTCGGGCCGAAGTGTCCCTCTCTTCCTTTCCTCTTCCACGCCCTTCTCGATGCTTTCCAAAATATCATGAATAAGCTCGCGATAATCCACGCCAAAGAAATGCGTCAATTTAGCAGCTCTTCGCCTGCGCAACTGAAAGTTAGATGGCTCCTTGGGCGGTGGTACAGGTATTTCAGAAGTTGTCGACGGCGCCATGGATGTCCGTGTTGGTAACGAGAGTCTACGTTCCGACTTGAACGAATACGAGGAGCCGGAAATCCTATGAGAATCTAGCAAGGGCTGTTCCTCATTCGGAGAATCCACTAAATCACCGTGGAGGAACCGATGAAGTTCCGCAAGAGACGCCCTGTCATCCTTTGGAATGATGAGTGACATGCATGATTCCACGTCTGTTCACTCACTCGGTCAATGATGTCTGTCAGCGATGCGATAGAATGCTGATAGTTCATGTACACAGAAGATTGTGCGAGCGCATCCAGATAGCCAGACGTCTGATCAGGCTCTGGAGAGCTGGAAGTCTTGAATGGCAGTAAGAATGCAGTCGACTCCGAGGTTCCTGGCCGATGTACTTTCTTCCCTTTCATGTATGCAGACTGGTTTGGATTACGCCGAGACAAACCAGGAGCATTGGCGGATGCGTAAGTCGGGGTCATAAAAGACGCTACAGGAGATGCCGGTTGAGAGCGGACCACTGTTGCAGGAGCTTGGCGAGTATGGTACAAGGTTTGCGGAGGGGGGATCCCAAACAGCTGATCAAGATAATGAGCCTTATCATGACGGGCAACGAGCAACAACCAACCTTTTCCATCTTCTGAGCCCGCCTGACATTCAAAGCCTTCTCCTCGTCGTCGAGGTCTGTCTTGACACGCTCGAACGATGGGGCAGATGAACCGCTCCTTCGCCTGTAAAGCCACATGTCGCGGCCGTCCACAGGCATCGACGATGGAGGTAAAGACGGACCAGCTATATGACCAATAACCAAGTCCGTAGGGACGCGAGAGCCAAGAAAACGGTGGAGTTTAGCTAGCTTGTCACGTTTTCTTCTTCTCTCGGCTTCGGCTTGTTCCTCGGGCGTAAACGTCTCCACTACAGATGGTGTCGAGGATGAATGATGGAACATTCGGCGACCGCTTGCCGTGTTCGGCATTTCTAAACTGATCGCGTCCGAAGCATCATGTGAATTATCTTCATCTGAAAGATCAATGAAAGAAGTTGGAGAACCGTATTGGTACTGCGGATCCCGATGGCAGTACGAGCCGTGATGATCGTGAGTGGCTGGTGGCTCCGGTGAATCATCCAAGTAGAATGTAAAGCTACGTGGAGTGTAGGGTGTAGAATATCTGCGACCGCTCTGTGTTGATGGATAGTCAATAACTTGCCATGACGATGACGGTTCCGATTTGAAACCGGGGGTCTTCACGGCAACAGATACAGACATTGCATGACGATGATGCTTCTGCTTCGATGATCCCAAAAAAGTAGAGAAGGGGGGCTGTGGTAGTATCTTAAATAGGCGGGATTCCTCTGCTTCTGATGCAGCCATTTCAGCTGCCGGGGTTTGTCCTAACAGTTGCACCAACTTGCGATTTCTTCGTATGAGATCAGCTCGTTCGCTGGCATGAAGTGTGTTAGTCGTCGGTGGTAGGGGCACCTTGAGACGAAGAGGTGGTTGAGGAGAAGACGAAAAAGAACGTTTCTGAAAACGAGGTTTGCGACCCCTTCTCTCGAATAGAGGCTTCGCGGTAGTTGGAATGGGTGGCTTCAAGGTATCTGTAGTATCGGGGAATGCCGGACTGGGAGGTGCAAACTCGGGCGTTGCAAGGGAGGTCGCCGAAGAACATGGTGAACCAGGGCGATAGGAAATAGGCGACAAATATGGACCAGAAGTAGGACTTGTTGGAGCAAATATCATTGCCGAAACGTCTGAGTATGAGGATGCCGAAGAACTCGGTCGCGAGTGTTGTGGGGAATCAGGAGCTTCGTTAGCGGCAGAAGTAGGACTGGCCGGGGCAAATACCATGCTAGGAAGGTCGTTCAAAGATGAATTACAAGAAGTACTAGAATATATGCTTGAAGATAATATAGCTGGTGCAGATGGGCGGCGAGCGGATATAATAGATGAGTCGTCCTGCACACGTTGGAAAACTGGGGAAGAAGGCGAGAAAAAATCGATGAATGATTGCTGGTCATTACTTGCTCGTCTCTGCAGCGAAGGCAGAAGTGGCATTTCGATCGGAGATATGGGTGGTAAATGAGGCAATGAAGATGCGTGATATGTGCTTGATGAATTAGAAGATATCGCGGCGGCTGATGGCGAGTGACGAGATCGAGGGGAGAGGGAGCGTGTAGATGAAACCGGCGAGTTGGCGCTCGTGTTTGTACCAGTCGAGAAGGGTGACTTGGCTTGCACAGGAGAGAACTGCCGCGTTTCAGTTGTCAGAGGGGAGGCATTAGAAATCGAGGCTGTCTCCACATCTCCAAACGCGGATAGTTGATGCGATATTGCTCGGTATCCTGATCCTCGCCCTTGTCGCGCCTGGGGTACTACAGCCACGAACCAACGTTAGCATCTCACTGTGACACGTCGAAGAAGCTGACCTGAAAGAGATGACTGATAGGCGCTAGACTCTGCCAGCTCTGTGCGATGAGGCCGGAAATCAACGTGATCGTCCTGTTTTGGCTTCATACTGCTGGGAATAGCAGCACTTGTGAGAATGCTCAAAGACTCTCGCCCCTTTGTAAAGATCTTCTCGACCTTGTGCAAAGTAGGTGATGAGCGACAGGGAGTAATGAGATGTACCGGTGAGTCAGAAGTGTGGTTGACATCTGGTTCACTCCTGTGTGCAAGCGAAACTATAGCCTCGGTGGAACTTGTATGACCATTCTGTAATGATATCAAGCCTGTTGTCGTGTGAGTAATCTTTCCAGATATGAATGAGAGACGTACTCACCTGCTTCTCTATCATCAAATGTATTAATAGTTGGCACGACGGGTGTTGGGTTGATATAAGGATTGGGCGTAGCAGATCTAGAGGATGCGGGGCTTGAAAGACCGACAGGACTAATCATGGCAGGCAAAGCGTCTGGCCAAGAATCAGACCTAACGTTACTCTTCTTCCGCCGAATTTCCTTGACACGACTCTCGTGATTAGCGGCCTTCTTTGCTGTATTCCGGGGTGGTGGTGGTGGAAGACTGACAGCAAATCCCGACGAGTGGTATAGACTAGTTGGGGACCCGCAGCCACGACGCGTAAGTTCATCATGTTGGAGAAGAGCCTCGAGATTGGGGGATATTTGAAGGGAAGTAGCAGCTGAGATGGGTAAGACAACGTTAGGGGATGATGCGGAATCCTTACGGGTCGTGTAGGACATGATTTTGGACATGAAGGTAGGAAAGAAAGCCTGCAGTTGGTAATTGAACCAGATAAAAAAAAAGCAAGTTCCTCCCGCCGCTTAAGCTATATGATTGGGAGGGTGAAGCCGGTGACAGGAATGTCAGAATGAAACTTGGAATTGAGTTTACAGCTCAGAGCTGTATAAAAACTTCAACTTGATGATCACAGAACACGGAGAAAAGCAAAAAGAAACATCGATTCGTTGATGGTCTTCCGTTTCAAACAATAAGTAATAAAGTCGAAGTTTGGACCAGGGTCTTTTTGCGCACGGCACGCTCTCTCTTACGGCCAATGACACCCTGACGACCACCTCTTCGGAACCTCCTGTCAAATTAGCAACCGCTTGGCGTGCCGAACCGAAAAAAAGCACGAAAACATGAGCATTTTTACGAGAAGAAATTTTTATATATCTGATGCTAGTAATGCAGAGAAGTAGTACTTGGTTCGAAAATACGTAGCTGCTACGAGGCGCTACGACCTTTACTAGAGGCCCAAGTAGCTAGCTTACGTAATTGAAAAATTCAACTTTGACTGCTGGCCGACGAGGGAACTTACTGCCACGTTTTGTCTTTTTCAAGGTGCAAAGCAAATTATTTTCGGTGTCCAACACTTTCTCCAGTGATGACTCGTACTTGAGAAGAAAATCGACGTGACATATGATCGTGTCATGCTTCAAATAAGTGCCGGTGACTGGTCATCGCTGAGTTGATTTTTAAATACGTGCGTGGATTATACTGAAATGTTGACAACAAAGTACGGAGCGAGAGATAAGAATGATGCAATGCAGATCAATGATGTACATGAACTAGGAAATTCTTAAACGTTGACCTATAACCTGTCATGCTGGAGCTTGTGACCTGCGCGGAGGTAATGGAGGCCTGTTATCCGGTCCTTTGACAATCACCGGTTCAGATGTGCCAGCAGGCGGTGACGTTTCAGCTGGCTCTGGAGATGGATTTGATGATCCCTGCACCGGCGGCGAAGCTCCTCTCATCTCTTCTGATGCAGGTGATACAGAGGGAACAGCGGAATCTTTGGACGAATCAGGCGTACGGGGTACCACTGATACCGTCCGCGGAGGAAGAGGTGGAGGAAGAGGTCGTCCAGATGGCGAAGCGACATCGGCAGAAAGACTCAGTGGAGCAACATCCGCATTACGCTCATCCGTGTCTGCGCGTGTAGGCGTCGATTGGTTGTCCGAGCCTTGTGGTTGACCTGTCAGAATCGGACTTTTCCACAAGCGATACATGCTTTGAATAGCAGGCCCCTTCGGCTTGCTCTCCGGGGGTGTTGACGATGGCGCAATGTTCCCCATTGACATGGGTTCCCCACGATGGCTTGCATGGATTCCCGGAATAGTCATTGTCCGCGCTTGTGAAGGTTGGGTATGAATGATAGATGGCCTGCGGTGCTCTTCTGTGATATCCGTGAAATCGCGGTCTTTGAGTGGATCATTTTCCGTCGCCGACCTTGACAGAGAAGGAGCAACAAATTTAGATGAGGAGCTCCCTTCTGATGAACCGCCTTGCATCATGTGTGAAGGCGATGCAGGTGCACCAGATAATAATGATGTATGACCGCTCGATGGGCTTGTGGCTCTCTTTCCTTTCCCATTGGGGATGGGAATAGGGGCGGACCCACCGTCGTCCCTGCGCTCCCTTCGTTCGGCAACAGCAGCACGCACTTCTGCGTAACTGGGGCGGCCATGTGTACTCTCTGTCCGGATACGAGAATCCGAAGGCCCGACGTCCGGCGCGTCATCCTGAGAGTTGACACTACTATCTTTCTTAAGACCACCCCAATTGACCCCCCATTTGCGCATTGCCTCCTTAGCAGAGTTACTTAGCGCTTGCTTGTCTGCGGCTTTCGACTTGAGTGTAGAGAACAGAGAGCTTGCTGTATTCGAACTGGTAGAAGGTCGGGGGCTCTTGGAGGGTGCGCTAGAGTCGGAGAGGGCATTGAAGGACTCGTCGCCACCGACCGAGACCGAAGACGAGACAGAATCTGCTCGAGAAGATCTGGAACGTGCTAGAGAGTGTGCTGATGAGGACCGGCCGTTGTATTGCGGCGACAGGTACCCAGGTTTCTCTTCATCTAACACCAGCTCGCCAGCAGGTTTGTCTAGATAGGAGTTGGCAGGAATATCCTGTTTCGGCGTTGTAGAACTTGTGGCGCGACTCCGCCGTCCACGAAGATCGGACTCTTCAACATCCTCGCCCACATCTGAGTCCTCTCCACCAGATGAAAACCAAGACCTCCGCCTAGAAGCTTTTACGTTGTTGTCTGAGGCTCCAGTGGTTGCGGAGCGGGTGACTGGCACGCCTCCAAGTGACGATGCATCAACTGCCAGGTCTTCAGCAGACACTGAACGCTTTATTGACGGTGTCGTGACCTCTTCGGAGGGACCTGAAATGGATGGGAGGTCTGCCTCGGATGCCGCAGGTTTTGCACCCTTTTCTTCAACTTCTGATGAAGTCGAGGCTGGCTCGGACTGCTTGCGCCGCGCCGCGTCTGACCAAAGTCCGCCACGGTGCAAATATGACGAGCTGTCAAAGAAGCTGATGTCATCCATGTTGGGCATCACGACGGATTCTTGTATCTTCATCGTACAAAAATTAGATTGTGATGAATATGATAGGTCATCGGGCATACTCACCACCTCGATGATTCTTGACTTGATCGTTTCAAGTATCATGCTCCACGTAATTTGGCGATCGCTCACGATGGGCTCGACATCAATGACCACACGGGGGGTCTGCGTGAACGCATACCATATCCGACTACTTGGTGGTCGCTTGACCTTGATGAGGAGGTTTCCTTCTATCTCCCGCAGAATGACCGCCAGCACCAGTTTAACGGTATACGACTTAAATCGAGCACCGAGGTTGATTGTGGCAGTGGCCTCCACGGTCGCACGGACCTCCCCTTTGTATGTAAAGCGCACTTCGAGCGACGCGTCGCCCTCCTTTGTGAGCTCCTTCAACATCGGTTTGCTAAGTGTCGGGGCCTTGTTCCCAATTGAGAACTCGGTGACAGAAATGTCTGTGAGGAATGCAGGGCGCTTGACTTTGGAAACCTTCTTCATGAGACGACCGATGATGTACGACTCTAATATCTGTGTGCGGTAGAAGCTAAAGAATACGCGCCCAAGTAGCGCGTTTAACCAGCGCATGGGGATGACATCAGGTTGCTCATCAAGGGTCTCGACAAGCTTGTTCATTTCTGAAGGGAGGAATACGCTCTGGAGTGGGTCGAGAGTGGGCGTGCCTGTCGGATGCTCAGACGCATGCACGAGCGCGAAGTACCAATCCTCCATCTCGACGCAGGACCGCACGAAAATGAACCATGGCGTAGACGCGTTCAATGCCTCTTGTCGTGCAGCGTCCCGAATTTTCTCTTCTTCGATAAGTCGCTCGCGTTCAGCCGTTCGCTTCTTCAAGCTTTCACCTGCCTCTTCCACCTTCTCGTCGATATTAATATCTTGAAGAGCCATCTCCTTTGTCACGCTCGGCATTACTTTTTCCTCAGGTATTGGTCTTGGGCGCAGACATATAGCGCTCCGTTTCGTGAAGAGCTCCCCGTCCAGAAGTCCGTCCGGGTAAACAGACACCACATGCCCACCCAACTCTATAGCAGCCTCGCACTCCGTCCTACTTTCGTCCTCGTACAGGTACAACACTGTGCCCTTAAGGACAACGTACCACATGTCCTTCGGGCGTGAGCGCTTAGGGTCCTTGGAGCGCGCATCAAGGTAGGAGCGGACGAGTGTGACGTAAGAACTATCGAATGATGCGGATTCCTCGAACGTTCTACGCATGGTCAGCCAGCCTTTGCGCGTCCTGGGCTGGTCGTTAACTTCCACCGATGATGCAGGATCTTCGGCTTCTGTCTGTGGCTCAGTCGACTCGGTATGAAGCTCTGGCTTGGCATCTTTGCTTGAGTTGGCTTGTACGGGGATAGAGGTGTATATGGTGATGCCAACGACGATAAGGATGGCCAAGGGGATGAACGTCAGTCCACCTAAGATGTACGCATAGAAGAGCACTCTGAACGACATGTCAGCGCGTGGAGTTACCACTGCTTACAATACGTAGTGCTACTAGATTAACTTCCGGTAAGCACTGAACCTGATAAAACTGGCTTTAGCAATCAGTCTGCTTGAAAGGAAAGGAGAGGAGATCAAGAACAAGTCTCGACGTTTGTGGGGCAACTGGGTGAAGAGGCCAATGGCATATAAGTTCCCACGTCAAGTAAACGTGTCTCCCATTTCCGTTCAATGATGATCTGAATCACCACAACGATGAGTTGATTCTATACAGCCATATTGAACATATATATGAGTTAGATGACATGATAGATACAATGCATGAGAATGACAACTATTTGTGGAATGAACTGCCCAAGACGGCGAATGCAACAAACGAGGGATAGTGCAGTCAGTGGTAGATCGGCGCAACGAAAGCTCAAACGTCCGTCCAACAAGGAGGCCGTAGCCTCGAACGTCGCCTTGAAACTACGCTCTTAGAGTACAGGCCTCGTCTACACTGTTCATCCTGTGTAGGAAGGACAGCACACCAATGGCCGTTGACATACTTCCAGTCATCAATGCGGTTGTCAAGATTGGACGGAGCTACAAGAGGCGGAAACACGCCGTTTGATGGAGCGTATGTGGGCACTGTGAGGCGCGCGCCAAATGCTGCATCTTGATACGGTACCCAAGACGAGGTTTCACGTGCCTGTGACGGACACGGCGAAACAATAATTGTCGGAGCAGAAGGGTGCGTTGGTTTGATGACGAGTGGTTCGACCTTTTAACCAGGTTGAGCATTAATCTGTACATAAATGGGTCAGACTCACTAGAGATGATCGCCTACGCTTTCTTCTCGGTCGTTCTGGTAGTGAAATCTCGGGACACACAGATGCGCTGTCCTCTACCCGATAAATCATGGGCCCCGGCGACAACGACGGCTGCGGCTGCGGAGGTCCTTCTAAATTTTCATTCGCCTACAAATGTGTCCCAGTTGGACTACGTAGTCTGCTGAGACAGGAGCGCGACATACCTGTTCTTCACCAAGGGGATCTAGTTCGGACAACAGCCTAGCAACTGTATCCAAGTCTTCCTCCACAACATTTTTCAAGCCGCGATACACAGGCTCAATAGTCTGGGCACACAGTCCGCGCCAAGACAAGTCGAGACAAGTGAGCACGTTTACATCGACCGACTGAATGTGAGGCATTCGCCAGTTCAGATGACGACGACAAAAACCTTGGAATAGACTCACCATGCCATTGTCATTACCAGACAATGCATGTTCAACGCGCACGTCCAGCCATTCGGCAGACTTGCGTGATAGTCGAGCAAACATCCCTTCCATCCCGCTCAAAGTCCACCAAAAAAGTAGTCACTGTAGACGGGACTCCGAGGCCCCTAATACCTGCGGAAGCGAAGTAGATAATCCGAGAATGAGAAAGTTGACCGGACAGGCTTCAAGTGTCTTCGAGGATAAAGCGGAAGTAGCATAGAAGCCAGGTTCCGGGCATTGGGCCAAGGGATGGAAGAGAATAGTGGACGTGTTTTTGACTCCGGTTATGAAGAAGCCGGAACCGGCAGACAAGCACATCGTGGGAACATCGTCTATGACTGCAACAGTACTACTAAGTATCTACTAATCAATTATAGCGACAACACAATTTTGAACACCTCTCAGTGCTGTATATATATAAGCTCAGCTGTGAATTAAACCAATTAGACAGACAGTCCTAGAGGGGGAAGTGCAGGTGATGTGCTGCATTGCAATATACATAGTACTACGACACGTGGCAGATAACCCGAATGCATGATAATCAGTACAAGCTATCGCTCAACGCACAGGCCTGCATGCAGAGATACGTCGGGAATCTCAAACCGTAAGCAGTAGTACCGCCGTTCATATATATGTAAATATGCATATGGCGTTGTTGCGATGCTAAAGTTGCTTGTGCATGCTGTGTTTTAGATTACAGATAGTAGTACAGCTGACTCTTCTACTCGGTTGCAGTTTCCCCAATCCAACGTTGGATATCCTTGCGATAGTTAGCTCGAGTTCCTCGGTGTTCCCTGGTGAATTTCAGGTCTGCGATTGTCGCACCTCTCACGGTCAAACGGGCTTGAGGATTTGTAGTTTAGGACCCATACATGGTCCCCGCACTGTAATACAGCTATTCGCATAGGTTGGCTCGGTAATGAACTTCGTCAGGGTCTGTAAATTTCGAATTCGGTGACTTGCTGGCTTTCCACTGCTTGCGTGTTTCGTTTCGAGCCGTGTACTGTGGACAGATAAGTCGACGGACCAAGACTGCTGAACTCGGAGCTTGCGCCCATCTCCCTTTCGGAACCGCATCCCATCATACGATGGTCCAGAACATCCAGAACGAGAGAAACGAGTCAGCTCAAGGGGCCCGCTTATGTTCTGTATTAATACCGTATGTCGCGCCAGAGTTCGTGTACTCGGGAATGGCCGCGACTGCGTGCATCATTTCAACATCTATACCCCCCGCCTAAAATCAGGAGGGGTGCAAGAGTTCTCATGCTTGCAAGCAAGGTACCGGTAGCAATCCACATTAGAGCCAGGGATAGGTTTGTTTACCAGTCCTTTGAAGGGTGGACATGTGATACTTTTAGACTTTCCAGTTTCCTGTGTCACCTGTGGATTTCAGCATTTGTAAGACCAAAACTTAGAACATCGATCTAACCAAAAAAAGGACCCTGTGCAAGCTTCTGAGTCTGACCCATGGGTCACTTGCAGACTATCAGCTTTGCAAGAACAGAACTCAGAAGATCGATTTAATTTAAAAGGGGCCCCTGCTTGAGCTTCTTGGTCTGGCCCATGAGATTATCAGCGTTTGTGGAAACAAAACTTAGAAGGTCGATTTAACCTAAACAAGGCCCCTGTGCAAGCTTCTGGTCTGGCCAACTCAAGCTAGTGATTCCTGCCGTGTCTTCCTGCTTGTTGTCCTGATTTGTTCGACAACCACGGATATTATAGAACAGAACCTGATGCCGCCCTCAACTGTAACATCGAGGTACGTGAGCATGGCATAGGTACTTACCATATCACCTAAACAGTGCTAGGGGCTTCGAAGCTTCAAATGAATCCCCGGTTAGCAAGGATCAAACCGAATCGCATTGGCTCCTAAAAGGACCCCATGGCGAGCTCTTCGTATCCGGTTTCTGCACAAGGAACATTTGGTGGCTTCCCCGCGCAATCATGAATTCCGCAACGAGGTACTGGGCTGTGTGACAACTTTAAGGAAGTCAAAGTACGAGAACTCCTGTGTTACGTGATCTTATTTCGTACAATTCGAGAAGGACGTAAACACTGACCTATGTACATAAAGAATTTGGCCATTCTCATTGGCTCCAGCAGGCCGCTCGACGTATACAGCCATCGCAACTGACATCAATGAAAGGCAAAAGGGCATAACTTCAGGACATTATGGGCAGGACGCGAAAGAATATACTTTGCTATACTTATCTGGAGAGATGCGGCTTGTCAACGGCAATAAGCCGGATGTAAAATGCGGACGGATCCTGGAAGTCTCCATAGAGCCTATGATGATCCCGCTAGCCTCACCTTGGTTCTTCTTGGTTCTTGCGAGTAACGCCAGGCACCGTTGGAGTGCTGTGGTGCGGAGAGTCTGTGGGTATTAGCTAGCCGTAAGAGACGGAAGAATAATAAAGAAGAACAGAACTGGTTGTTTTGAGCTGGCATTCCACATGGATGACCATCAGAACGAACAGATACCCATCGGTGAAACCCGACGGATGTTTTCAATAATGGCGATCACGTGCGAACCCGAGGACGATGACAATGAGCCACTCAGCGCGCAAAGCTTCCGTTGAACTGGCTATTACTGGAGTAAAGATGCCGTAACCATCGTCCCTTCGCGACCGATAAGCAAGTCCCACTGCCTATTAGAAGGGAACGTAGCGGCGCCACTATCAGCCCATGCAATAGTCATGATTGATGAGGCTGGTGACGCTGATACGAGGCCGGTGACGCGGATATGAGCTATGTGTAAAACCAACTTAGGTCTAAGTCAGCTCCTGACAAGGGGCAGATATGCCCGAACGTCCTAAAGAGGTTTCACCTGCCACACGATTGAACAGAAAGGCTGCGTTCTTATATCATAGCTGGCGCGCAGTGCTGGGACACGAGGCAAGCCTCGAGGCGTTGTGCTTTTAGAGCATGTCCCAAATGGGAAGGACGATGATATCTAGGCGCCGCTACGTTCTCGAACGGGCGGTGCGAGTGAGGACGCGCGGCATAAATGACGTCGTGAGACATATGTTTGGTACAGGCGGGCTGATTGATCACCGATGAGGTGAAAGATAAGTTGGGCTGTTTGAATTGATCTGTTTTTATCTGAGATACAGACAAATCGAAATTGGCGATGAGCGATGGGTGGTGATCAGGATAAGGATCATATAGATCGATGAGATGGTGAAGCTGATAATCAGTTTACGTGGAGAAAGTGTCAGAGAGGAAAACGAGGACTGTAATGAAATTGAGTACGCATCGACAACAGGGGAGAAGACGTGTAACAAATGCTTGGTAGTATGGATGGAGTTATAGAAAACACTTCTTAAGAAGTGCTCCTGGAAGGCCACCGGCAATTTCATTTCACGGGGAAAATAGTGCGTGGCAAATTTATATATGCACATGATTAATTGGCCACCAGGAAACGGTCAAGGGTTGACAACTGATTGGAAGAAGGGGACAAGCAGGGGAAATACTAGACACACGTGGGGGCGATCAGAGATTGATAGTTGGATAGCGCAAGATAAAACATAAGCGGGACGTGGTGCCCGTGGGGCAGGCTTGATGGCAATGTGACAAGAGAACGATCACTGCGATGGCACTGTTATGCGTGATGTGGGAGCTAGACTGATGACTGTGTGATATAAGAGAGTCAGGAACAACACGCTGTGTAAATGAATTTGGATACTGGGGCTGGTGGCCCCCAGAAAGAGGATGTCTGGTGAGGTGGCCAGCCTCGTTGCAAGGCATGACTCTCGGTGACTGATCATGAATACAAAGGAAGCACTTACCATGGAGTGGCATTGTGCAATTATTGGACTGCTTGCCGGTAAGAGGGCGGCCTCGAGGCATGGTTCCGCATGGATTACTGGGATTGGGATGAAGATTTAAACCGCAAGCGTAACTAATTGGAGCTATACTACGAGTCAGGGCTAACGATCCAAGGGAAGAGTGAGCCCGACCTGTCGTAGCCTGTCGTCGTTGAGGAATTATTACGGACCCACTACGGCACCTGCCTCGGCACAGCCACCGTCGGGTAACTGTGATTGGAAGATACCCCGTGAACTGCTTTCCACAGTGGATGTTGCCCAACAACAATGGTGGACCCGCTAAGAAAAATGTAAAAAATTACATTTCTACTCAAGAAAAACTAGTCGCTCTTTACGCAGTATCACACAGCGGCGATAATCATTTCAACCGTTGTTTAAAACGTTGGCATTCGTTGATTAACACAGCCTCGGTTCTATAATACTCGGTAGGTCCCATATTTCTTCCTGTGCATGGCACTGACAGGACGCGTGTACTATTCTCTTTATCTGTAGACTTGCCTATCAAAGGTCAATTTGAAACCTTTCACTGGGCTCCAAACGGCCATTTTTGTTGTGGCCTGGGTCACTTGTTCATATCGCGAACTCGTAGACGCTCATTTCCTGCCTTGAGGCAATCCCCGAAGAGTATCTCTCATACGGTCATAATATCAGATCCGAGATCTTCCCGTGGAACAATTCCCTTTTAACCATCGGTGAATCCATTTCCTTTCCCTTTTGCCCCGTCTATGCTTACCGCTTCTTTCCGTCCGCCCAGCGGTGGTTGGTACTCTCGTCCCCCGCTCCCAATGCAGCGCCGCGGCCGCTCACGCCAAATATCGCCAGTAGCTCTAGCTAGGCAGGCATCCGAAGAACGGAGACTACTTTTATGTGTTGAGAAACAGCGGGAAGCAGAAATTGCTATACACACAAACTTCTTTGTGCCACCTCAGACACCTCTCTTGCCACAGGCGGAGGAGGCGGATCACTCGTCAACGCATTCGCAGGATCAATGTTGTGGTTCAGACGCGTCGTCACTGGTTCGCTCTCCTTCGCACTCTTCAAATTCTAAGGCCGACTCCATCAAGTCGGCAGACAGATCGCCTTCATCCACTCGCTCTTTATCCCCGACCCCTTCAGGGTCTCTAGGGTCCGCTGAATCATCAGCACCCTCTTCTTTCTCTCTTGACTCATATGACTCCCCTCCCTCGCCCCCCCGATCACTCGAGGACCAAGTCCAGGTGGCTTACGCGTTGGATGATATCCGTCTTGCTAAGATTCTACTTCTTAAACTTAAAGGGATCGATGTCACCTCGGACAATGATCCTCGGATAGATGAAGTCCGAGACGAAGATTTTGACATGTGCTTTGTACCATCAGGTCCACTCAAGCTTGAAGAACCTGAATTACTTGTCGTCCAAGAAACTCGACGGAGACAACAACAGAAATGGGAGGAGGCTCAGCGAAGACAACGCTTGCGCATGTGCGAAAGGGTTTGGGAAGAAGAAAAGCAGCGTCTACACACCGAGCGACTTCGCGCCATTCGCCGTCGCGAGGAGGAGATAGCTGTAGAGGAAGAGAGAAAGCGGATAGCAGATGTTCATAAGCGCGAAGAGGCAGAGCTCGCTCTTCGACAGCGTTCCACGCGGGTGGGGTTCTCGATGGCTCAACGTCACACTGTATCTTATGGTAAATTGTCGCAGGCACGGCTAGAGAGGTGCTCGTCGAGGCGCGACGAAGACCCATTTC
This sequence comes from Suillus occidentalis, assembly GCA_016628085.1. NCBI lineage: Eukaryota > Fungi > Basidiomycota > Agaricomycetes > Boletales > Suillaceae > Suillus > Suillus occidentalis. The sequence continues at coordinate 351,666 of JABBWB010000009.1, forward strand.
AGTACAACTTCATGCGACCCATGAATTTGAGCACAACTCCACCCAAGCGCAGCCTCACATCCCCGAAACCGCACCGTCCTGACACCACGCCGAAGCCTTCAGGTGGTCAGCAACGCACAGTGTCGTTCAAGGAGGTCGTGTCCTCTATGGACGGTAAGCTGTTTCCCCTCGACGCAGCCGAGCGGGCGGAGGAGGCGAGGCGTATTGCAGGAATCAGTACTGTTGCCAGCCCCTCGCGGCACCGCCATCTTAACTCTGCGCGATCCGATTTACTGCTCAGCCTGCTGCATGTAGTCGAGTGGCAGGAAGGAGAAAGAAGAAAGGCGAAAGGCAAGGATGTGGAACGACCTGTGCAGCTTCTTGAACAATCTCCGCTCTGTAGTACTCCTGCCCCCATACCTTTGATCGCTTCAACTGGCTCGATACCCCCGATGTCGTCTTCTGTTGCCACGTCTCGATCAAACTCTTGGCTATCCTTTGGCAGTTGGCGCTCGTCTGTAACAGACGTTACATCTCCTGAAGCATCTTCGCCTATCACCGACTCGCCCAAGTGCCCCAACTCGTTCCTACAGCTACCTACTATCTACGACAGTCCGCGAGATATGAGCCCGCGCTCCTCTTTTGTCCGTATTTCACTCGACGAAACACCGTTGTCACCGCCCAAAGCTCAAAGACATGATCGGGAGGTGCAGTCATCTCGGCCTGCTGTTGATGTTCCCTCATTAGCAGGTCAAACTCGTGGGTTGGAGAGCATGGGGAAATCACTGGTTCGACAAGTCAGCCGTTCTGTTCATGGGATAGTTGATGTGGCGAAAGGACTTCAATCAGCCTACATCTCGACAACCATGTTTTCCGTTGGCGCCACTCCCTCCCACTCTTCCACATCCTCGCAGTCTCGAGCTAGCCCCTCCAACAGGAGGAAGTTCCGATCCTACGGCTATCGTGCTCGCCCAGGTGACGTGAAGAAATTTACCTCTCTCACCACACCATCACCAACCACCACCGAGCCCGAGGCCATCCACTTCATTCCTCTCGTATCTCCTTTCCCACCGGGTGCTACGTTAGTTGTGCAACGCTCGACGGCCTCTCACTCGCTCATCATCCCCTCACCCCTTCGCCCTCGTACTCCACCCACTGCCCTCGCTTACCGCATGCGCCCCGTCGCGAACCCCGAAATTCTCCGGTTACGCGCACTCCAGAATCTCATGTGTTTGCGGGGAAAAGAATGGGAAGGCCGCGGACGAGAAGGCGGGCTGGGTTGCGGGAAAGAGCGCATGCTTGGCGTTGCCTTTGAAGGCCGGGGGCCGAGCGGCCTAGGGTGCGAGATACGCTTCGTTATCGCATGATAACATGCCTCCTCGGGTGGAACCTATGTGTGTGGTGATATCTGGACTTTATAATCAGTTTATGCGCTGTTTAATCCTAATCGTTTGGAACGGGACCTTCCAATTTAGTTTTGTAGGTGGAGTGGTGGGGTGGTGAAGATGATCTAGGTGGTTCGACATCTGTTGTCTGTATCTATAGAGTGTTTTTAGCTGACGATACCCTCTCACGACGAGCACGTACATATGATTTTTCTTTCTTTCTTGTCCATATATATACCTGACCAGCGCTTTTGCAATGCGACATCCCATCGATCTAGAATTACCATTTTCCTTGTTTTGCGATTCCTCCTCCGACTTACTTAGTACCTGCTTTGCTATAGAGAACTGATCGAATGCAATCTCATGTTTGTTCATCGTATGTTCCAAGCGAATCCAGTCCTTAAATACTAGTGTCCATGAGGTGAAACGCGATCTCGGTCTCGGGTCATTGACTCCCCGGGCTGGCCTATCATGAATTTCAAACCGGGAAACGCCATATACATTTACCGACGTTGCATCATGCATATGCAGAATTAGACTGTTTTATCTGACTGACTGTCGTGGGGCGTTGTTCGAAGGACGCCCCTGACCAACTCATGTGTTTTGAGCAGGTGTTGCTTCTGAGCACATTGGTCATCGGGGGAAGTTGTACATCCAATTCAGTGCTATTGGCTGCAGGCGATGTGCGTGATACCCTGCCATCCACATACGGTCCACGGTGCGCAAGAATCATGGTGATTTTGTGTTGGTAGTAACTAGTAAGCCTTTGATAGGTCAATGTAATACGGCTGCTGTTCTCGCAGGCACCGTTCACTGTGAAATAGGAAGAATGTTAATACCCGAGCCACCGGCTGGTCAGGGAATTTCACCTGTCACATCGATGGCGAGACGGTGACAGGTGGATGATTTAAAAACCTTGATCAGAGCATGCCACTAGAAGGCACTTCTACCATTTGAGACACTGTTGTAGGTGGCAGTGGGCCATGACTGTCCTGCTAATAACCGTCGTCACCCTCCCAAAGCCTCCAAAGTTCAATCCGATAGACGGGTGATCGTAATTAAATTCACCTGTTCTCGGTGGCAGAGTGGTTGTCCGACATTTGCAAATTTGAACTGACGTGTGTTTTAAAATTCCAGGGCAATGCAGTGCAGTTCATATGTCATAAAAATTGAAGACGTTGCAGCAAGCGGAGCACTGTCAAAGCAAGAAGGGTATCAAAAGAGTCTAGGGATACAACATTGCAACGAAACGAACTACCACGAGTTAATGATTGAAATCCGCTATATTCGGCGAGGTCCAACGATCAAGTTTAGACGGTGTCGACTGCGCCCAACCCACGCTTGACCCCACGCTTACTGGTGGCGCGGGCCCAGGATTTGGCGAGAATAAATTTGCGGGTCGTCGCATGGTCTTGGCGTATGGAAGCTGATTGGAATATATGGGATCTTGCATACGCAGACCACTACCGAGTTGAGGAGGATGCTGCGGTTGAATCCGCTGCTGTGTTTGTGGTCGTTGAGGCTGCGGTGGCGGAGGCAGGGGTTGTTGTTGGGGCTGTTGCTGAGGCTGCGACTCCCATCCACTCCAAGGGCTTTCCCGCTCTTGCGGCACATCAATCTCAAACGCCCACGGGCTCATTCGTGAACCTGAAGAAGTCGACCCGCTTCGCATCCGAGAAGCCACAGAAAGTGACGTCGATATTCGACCACCCTCCTCTCGCTCGATATCAAGTGTGATGCCCTTCTCGCTCAAAGAGGCGGAGTTGATGCCTAGCATCTTACGTAGCTCCTCGTTCTCCTTTTCCAGGCGAGAAATTTCAATTTCGCGCTCCAACGCCCAATCGTCCCGAATCTCGGATTCTGCTTGTTGATCTAATGTTTGGAGGAGAGCAGTGATGTCGATCGGGGAGTCTTGTGTACCATCGTCATCTCGTTCGGGCTCTTCGCCAGACATGGAACGATGCAATGCACGGAGGGTGTGAGCGAGGCGCTGAAGACCGACTGCGGTCTTGGTTTCGGAAGTAAGATCCGCATACTGGTTCTGAGAGTCACAGGCCAGGAGTAAGCCTTCATAATGGCGCGTCAGGGTAAGCTCGTGTTGCTGGGCTGCTAACTAAATTCGAGAGACGTTATCATCGGAGTGTTGAGAATGTGGTGTCAGACGCACCGCATGATTCCGGAATTTGGACATAATGGTTTCCATAGTGCTTTCATATTCCTTGAGAAGGATACTAAATTGCTTGTTCTCATGAAGTAGGGTCTGATTCTCTATAATGAATTGAGCGTTCATGCGCTCTAATTCGGAGTCGAAAATCTCTGCGAACAAGACTTAGCTCTGCTGCGGATGGACGACGTGAATGCAAGCATACCTTTCGAAATGTCGGTATTAAACCGCCTTAAAGCAAAACCTGAGCTAGCATGTACAGCCTGGTCCTAAGTGAAAAAAATGTGAAAGGAACGGACATTAGCAGAGACACAACTCACTTTTATTGAAGCAGCCTGCGAGTTTATCGTGCTTGATATCTTCTGGTTATGGGCGAGCTGGTCGCTGAGCTCGTGAATGAGGAGCCATGCACGTAGAATGTCGTTATCCATGATCATGTTCGAGAGCAGCTTGGTCTTCCCAAATAGGAAGGATTGACGAAAATGCGAAGCACACCGTTTGAACTTTTGATGAGCTCAACGTTTAGAGTGCCTCAAGGCAGTCCCAAGTTGCTGCGGAATTATAATTGATATGAGGAGACCAATTGCTTTACTGACCTAACAAAATTCTGTGAGCTTGGGTTCTGGGTGAGAGTGCGTGGGAAAGTGTGTTGGAGGCCACTTTCCGACTTGTTCACTTCTCTCCTATAGTCCTCCTCATCAGCCTTCTGTACAACATCAAACTGAAACGCTCGCTTCTTCGATAATCAACTGGGAATTAACTAGCGATTATATCACTAGGTTCATCTCTTCTTCAGCACACGTTTACTTCGGCAATTTCGACTTTACATTTATTCTCGCTAATCATCGTCTGCTCTCTTATTCGGCTTTCTCGTCACATTCGGCCCTCACCATTTTTTTTTCATCACAACCTCAGTCCTCAGCTCATTCATAGCAGGTTTCTATCATGGCATCTGCCTCAACATCTGGTCTATCGGCTTCAGTCACGCGCATTTTGTCTTTGACAGGCTTTGCAAAGGAGCTCAAGACCAAAGATATCCAATCTGCATTCTCAGAATGGGAGAATATTGGTGGAGGGTTCAAGATTAAATGGAGAGACGACACGAGCCTTTTGATTGTTTTCCAAGATGCTTCGGTTGGTAAGTGCTAACTGTATCTGATTTACAGTGAAACAGTATCTTATGAGTCTATTTACACGTGGTTAAACAGCCAAACGAGCATATCTCCACACGCTCGCGTTCCCTCCTGCTATCCTCACTACTGGCAGCTCCGCTACCATCAAACCATATGATGGACCTGACGCCCAAACTGTCATTCAGACAGTTAACACTCGTGGGCACACCGGCAATGCTTCTCGCGGTCACAATTTGCGCGCTGCCTCTATTTCTGTTTTCCCCACCCGCAGTGCCAACACCAGCAACGGATTACGCAACGGAAACGGCCAGAATGGCCACGTTCTGAATGCTACTATTTCGGAGCATTCACCAAGGCTCACGAATGGGCGTGAGCCTTCTCCGACCCTTCCGACGCTCCCTTCTCACCCATCGCTGAATGACCTCATAAATTCAGCCGTGTCACACGATGATCCCGCTATTCTGCACGCGGAAGGCCCACCAAAGATTGGAGATCCAGGGAAGAGAATGTTGGGTGCTGCATTGGGTGTGAGACACCCTGCACTGGGACCGCGGGTCATTAATGGAAGCCATGTGACGGGAGGTGCCAGTCCCGGTACTAGCCCCAGGGGCAGTGGACTTGATTCAACCATGAGAGACATGCAGAGAGCAATGGGAGGGCTGACTGTCGCCGAGTGAATAATACACCATGTCCGAGGATGCGTCTTCGGATCAGCCTTTGAATTGTAGTGGTTGACACGCATCCCTTGATGCATAATTAAAGGTCTTGATATTCTTTTTTCTGTTTCTTTGTGCTATTAGTTCCTGCATTCCTCGTGTCACGATACGTACTAGTCCCTCGTTTTCGAATGTTTTTGTGCAGCTAGCGCCGCATCTAGGCCACATGATGCCATCTGGACTGTGTGATATGCGCCAAATATTAGAATTAGTCATAAAAGCAGCGATGTCTATGCCCGCAGTTCCATTGGTTCCTGAAAGTTAGAACACCCGTCGTCAACCCCCTTACACCATGGACCCTACTGCCAAACCTCGTTGCCCGTGCATGCTAATGGCAAGATTTTGATTTTGGCAGTGCCACTACCTGTGACACGACATGATCGCTGCCAATGATGCGGCAGCCAATCCCAAACTTATGGAGCAAGCACAGCTCCAGCCAGCTGTGCTAACTGTTTTAGATCCTGATGATTTGAGGCTCCGTGCTTTCTGCTGTATGATCGCGCGCAGTTCAGCGATAACGCACCATCTGTTACGACATCACGGAGAAGCTACTAGTATGGCCCATCTTGGGTGGCAGTATCATGAGATCAAGATGAAACGGAAGATTGAATTTTCATGGGAACAGGTAAGGTTCCTTATTCGGTCGATGTACTTGATGGACAACCTTGATTGATATTCGCAAGCGCATCTCAAGCGCATCTTGTTACGAACCCCTACACGGGCCTTGACAAATGCCCAGAGGCCGCCCGTTCCGGGAATACCACTGATCACGGGAGGGGAACAAAGGGAGTAATGCCAAATATGTGGTACAATGCCTTGTAGCTATTGACGGCTGCCAGTCAGTTAAGGTTTCATGGCGCTGTCAATAACACGAGGCTCAGGTGCGTCTTTTACTCACAATCAGAGCAACTCTCCAGTATTCTTTATCCGGTTCTCAAGCCAACTCCTTGTAGACACGGTCAACTGCTCAGTAACCTTGCTGCCGTAGCCAATACATGCGGTCTTCTTCCTGACCGGTGATTTTCCTGATATATCACATGGTTGATGACTTTGACGACAAAGGTCGCCAATTCACTTCCGCGTCCATTCTTGTGCCATCACTTACCTTAGTACAGATTTCAACGTGTTCGTGAGTCACTTTACCCCCGATTGCGTGGTTTGCTATCGGTGAATTACGACACTGATCAATGGAAGTAACGCACTCACAAGCGTTAATCATTTAAGACCCTATACAGTCCAACCACCGTAAGTACCTGCCAACAGCAGCCGACTTAGCGATGCGGGCCTGGTTTTAAATCGCCTGTCTTCCAATTTGATACGTTACTGACATCCCAGCCTTTCTATTTGTGTTCTTTGACATCCAGATTTTGACGCTTCTTTACGGCTGATCTTGGGGTATATGATCTCCGAATCGATTTCCGCGCGCAGCTTTCGTTGCTGCTCCATCATACACTGAATGTGACTTCTCTCATCATCCAGACATGCAGCCATACATATATTGCTATCCTCAGCTTCAGTCCCCCCATACATACATCATGAGTCCGTACATCCACTCCCATTCCCCCGATAGCGTCTACTCTTCTGACAGCTTATATTCCCCTCGCGAACATTACCAGCCGAAGTACGAGTCCTCTGCGACCGTACCAAGGTTCAACTCATGGTCAGCTTATAGTCATATTTCGAGCCTTTTACGTGCTCCGCACCATGTTCCGTCCATCAATCCTAAAGTCACGATTTTAACGACACAACCATCCATGTCCTCCGACATTAGCACCCCTTCGTCTGCGTCGACGCAGTCATTACAAACGCCATCCTCCCCTTTTGTCCACGAGTATCCCGACACTCGGGAAGACATGGATTTTGATGAATCTGACTCTGAAGATGAGGACGTCGATTCTGACATTGAGGATATGGACGGGATCGAAGAAGAAACCATGCCGTTTTACGGTGTAACCATGCCCCAAGTGATGAAATCCACCTCTGCGCTCGAAGGCGCGCTGGGGGACGGTTTACGGTCATCTGGCCCTTGGTGGCCGCAGCCATCATCGTCATATATACTTTCAGACCGGCGAATGTCCGTATCTGCACCTGGATATCCCATCTCGTCTCATCGACAAATACCATCCCATGTACAACGGCGGCAGGATAGCGATATGTATTCCCCAAGACCTCATAATGATTCCTCACCAGCATCACCTTCATACCCTCATCACAGCTCTTCGTATACCCACGACAGTTCGAGTTCAATGACTACATTATTCGCACCCACTTCCGCATTGTACCAAAATTCGCCATCATCTTCTCTAGCCGATGCAATTCCACCCGGCCTCACACTTGGAGCAACGCGAAATTCATCCACTCGTCTGCCCATTTTGCAACCGCAACCAATCCGCCCAATCCCCCCCATTCCTTTGGACGAATTAGCATCGTCCGCTGCCGAGGTTGATGTGTCTGTCTTTCCAGACGGAGGCATTCGCAGATCTCGGGAGCGGAGCCTTTCGCCCCTTCCACTTCTTTGCCAACCAGTCTCCGATGCCGTGAGGTATCAGTTGAGCGCAAACCCTAGGAACGCTCAGGGTGACGGGGAGCTATATGATCACCAGATTACGGCGGAGCCGTCACCTAGAGCTTCTATTCAACCTCATCATTTTAGCCCGGCTTACCCCCGAAACTGCTCAGGAGCTACGCACACTCCGATGTGTACTTGTAGGCGCGACAGGAAAATGAGTCGGCGGTGATTTTGTTATCCATGTCAATTGTTCATGTTGTGATGTTATTCATGAAAGGTCTTACTTGGATATTCAATCAGGGCTTAGTAACTAGATGAACTATATAATTGGACCGGGCATAGTTTATTGCATGTTTTCATTCCATTTGGGGCTCGATAATAGTTACTTAACCTAGTGATATTGTGGAAACGTACAAACAACACGTGAAAATATACAAACGCAACAGGGCTAGACGAAAAGAGAGTTGAAAAAAAAGGCAACTGAGCCAAAGCGGTCTGAATCGTATTGCAGGGTAACCTTTTAATTATTATTATCGTAAAATGATACCGTAAAGAGAATGTCATCATGGAACATGAAACCGTCTTTAGGATCTGGGAATCCAAAGACAAGTCGTGCGATGGTATGAGGTGACGCTGGGAATTCAGGGGTTCGCGAAGGAGATTGGCGGTTTTGCGCAGCCTAAGTCAAAAGTGGAACTGCTGTTAAATAAACATGAAACGCTTGCTATATCAATCGATGGATAAGTGTACACTGAATCAGGATATAACTCGAACTTACCAGTAACAAGTTCATCACACCGTCAAATAGCTATAGGTTTGTTATATTCCTCCGCCAGCAGAAGTCGTCCGCATTCTAGCGCTGCGAGACGTAAAGGACCTCGTCCTGATCCTGTCACACTCACGTAGGTGCGACTTCTGCGGAGTACAGGGAGCGAAGCGGGTTTGTGGAGCTACATTCAATCGGCTACATTTGTGTTTGGCCAATGTAGGGACACTAGTTTCATTGACATTCGGTAGAGAAGCCGGCTGTTGTAATGGGGGGGCGGGGCGCTTAGGGTTGACATTGACATGGCGAAGCTCAGCCGAAGGCAGCAGTGGCGGAGATCCTGAGAAATCCGGATGTCCGTGGACAGATCCTCCACGGATCTTCGACTGTAATGAGACCGAATGGTTGGGAAGTTCAGGGGCGCCCGAGTAAGATGCGGCATCCAGAAGGAGATCCTCAGCCTCACCCCTTTCCTCGTTCGGAAGGAAATAGAAATCCAAAGGTACATAGGATTGGCGCCGAGTGCGGATAACAGGCGATTCCCTGTTTGAATCATCGACGCTGGTCCTATTCAGGTCAAGAATTGGGAACAACGTGTCCAGGGGACATGCCTCGTTATCTGTGCCGAAGTTGGTATGTGCTTTCTGCCTGATCGTACTCGTGTCAGGTTTGACTGGCTTGGAATTTCTGACCGAAGCTCTGTCATCCATTATGCAGGACTCTCCTGGATTAACCCAGCGTCTATACTCGCTGCTATTGCAAGGAACCGATTGACGATTGTCGGAAGAAGCTGGTCTTCGGTCATTACAACGAGAGGTTTGACAAGGCACTCCAAGAAGCCCCTCGTAGTAAAGTTGGGACCGTTCTTGCATGTAGTTCCTGTATGTACCGGCGCATTCCTGAATGTCACGAGGAGTGCCAAACGCTCCAGAAAGAAGTTGATAAAACGCCACCCGTTCAGTAGCTGAGAGTGTACAAGCGTTGGGTGACAAAGGGTCGGCAGAAGTCTTGCGTGGCGATGAATCTAGTCCAGCCCCATCGGTTCTTAGATCTGGCACCGCTTGGGAAAGGGTGTGGAGTGGGTTTGTCTCGAACATTAATACTGATGAGCCACGATACGTGTAAGAGACCTCGTCTATCGCTTGTGTAAATGAGCAAGACTCGTCAACAGTACTGACCGCCATGTCAAATTCATGGTCGTTGTTCGTGTCGTTCGCAGTAAGGATGTCAGGATGGATTGGACTAATTGTTCGAGCCACCCGAGATGACGGAAAGATGACTGCAGGTGGCAGGGGGTCGTCGTGAGTGGACCTAACAGCGTATTTCCTTGGACGGCCAGGTTTGGCCTTCGTAACTCCGCGAGGTTTGCTAACTGAGGGCTTGGCCTCCCTGAGTTTCGATATCAAGTTTACAGTCGCTCTCTGCGACTCCTTCATAGGCGCTTGGCGCAAAGTGCGGAGGTTCGGCTTCGGCTGAAAAAGAGAGATCAGATATCAGTCATGTTCTTAATGATCTATTCAAATGTTCGAACCGATCGCCCCGGTGGCACTGGAGCAAAGTCATTTGGCACAGATGTGTTACCGTTCTTATCTTCCTTGATCACGCGCAAGCCTCGGCTGTGAAAGTAATCATAGACATGCCTCCTGTCGATGTTATAACGTTCTTGTAGCTCTTTCCGGACGGCAAAGGACGGCATCTCGATGTTTCCAGGGTGTATCAGTGCCTCGAGATCACGGACGAGATCCGGTCCTAGTCGGAGAGCGAGACTCTCAGGATTGACACGCCTTCTCTGGAACACTGTGCTAGCACTCTGAACAGCGGAAGGGTTCTCCGTTTCCAACGGTTGATCAAATGACGGGGAGCCGGAACCATTGAGGCGCTGCCAAGTAGGGTGTGAAGAGGCGGTTTGACGGGTAAAACGATAATTGCTGGCTGGATCGGTATCACTTGGAGAGATTGATTCCATTCTGCTTGGAGAATAATTATTGTACAAGATATGAGAAGGTTTCACGTCAACTTCAACATCGATTCGCTGTGTTGGGAAATCTAAATAGTAATATTCCGCGGAGTGTAAATAAACTATGCATATACAGTACAGCCACCCAGTTAAAAGTACAAACTAGCAGCGAAGACAACTGCAAAGTATGCTGATCAGAGACAAGTAAATCTCCAGAGTGATTTCGACTTACTGTCTCTCTTGATTTTTACTTGAGCTTCTTCCAGTTTCTTGAATAGGTCCATATCTCCGATCACCCGTGCGGCATCCCTGACTTCCCTACAAGTCTCATCTAATCGCGTTATAACCCTCACTATCGTACCTTCCTGAACGTCGGTCAAGGCCGTTATCTGGTCAAAGGGCTGGACAAATGGTCGACTATGAGTTTTCGCTCCTTGGCGTTAACGCACGTTCGATGACTCACCATGCCCTTCGCCCATTCGTATACTACTTCCATGAGACCGAATTTTAAGCTTGATTTGAACTCTTCTGCTGAAACCTTGTGGTGGTCTTGCACACTTTCCACTCCTCGACTGATGGCAAGAATTGCATCTCTGCCTTCCTCGAGTTTGATCGGTACAACAGGCTCCACCTCTGTCTTTTCTTGAAAGACGAAGCAAGACAGAAGAGCAACCACTTCTTCCGGCTCATAGTTTGCTAGAGTATTCTCAAGTATAAGCTCAGTGAGGACGAGCTCATTTGCGGAGTTGATCTGAACTTTATTGAGCTGAAAATATAAACCGGTATAGCATGGCCGTAACTGACCTCGCAGGCCACACGACCCTTCAGCTGAACAGTCGAATTTTCGTTGATGAACTTCAACTCCTTTAGAACCTCAATTCGTTGTTCATAGTCTGGGATAAGGTCAAGGTTCTGGTCAGAAATTGCCATCTTGAGTTTGTCGATGTTAGCGCGCAGCGTCTTCTGACCATGGAGAACAAGATACTACCCAGCCCAGTCAGTCAAATGAAGGGGTGAAGGTGACTTGCACTGACATGATCATGAAACTCGCTGCACAGTGTACATGATAAACCTTGGCGACGTTTGGCAAGGTCGTTTCTGCTGCGCAACGCCTCCTGGAAATCTAGTGTTCGTATGCGGTCCCAATTAACCTCAGGTATGGTTCCAGCAGTCTTCCAATTGTGGACAAGAATTTGTAGCGAGTTGATGATCTCGAGCATCAATGATTTTCTATGGTGATCGACTATTCCAGTTGCTTCCACCTGTCTTAGCTTAGCATTAGAACTCCGGCGAAAAATGTTGCACACCTTCATAGTCTCGGAAGTCACCATAGAAATGCTGTCGAGAGGGACACTTTTTAGGTCGTATGTGATATTCTCGAGTTCTAATGAAGCGGGATGCATGGGCCATCTCGGTGGCAGAGCTCGATCTTCGACATCTGGAAACTTAATGAACGGGATTCATGTGCTAGCGCATGCCGTCAAATAGATACCTGTGTCACCTAATTTCGTTTCCTGGTCGACCATAGCCAGCACAAAAAACAGCTTGCCTGCGAATGAACTCGCTTGCCGTGGATCTGGTTTAAGCAAAACGCCGACGTTGCCTCGCCTAAAATGCTGGTTGTACGCGGGAGCATGATCAGTAGGCATTTGGCCGTGATTAGCAATTAACGCACGCCGTCTCTTAAAATGACAACCCTGCCTGGGCCAAACAGGTTGGCATTTGAAGGACTGGATGTCACCATGGTGCAAAGTTTGTTATTCAAACCAACGACCTCAAGGGAAAGATCGTAATAGCGTTCGATGTCAACTGAGCAAATATCACATTCCAATTTAGGCATATTAGAAAGTGTCTTTTCGTGCTAATGATTATCGTGGGTCAACGGATATGACAAAATAAATCAAAGGTAGGACCCTACCTCTGCAACTTGCTTTTGGTGTTCGGGAAGCAGTCTCTGCGAAGAATTTTCAGAAAAGCTCCTTTTGATCATTTCTTCGACGCGCAGCGCCTCCACACGTAGCAAGTTTAGTATCATATTATAGGTGAGCCTGAACTGCGATTGCAATTTTCCAGGTGTGCCGAGCATCATCTTCAAAAGAGAAGTTTGCTGTAAGATAAAAATATCACAAAGGTGTGCCTTAGTCATTGACAGTGAACCTACCTCAGGAAGATTGTCGCCTGCAACAATGATCACCGTTCCAGTAGGGTCCAGACCTCGCCGTCCAGCACGGCCTGCCATTTGGGTATATTCGCCAGGTAAAATGTCCCTGAAGCTGCGCCCATCATGCTTCCGTATGTTAGAGAACACGACGCATCTTGCGGGCATATTAACACCCTGCGTGCCGTCAAGATTTCCTTGCTAATGATACATGAATAGAAGCGCACCATCGCAAAGGTTTCTGTGGCAAATAGAACCTTGACCAGCCCACGTGCAAACAATATCTCCACGACCTATCGACGGCGAATCAGTCGTGATTACACCCATGCGGAAACTCTCCAGACCTCTTTGACGATGGGCAACAAACCACCATGATGAACGCCAATTCCTCGTGACAGTAGATCCCTCATCCTAGCGATCTGCGGAAGCTTCTTGTCTGAACCTAGGATGGGGATTAACGTAATCAGCAGAGTCATCTACGCGCTTCACTCACCCTTTAGTCGCGCAAGAGCCTTTTCAACGGCGACATGTACTTCACTCTTCTCTACAGACGTGCACAGATCTGAATTGGTGAGAGTTGCAGCGTTTTCTTCGCAACGCTTCTTTGACAAAGTAAATACGACGACAGGAAGAAGGCCCTTTTTCTGAAGATGATTTAGTAGGTGCACGTAGAGATTCTTGTCTGCACCAGTGTGGATGGTCCTAGACTGTCCACCGCCACGCCCGCGGGGTGCGGACCCACTCAGAGCTGCGCCTCGTTGACCACCGCGTGCTGGTGCTGCCCCACGCTGCACACCTCTTGTAGCGCCTCGAGCACCGACACGCTGTACAGGAGGAAGGCCTGCAGCGTCTCGCTCCTTGTCCTGTTTCCTCCTGAGAGCATCGCCAGCATCCTGGTACCTGCGCTCTCGGTGTCAGAATGTATGATGTGAAATCGATCGTCATATTACCCCCGAGCAATCCAATTCCTAGAAGCGTCCACGATCTTGAATGTGTCCCTGCCGGCGTAAAGATAATGTTCAAGGGGCACAGGTCTTTGCGCCGTGGAGATCACATAGATGTCCTTCTTCTTAGTTCGCCTTTGTAATTTCACAGGCAAAAGTCAAGCCTTGACGTGCAAGCGCCACATTTTTGCTCACCCTACCCAGTCTGCAAACTCTTTGCTGTTGGGAACAGTTGCTGATAGCAGGATGATGTTGACGTGATCAGGTAACATGATGATCACTTCCTCCCAGACGACACCTCTCTGCCAAACTCTAAGAAAAGTAAGTTCGGGTATAATGCAGGTACCGTACCTCTGCATCATTCACGTAATGCACCTCGTCAAAGATCACAAATTCGACATCGCGAATCAGATCGGCGCCCTTGTACAGCATGCTTCGCAGGATTTCAGTCGTCATCACCAGGCAGCTCGCCTCGGGATTGATTTGTACATCCCCTGTAAGTATTCCGACAGATGACGACGAAAAAGTTTGTTTGAAGTCTCGAAATTTCTGGTTTGACAACGCTTTGATCGGTGATGTGTATATGGCGCTAGGAGATAACGTGAAATGTTGACATGCTATACAAAGAACACGACAAACCGTGTCATATGTTTCTCAGCAAGAGCGATGGCGTATTCGGCAACGACAGTTTTCCCAGCGGAAGTATGTGCTGCGACAAAGACTGAATCTCCCATTTCGAGATGATACACTGCTTCTTTCTGGAAAGTATCTAACTCAAAAGGATACTGTACTAGATTATGAGATTCTGAGTCACGAAAAAAACGAATGACCGACTTTGTGGGCCATATCCGGCACAAGTTCATGGAAGTTGGTCATAGGCTTGTTGATATCAACCACATGTGCCCAGTCGCGCTTGACTACATTGGGTTTCCTTGTCCGCCGGGGAGCCGTTGATGGTCGTAGATGTGTCCGCTGGAAGCATATTATTTGAGCATTAATTGACCCCGCACGACAAGGTCCTCACCGTTGTGGGTAAGAGCTCGTCGATTTCTCCGAAACTATCACCGTCTGGTAAGAGATCTCTTTCGTCATCCAACACGCGACTTTCATCGATGTGCTGAACGATATGTGCTGAGCAGCTATACGATACATGCGAAAATGACAGATATACCTTGTCCTCGTTGTAATTATTATCATCATCAAGATAGGTAAGCGTCTCGTCTTCCGGATCGTCCCCCGAGAGCCGCAATCCTCTCAAAAATCCCGGTGGGACAGTCCGCAACCCTTTGATGGGCACTGCTGTGGTCTGTTTTGATGCCAGAATCACGTCGTCAAGTCCACCAGGCTTGAAGGGAACATAACCGGATTTTCCCCTGACAAAATTGCCAACTGGGGCAGGAGCACGGTCCATAGATGTCGATGTGAGCGCTGTCGAAACCGGTGCATTTGGCGTCTTGGACGAGTTTACAGCTACGAAATGTGTAAGCATAACCAAGAGCTCACTTCTGCATAACCAATGACACGTCCTTCAAGACCCGCACGCAGGAAAGTAAGACTGGTCGGCGGTGGAGAGGGTTCGGAGGTCAAGAGTGATTGTATTGAAATCTCGGGTTGCCATGTTCTGAGGAAAAAGAGATCAGATTTGCTAGCTTCAAGTCATGTACAGATCTTGTACGTGCATTTGATATGTTGGAAGCCAGTGTTCGGGTAACCTGTCTGGCGGAAGGAGGAACTTGGCTTCAATTTCCTGGTGGACCTTGTCTCGAGTTGGAAAGCCAGCAAGTCCAAGGTCTTCCAATATCTGATCTGCATCCTCTCGCCGAGGGTTTAATATTTGATCGATCTGATCCATTACATGTTCGTGAGTATCTGGCATAGTCCCAGCCATCCTGTTTTGCTAGATGGATATCAAGTTCAATTGCAAAGTCACATTATTCAACAAGTCAAAGAGTCTGTGGCTGTGTTGGAAATTCTGCATTGTCATTTACAAGAATTCACGCGGATAATACTACTGAGTCGTCTTTATGTTGCTAGATAGATCCTGGGTCACAGATCTCTCCTACAATAATTATGCATATGTGCCCTACGGAAAAATTGAATGTTTGATCGACTACCACTATCCCTCTGTTTTGGTGCTGTCTAGCTCGAACATGGAATCTCTGTCGTTCAACATCCATGGAGTTAAGCTACTCTCGATTGAGAGTAAGCGTGCCAGGCAGTAAAGCTACAGCTAGTACACTGGCAACGACGAATATCACAACTGAAACAACGTAGGCTGCATGTTCTACATTACAGCGGTGATAAATAGGCATTCGAATATTCAACGACCAAGCGTACCATTTTGCACAGTCGGGCCAGTAAACCGCCCAATTGGATAATAGTGCCCACACCCTCAAGTATGCGCATATGCGTGAAACCAATTTCCTAATAGTATGATCTGTTGAAACAATGGTGCAATGCAGGAACACTTCCTCTGACCTTGATAAATTCAAGTTTCATGTACTCGGGTAGTCTGATTGAAGAGTTATTCTCAGTACTAGCGATAAATCAGTAAGCCTGGACTCACTCATCGAATGTTTTTGTTACTCTGAAGATTGTGACCACGATATCAACAGCGCTGTAGCCCTGCTCCCAAAGCTCATTTAGTTTCTCCATAGCAGCATCAATATCACCCTTCAAGCACAAACGGATCATGCTTTGTACGATGACAGGATGGGGCTGATCGCAAACTTTGAAAACATTTTCACCAGACACGAAACCAAAACCAGAGTGCGTTGACTGAAGGTTATTGATTGCTTGACGCATGTCACCTTCGCATGTGAAGATGAGAGCAGTCAGGCCGTCGTCGTTGTATTCGACCTATGTCAATAACAGGTTTAGTCAGTGAGAAAATGACATGCACAGTAATTGACTTTCACCTTCTCCATTTCGCATATTTCTAACAACCTTTGCAGAATTTCAGTGTCTCTGAGCTTTGCGTATCGTAGGATGGCACATCGACTCTGTATTGGTTCGATGATTTTGTTAGACATATTGCATGCCAGGCAAAAGCGAGTTGTATTCGAGTAAATCTCCATCGTTCTTCTCAGAGCTTGCTGTGCACCACCAGTCATGCTGTACGACGGGGTCAGTGTCACCAAGACCTAATTTAGTCGATCTTTGTACCTGTCCGCCTCGTCCAGAATTACAATTTTATGCCGCCCAGGAGGAAGGGTGACCTTCTTCTGTGCAAAGGCCTTTATTTTATTCCGAACGACATCGATTCCTCTAGGGGCAGGTCAAACCGCGAGAGGTTTTGAAGATTAGAGCTGCAAACCTCTCATCAGAAGCATTTAGTTCGAGAACGCCCTCTTTGTATGCATCCCCGAGTAACTGATGTGCTAGACAATGTATACTCGTTGTCTTTCCGATACCCGGCAGACCCTGCAATGGCATTTACATTCAAGAAAGGAGATCCATCTTTATCAAGACGCACCGATATGATGATATGAGGGCAATTTCCATCCTTTGCAATGACCTTCAGTCTTTCAATAGTATCAACATTTCCGACCACATCGTCCAAGTTCTGCGGCCTATACTTCTCCACCCTATTGATTTTCAGTTACAGAAGCTACATAGAAGCCAAAGCACAAACCACGGTAGTTCATAGCCCGAGCTTGCAGCGCCATTAGCTGGTGCCTTCCCTTTCGCTGAGGATGAAGCCATGAGTAAGGACCTTGCGACGCGTGAAGATGTGACATAGCATGTCTGTGACCAGGTGTGACCATACGCGTTTATACTATTTCTATTTTGCGCCCGGTGGGGGGTTTGATGTCCTCTTCGTTGCTACGTTCCCTCAGTCACTGTTTTCAGCGTCAACACTTCAATTTTGTGTCGCAGCATGGCAAGTAGAACGGTCAATATTTGAAGTCAATCTTCACAGTTTCTGCTTATAGGTCCGAGAGGGTCTCGTTTCCTGTCGGTGAAGGCCCCAGAAGTGCATTGTGTGACAACAGTCCTTCCTAAACCACGCCTCGACTATCGCACTATCTCAGAGTCAATAGTGTACAAGTCTCACAACGCCTTCAATCGCAAGGCTCCACTTCCGATTGGTGCATTGCAGTTGGTTGTGCGTCATTACGATGAACAGAAGAGACTCTCCAACGAGTTGGGCTTGAAGCGTCACGCCCGCTCGAACTTGGGCGAAAAGATGCGAAAGGTCAAAGATCCACTTGAGAAGCAGGCTATTTTGGAGGAAGCTAAACTTCTCAAGGTGGAAGTCACAGACCTGGAGCAGAAATTGGTAACATTGGAGGATATTTTGCTGGGGCTCGCATTGCAGATACCGAATGACACACACCCCGATGTACCATTAGGTCCAGAGGAGGCTGCTGTGGTACTTTCCACTCATGGATCCGATCCGATTGCTGCCAGTGGCAAACGTGACCACATGGATATCGGTCGTGCGCTTGGTATCCTTGACTTCGAAGCGGGAGCGACCGTTACGGGTTCGTCATGGTATTACCTGCTAGGAGAAGCTGCACTCTTGGAGATGGCTCTGACCAACTACGCGCTCTCAATTGCTCTTAAACACGGATTCCGATTCGTCACAACGCCGGATGTTGTTCGGGCAGATATTGCCCTACGATGCGGATTCCAACCTAGAGATCAAAATGCTGATCCACCTGTTTCGCAAATGTATCATATTGCATCTTCGAATCCTTCTCATCCCGAACTCGTGCTTTCTGGCACTGCAGAAATACCGCTTGGCGGCATGTTCGCGAATCAAATATTCACGGAGCAAGTTTTGCCTTTGAAAGTGGTCGGTCTTGGCCGTTCATTCAGAGCTGAGGCAGGTGCCCGCGGTGCAGACACTCGTGGACTGTACCGAGTTCACCAATTCTCGAAGCTCGAGCTTTTCGTTGTTTGCAGTGAAGACGCCAGTGAACAAGCGATGGAAGAACTTCGTAGTGTGCAAACGGAAATTTTTGAAGGCCTGAATTTTCCGTTTCGGTAAGTTCCATATGTTAGACCCAGGCCCCTGCTCTGACGTTGTGGCACAAGGGTTTTGGACATGCCTTCTGAGGAATTAGGCGCCAGCGCGTATCGCAAATATGATATGGAAGCATGGATGCCGGGTCGAGGGACTTGGGGAGAAATCTCCTCTACATCTAATTGTACTGACTACCAGGCCCGCCGCCTCCATATCCGCTACCGTCGGTCGTCAAGTACGCCTAAGCATACCCCACCATCGTCCTTATCCGCTCAGGCTCAGTCAGCACCCGCGATACCATTTGCCCACACTTTGAATGGCACTGCGGCTGCCATCCCTCGTCTGATCGTTGCTCTTATCGAGAATGGTGCAAAATTCGACGAAGAAGGCAAGCCAGTGGGTCTTGATCTACCCAGCACTTTGAAACCTTTCTGGCATGGTACATCTTCGATCATACGGTGGACTTAAAACGCGGGATATTGGCGTACTGGTTGTTGCGATTATCACTTGTCACCACAAAGATACAGAACTTTGACAGAACAATCTGACCGTCTAACTGTATGTAATTCCAGGGGCTTACAGGAATCTACCCTCGTCTGATTGACTGGCACATTCAAGGAGTGTAGTGACGACTGCGCCCGGCTTCGAAGTTCGTTGGGATATAGGATATGTGAGCAGGTGTACAGGCAGCTCTGGCACTTCGATAAGGACATTACGATTTTGCCTTAGAAACGCGCACATGTTTTTGACGTTTTTGCTCAAATACCGAGGCTCTCGACCTATTCTCAGCCAACGATCCATGGCATTGTGACAAGCGTGGTCTGACCTTAACTGATACTCGGATACGAACTATGCGGAAAGCTGGACTTCTCCCATCAATAACGATTTGTGGACGGCCACGACTGGGAGCACAATATTTCTGATCGCGCTTAATGCGTGGCCGAAAGGACCTGTCGATAGTTAGGACCGTCATTTGAGTCGATCTGCGCGGTGTTGGCGTCGCGCTTTGCGAATTCTGATGCATGGTGCTTGTATACCCATGCCATACAGTGGCTGTGAGCTGTTTCGGACAGCCCCCACAATGTTGGTCGCTGCAGACGGGGTGCGATATCGATATGGGGGTCATGGTTCCGGTTCAGCGTGATGAGCCCCCCACCGCCAGAGCACCCTTCTGAATCATCACGTATGCTACAACCATGACATATACAAGATATAAAATCCATAATGTAATGATCTCTTCTGAATCCTAAGACCTGGCATAGCGCTCATTATTTTTGAGCAGTGCATTTTTATGCAAGCATCCAAGTTTTATTAGTGTAACGTTGGGACCTGGATCTTTCATCTCACTGTAGGGATAGAAGGCGCGGAGAGCAGGATCGAGGACCCAAAGCCTCACATCAAACCCATACCTACTCACGCATCTTCCACCAAAGCCATTCCCCTTGTACAAAGTCAGCGCCGGCCTTTGCCCGATACTATGCCGACGGAATACGCGTAATTCCATCAAAGTTAGATTTACATACACTATAGGCAGCCGGGAGTAAGCCCCTTGAATAAGGCTACGTCCAACATAGCCAGGGTCTTCGACCCTAACGGACAATAAATTAGATTTTTTTATTAAAAAACCTTTCATCTGAGGGACGAGACACGAGAATGACCCTCCAATTGAATTAGTGTTTGAAGAATGTTCCCGAGAGAAAGCTCACTAAACGGTAGAGACAAAAATGGGTAGGTGAATATTTTCATAACTCTCAAGTGGGAAATGGAAATAGCCCGACAAGCTCCTGTACGAGTAAGATTGATAAACGACAGATGTGTCGAGGAAGTCACCGGCAAACCGCATACTCTCTCGCAGAGTGGGGCCAACTATAGTTTCCCGAGGGAAAGGTAAGAAGAGTTGCGATGTTATTGGAAACCCTGCTGCAGGATACCATTCTTGACAGAAGAGAAGATCCATAGTTGGCAAAAGCAGTTATATATCTTCAGCCTGCAGCCTACCGTTGCAGCCCAAGGCAGTACTACAGCTTCGGACGGATCAATACCTTGCTATGGCACTGCGTAGACTGGTTCCGGTCAGGGCCTGATAAGATTCTTTTGAGTTATCATCACTGGTGCGGCTGAGCGCTCTCCAAACAGCCTCATGGCGTTTAGCATCACAGAGAAATACTGACTCGGGACGAAGAAGTCACACTTATAAGGCTATGTATCCCCGAGGAATGCCTGGGACACCCTATTATAATCTAAAGGCAAACACGAGGCATCCAACGAGGATGGAGACATAGGGCCTTTGTCGTTCGAAAGAGAAAGGCTATCGATGCTATTCACCTCCTCCTGAGGGTTGGTGACCTTTCCATCAGTCACGGCAAACCGGAAATGTAAGTTCCATGGCTCACTTCTTAAAACATGTCGTGCATGATGCACAAAATATGCATCGATACGAGAGAAGCATGGCTTTGGACGTGGTTACGATCATCCCAGAAAGTTCCAGTGGATCGTCAAGGATGAGCAATAGTAGGCTGGATCAAGCAAGGTCACGATTTCTAATGGACCTCCCCTAAACACGATGTCCGTTTATATAACCCCGCAGTTCTTCTCTTCCCTTTCTTCGGGAAACTAGTACTATCTACTTCTGACCCCACCTTTGCGAGACGACCTTGGTCACTTGCCACGGCAGTGCCAGTAAGCTGACTTCCTCAACATTTCCATGATCCATAGTTCTTACTGCAATGTGCCTTGCATAGGGTGACTCGAGCTTATTCCATTTCTGCCGACGTGGTAGTTTTGGTTTGCCTTTCCCAGTTTGTCTTAACCGAGGTTGAGCGGTGGGTCTGGCAGTCATTATAGGGGATGAGGTGAGCTTAGATAGAAATGATCGTCAAACACGATCTGATCAGTTGATGATCATCGCAGTTGTGTTCACAAGACATGGCTCTTTTCCTCCTTGAAAGTTTCGTGTCCTTCGAGAAGGTTCACGGAACTTATTTGGTGCGTCAATCGTTCTTATTTCTCGATCTATTGCTAAGCTCTTTCAGACGGCGTTGATCACGGACCCTCTGCGCATGCCATCTGCCGTGAACACTTGACCTGCGTGGTTGCTGAGGCAATCCATGTACTCGCCTAAAGAACCCATCGGAGTGGTTGCGCGTTGGTCCGGATCGATTCTGTTAGTATCTCAAATTAAATAACCCAGGACGAAAGTCTCAGTCTCTTGACCGAGCCTGCGT
Organism: Suillus occidentalis; assembly: GCA_016628085.1. NCBI lineage: Eukaryota > Fungi > Basidiomycota > Agaricomycetes > Boletales > Suillaceae > Suillus > Suillus occidentalis. Next base: position 373,573 of record JABBWB010000009.1, read on the forward strand.
ATCATTTGCCAAGTTGTGATATGTAGTAGTTACGTTGAATTGAAAAAGTTGACATTGCGTCTGTTGTGATCAGAACGTTTGATGCTGACTCGAGAACACAATGTGATTTTGTCCTTCGCTCCTGTGTCACCGTGGACAGCCTGAACTGTTAATTCCAACCACACTTTGAGGATATTGAAAGGCACCTGCGCCGCTACAACGAGTTTCAAGCGTTGATCTAGCCAGACCCGTGTCCTTATGTCTGCACGCAATGAAACGATTTCAATGAATTTCAAACTATTCGTCATGATTACAAAAGTCCTCTCCTCCTCTCTCCGCTCCACTGCAAAAAAACCCAATCGTGGCGCCCTCTTCTATCCGCGCACCTCCACAAAACTAAGGCAACAACTACCAAAGTCTACGTAAAGGGGGGAACAGAAGGAAAAAAAGACACAATGTTGGCGCAAGGGGGAATATGTGATAAGTGATAGGAAAGACCAAAGGAAGAAATATGAAAAAAGATATCCAACGAGCGTGTATTCACAACGGGGAATCTATGATCATGAATGGTGACGGCGCAAGGGAGATGAAAAAAAGGTTCTGCGAGTTCAAATGGCTTGGAACAGGATTATGGTTGAGAAACATGGGGGGTTCAATAAGATGAGAACCATCAACGGGCGCTAATGAGAAGAGACATATCAAGCGAGTAAGGAAGTAGGCGGCCGTTTTCTTTACATCCTTGCGTACACGCAAGGAAGCTCAGAAGCGACGTGAAGAGAAATAGCGTCCGTACAATACATAAGGGGAGGCAAGTGTGTGATCTTCGTCGACGGCGTGGCGAGTCGCAGATAGACTCAAAATGCGAAGCGATCAAGGAATGCAAAGTGACTGCGACGTAGGGCATGAATGCGGATGTCGAAATTGAACGCGTCGCAATGAAAAATGTGAAAGCAAACCAGCGCAAGTTGACCTGGCGTGCCCCCACCGTGACGTTTCGACCTCGTAACCCGCGAGATGACCCAACCGGACTTGCAAAACCGCGACAGACCATCTATATCACCATATCCAACAGCGACCGAGCTACCTTTGCACCTTCCCTCCACCCCCATCCTCGGTCGCACTCGGGGCGTGCCCTGCACATGAAAACAAACCAAGAGGAACTAGGATGCGATTACCAGGCGTCGTCCCTACCACGAGGACGAGGTTGACCCGCAGCAGGAGTAGTTGCCTGCTGCTGGCGTGTGTGAGAACGAAGCCTATAAAGAAAGTTAGGACCGTGGCGAGGCAAAGAGTTGAAAGAAATGTGACGGGCACCTACATCCTGTCGCTTGCACGGTGTTCTTCTTCCTCTTGAACGACCTTTCGCCTGCCAGTGGTGGCCTTCTGGCTGGTGCTGGCGCCATCATCTTGGGCGCCACGCTGGACGGACCAGTCGAAGACGTAGTCATACTGGAAGCCCTCGCGAACGAAAAGGTCACGGAAGAGCTTGCGCAGGTAAGAATAATCAGGCTTGTCATCAAAGCGAAGTGCGCGAGTGTAGTTCAAGAAAATGCCGAACTCGTTGGGGAAGCCGCGGCAAAGAATATCGGTGGGAGTAGTCATCTTCTTCTCCATGATCCTATCGTACTTCTGCTTTTTAGTAGCAGCCTTGAGTCCCTGCCAAGGGAGGGCACCACGTAAGAAGTACATGAGGACGTAGGCAAGAGACTCGAGGTCATCACGACGAGCCTGCTCAACTCCCAAATGCGTGTTAATTGAGGTGTAGCGAGCGGTACCAGTCAAGTTCTTGTTTTCCCTGTATGGAATGTGCAAGTGGGTCTTTGGGTCACGGAATTTCTTCGCGAGACCAAAGTCAATGACATTGACTTGATTGCCACGCTTGCCTATGCCCATGAGAAAGTTGTCAGGCTTGATGTCCCGGTGAATGAAGTTGCGTGAGTGGATGTACTCGATACGGGAGATCTGTGGCGATACAGTGGCGCTTCAGTTCTCGAAGACAGTGGCTGCGGTGGAATTTACTCACGAGTTGGTCCGCAAGGAGCAAGACAGTCTTGAGGGTGAATTTGCGGTTGCAGAAATTGAAAAGGTCCTCAAGAGAGGGTCCAAGAAGGTCCAAGACCATGGCATTGTAGTCGCACTCGGTGCCGAACCAGCGTACGAAAGGAACGCCGACACCGCCGGCGAGGGTCTTGTAGACCTTTGACTCGTACTCGAGCTGGGGGTGCTTGGCTTTCACAGACTCGAGTTTGATGGCGACCTCTTCGCCGGAGATGATATTGATCCCGAGGTAGATATCACCTGTTTAAACGAGTTAAAAAAGAGGATATAAGGATGTGGCGAACTGACCGAAGGAGCCCGAGCCAATCTTCTTGCCGAGTCTGTACTTTCCACCGACGCGGAGGTCAAGTCGGTGTGCTGAGCTGTCTGCCATTGTTCGTAGGTGGGAGGATGGTGGATCGGGGACTGAAAAAAAGAAAGTCGAGTGAGTATGGGGGTTTAATAGAGACTAGAAGACAATGAGAAGCAGATTAAATAGCGAAGAAGGGCAGGTTATAGTGTGTTCCGGGTCGTGGCAATTACGGTTGTATCGGAGGTGGCTGACGTTGAACTGGGAAGCGCAGGAAACACATGGAATAGGTAACCGCTTATGAAAATAAAAGAAAGGAATGGGTTCCGAGGGTTCTTGATGGCGATAGGAAGCCAGACAAGCTATCCAGGCTTTTGACTTGAGCTAGTGTAGTGTCAAAGCCAACGTGGTAGCCTCGAGGCCGCTCATTATGGTGCGCAACAAGACGGAAAATTACTTGAAAAACAATGAAAGCAGACAACTCACCACGAGTCTTGAGCTGAAGATTGGAGACTGTTGTGATAGTTGTAGAGATAAGAACGGAACAGAGCTATGTAGATGAACAAGGAGAGAAAACAAACAAGTAATGGGGGAGAGTCGTGGGAACCGGAGTTTAAATTGGTCAGTGCACCAGAGGCAAGTGGTGTTCAGCTCGGCTGCCTTTCTTCGACATCCATTGCACCACTGCCCTTGACCCACGTGAAGTACAAAAGCATGCCGTACAGTGATGCCAATGATCATTCAGGTGGTGCGAAGATGCTGCGCTTATACTTACCCATGGGTGCTTGCTCGAAGCCATTAGCATCCCACGTCGACTGATCACAGACTAAATCATATACCATGTCTGTAATTAGCATAGCTATCCTTTTTTTTTTCTCAGCAAAACTAGAACGCCGTCCTATGCCAGCGTGATAACATCAAGACTGGATCCAAGATCTGCCAGGACCCTTGGATGTGCACAGGTGACCGTCTGATTGTACCTTGAAAGCGCGACGACAGCGGGACTCAACTTGAAATGACCTTGGGCTCGAGACCTAAGTGGTTCTTATCAGTGCTATAGGCTTGTGTTACACCTTGCGGTGCAAGGTGGAGTTAATTTCCTTTTATGGCCACTTGATTGTCGAGCGGACAACAGTTGAGACCAGCGCTAATATAGTTCTTCCTCCCCCCATCGACAGCACTTTTCGACAAAGTCCCTGCGAGCATCCTTCAGTCATTCGTTTTAGTCTCTAAACCTCTTTCTTTCATTCCCAACACTCGTTTTTTGCAACTCACAATTGCATTTATTTAGCAACGTAAACTATCGCTTCTTCGCACCCGCAAAATATACAACAGAACAATGGCATATCGCCAGCAAGACCACTACTATGATTCTGCACACGGTACACCGGTTCACCCAGGTTTTTCCCCTCCAGCGCCTACTAATCATAACCAACAATACCCTGCTTATGATAACCAATGGGACGACAGACCAGGGTCTGCCAAATCCGTCCAAAGTAGCCAATTCCATGGATCTCAGGTGCACCTCAATCCCCAGTACGAGATGAGCCAAGCCCACATTCACACTCCTCCCGTCCCCTCAATGCCGTACCATGCATACCAGCCAGACTATCCTCCCGTCCCGGTACGCCCTGGTCCGCTCAGAGAGATGAGTACAGGATACTCCGTAGCCAGGGAGAAACTTATGAAACGTCGCTCTGTCCGCCATGTTGAGCTTCAGAACGGTAATTTGGTTCTCGATGTCGCAGTTCCATCCCACATAGTCCCACATGGCATGAGCAGCGCCGAGGAAATGACCAAAATGCGATATACTGCTGCTACATGCGACCCCGATGAATTCATGCGTAGGAAGTATTCCCTCAGGCCATATCTCTACGGCCGCCATACTGAGCTTTTCATCGTTATGACTATGTACAATGAAGACGAAGTTCTTTTTGTGAAGACTATGAATGCGTAAGTTCTGTCCGCGGACGTTGGGACACGTGCCTAATCTATTTTCAGCGTTATCAAGAATATCGCTCACCTCTGTGGTCGGTCGAGATCGAGAACATGGGGTCCTGAGGGGTGGAAGAAGGTCGTTGTATGTGTCGTCTCAGATGGACGCAGCAAAGTCAACAAGCGGACACTTCAAGTTCTCACTCTTGTGAGCTTATCCGTTATCGATTGGGTTTGGTGCTTATGAACTGTCCTTAGATGGGTTGTTATCAAGAGGGTATCGCCAAGGACTCCGTGGCAGGAAAGGATGTGACTGCTCACATTTTCGAGTGAGTAGATTGAGTGGAGAGTTATACCTTGGTTAAATTTATGATCTGCAGATATACTTCAAACGTAGTCGTTACGGAGACTGGGGAGGTGTCCACCGGGAACTGCCCAGTTCAGATCATCTTCTGCTTGAAAGAGCAGAACAAGAAGAAGCTCAACAGTCACCGCTGGTTCTTTAACGCTTTCGGTCCATTGATTAACCCAAATGGTAGGCGCGTTACCCCATGAGGGGTCCCTAACACTGATTCCATACATAGTCTGTGTTCTTCTGGACGTTGGTACCAAGCCAACCAGTACATCAATCTACGAGTTGTGGAAATGTGAGTGGATCTCGTTGGCTCAAGATTTTGCCTGATGATACTTTCTTTAGGCTTCGATAAACACTCTAATGTTGGAGGAGCCTGTGGAGAGTGCGTTACACTTATTTTCTAGTGCTTCGTTTGATGAATTTTCGTCTAGGATTTGTGTTGACACTGGCAGAGCTTGCTCGTTGCTCCTCACGAGTCCTCTCGCTGCTTCTCAGAACTTTGAGGTAATCTGTTTGCAGTTCTAGTCTCACGCACCGATTTTGATATGGCATGACAGTATAAAATGTCTAATATCCTCGACAAACCACTCGAGGTAGGTGGTCCATTATTGGCTACACTATCAACTCCCTGATCTTCCAAAAAGAGCGTGTTCGGTTACATCAGCGTGCTTCCTGGTGCATTTAGCGCCTACAGATATAGGGCCCTCCTGAACGGTCCTGATGGCAAAGGCCCCCTTGCCTCGTATTTTAAGGGAGAGGCTATGCATGGCGGAGGTGCTAGCGGTGCTGGGCTCTTCGGTATGCGATATTTTTTCTCCAATTTTTGTCCCATCAACGATCGTTCCAGAGCGAAACATGTACTTGGCTGAGGATCGTATCCTGTGCTTTGAAATTGTCACCAAGAAGCGGGAAGGCTGGATGTAAGTGAATTAACACTTTCAGCGCTTCACGGCTCCCTCAACGCGGTCCGATAGTCTTAAATACGTCAAGAGTGCCAAGGCTGCTACGGATGTTCCCACAACCGTGAGTAGAGATTGGTGTATTGTGAAATGTAATTTCATGTGTTTCCCCAGGTTCCCGAATTCATCTCTCAGCGTCGCCGATGGCTGAACGGGTCCCTGTTTGCTTCTTTCCATTCGACGATCTTCTTCTACAGGATCTGGACATCTGGGCAAAACCCCATTCGCATGCTTGTACTTCAGGTTCGTACGAGTGATTCATCAGCACCACATTACTAATAAGAGCTCATAGATCGAGTTTATTTATAATGCAGTCCAACTCATATTCACGTGGACATCACTTGCGAACTTTTACCTGGCTTTCTTCTTTGTCAGTAGTCCCTTGCCCTTGTAGTCGATAAGTCTGATATAGGTTATTATAGCTAGTTTCATCGGCAACTACGACAACAGATGGTGCTTTCAACTTCCTCAGCCAAGGAGCGGGACAAGATATCTTCCAGGTTTTCTTGAAGGTGGGGGAGCAAGTCATTTATAAACGAGGATGAGGTTTTAAGTGTCATTCTAGCTTTACATCGCCCTCCTGTTCGTCGTTACCGTCTGTTCGCTAGGAAACCGGCCACAGGTATGCACTTTGACCCCTGACAAACCATATGCAAAGATTAATTGCATCCTTTCCAGGGGTCCAAATGGATTTATTCGCTCTGCATGGTACTTTTTGGTATTTGTAACGTCATCACACTTTGGTGCGCTGGATGGACGGTGTACCTTGCTGTACCTCATACTGTCGCTGGATGGAAGGACTTTCCTCAGTGAGCATTTTAGTGGTTTGAGTATGTTGGTGCGATGGCTTATCGTTCTGAACAGGCTTGTCGCTACGAATCAAGCCTTCCGGGAGATCGTCATCTCACTCGCTGCTACGTATGGCTTGTACTTCTTCTCGTCGTTCATGCATTTGGAGCCATGGCACATGTTCACTTCGTTCATCCAATACATGTTCCTGCTCCCGAGTTGTAAGCACCGATGTCGGTTTTCTTGGTAATCCCGATGCTGATGTTGTCATAGATGTTAATATCTTGAGTATAGGCATTTCTCATTGTGTACGAAGATGATATTGACCTTGGTTGACAGTGATGTATGCCATGTGTAACTTGCACGATGTTACCTGGTAAGAGCGGTCTCATTAGTCTCATACCCTCAATCTGATGATGTCTAGGGGAACCAAAGGAGACAACGGCTCTACGAAGGATCTCGGCGGAGCTAAGAAGGTCAAAGGCGAGAATGGAAAGGACATGATGGAAGTCGAGATCCCCACCGCTCGGGAAGACGTCGACCGCATGTGGGCAGCTTCCCGCTCAGCACTCAAGGTCAAAGCTCCAGAAGAAAAATCTCACCGTGATGCTGCTACAAAGCAAGCCGATCATGACCGGAACAGCCGTACAAACGTTGTACTTGCGTGGGTTGGGACCAATATGTCAGTCGATTCGCTTGTTTTTGTCTTTGTTTGAGGAGACTTTGCTGATCTGGTTTTTCATCCATAGGTTGATGATTCTTGTGTTCACTTCGCAAGCGTTCTTGAATTGGGTGAACACCCACTTTGCGACATCCCAGGGTTCGAATTTCAACCCTTATTTGAGTTTCCTCTTTATTGCGCTGTAAGCACACTACAACATTCATGGATAGAGTTAACCTTACTGATCCCAACACAGTGCTGCCCTATCAGGGGTCCGATTCATAGGATCCCTACTCTATCTCATCTTCCGATTATTCGGGCATTGAGATAGTCTTGAATACCCCCATAGAATGTACCTTTTCTCAAGAGTTGATCTCTTCTCCAACATCATTCTTTTTGGACAGTGCGCGGTATTTTTTTAGTCACGGTCCTTTGTTGATGGCTTACTGTAATTTTGTGTGCATGTAATTTTATTTCTTGATCTGTTGTTTTTTGGGCTGTGCTGAACGCTGAGCTATAGTATCATGAGGCGATATACATAAGGTATCGAATTTTGGTCTGCACGCAGTCACGTTTTGACTGATACCAAGACGGTAGGTGACGCTACCACATGCACGCTCGTTTGCTGATCAGTGGACAGCCTCGAGCAGCCAGGTATCTAAAGCGCGCACAGCTGTTACGTCTGCTCGATCGATGGAACATGAACGTTTTTGAACAGGTTATTCAGTCACTGATTTTACATCCGCATTCGATGACCGTGTTATCCCCTGTTATTCCCGTACGAGTCTGATCGTATCATTGCACAGGCTTTCAGGCACCTTCCCGCTCGCTCGCTCTCACCGGTTGAGCATGATTTCCCCGCCGGGTCTCAGATTCTTGGACTTCAATTTGCCAAACTCTACGCTTGCTTTACGCTCTGGTGCGATGAAGGTATCATCTCGTCAAATATTCACTGCAGTGCTGATCAGTGATGCATTAACATCACGAAGTTCACCTTGCGTGCTGATTGCATGGCAACTTCAATCAGTGAAAGCAGCGCTTTTTTGTTTTCCGAGGGGCTCAGTTTGCAATAATACCTGTGCAAGTTGATCAGATAACCGGGATCATTCGATGGCGAATGATCATGACGAATGCTAGAGTAGGAAAAATTCAATTCCCGCTATCTTTTAAGCATTTATGGTACCAATCTGGACTCTGGACTGGTTCCTCGCGGGTAGATAGAGGATAGGTATTTAACAGCGCATGGATGGATTTCGGGACCGCTTTTATAGAGCTGACGACGCGATCCCCCAACCTAAAGTAATTATATAGGTGAGTGTTGAACGTATACATTGGCGATGGTTACTAAAGTCCCTAGATCAACATGGAAGCTGAGCTATCCATACTGTTCGACGATGTACGCATTCTTCAGATGGGGAGGATGTTTCAATGTGAGTACTAGTCTTTGGTCGTACGAGTCGATACCGGGTGCTGAACCCCTCATTGCTAGTGGCAGCAACATTTGTTGTCTTATACGATCATGGTGAGTTTCTCTTGCAATACTTGAAAGTGATCCATCTGATTCACCTCAACTTAGTCCTCTGTTCTCAGCGAGAGGTGAGCTTGATTGGTCCTTGGCCGAGATTCGTTCACATATTTATGGACAGGTGGACTTGATTTGGGTATGTCTTCCCGGTAACCTGTAGAAGCCTAACCTCAGTGAACATGGTCCCCCAGAGAAGACCCAAGACTCTTGTGACATACCTTTACTTTGCGGTCAGTGATACTGTAGCTCGTTGATTGATCAGGCGTCTGATGCCGCAACTCCCGTAGACCCGCTATTTTGGGGATTTTATTTCAATGTAAGCGAGATGTTATGTGGAAAAAAACATACTCATCTTTCTTCCAGACTTAGTGCAATATGTTCGCTATCATCTTTCGGTCTCAATTTGTGTCGCTGACGACTGTACGATAGTATTTATGAGCTCGACATTCTCAGTCAATGTAAGATAAGCGATACTATCCTGCAATTTACTATACTAACAAGTTCCATCAGACGTAAGTTCACGCGAACCAGCTTACACGTCCGATCTATATTCACTCGCCAATCGACGACACTCTTTTCATCAGCTGTGCGTAGTCTTCTGCAAACACTCTTCGCTCAAAGCTGATGTCATTCACAGGTCGTATATTATTTCAGTTCCAATCCTATGGGCCATTTGTGTCAGTATGGGCCACACAAAGTACACCATTTTGTCCACATATGTGCAGGAAAGTACTGATAATATCACTAGTGATCATGCAACTGCGCATTTACGCCATGTATCGCAAATCTAGGAAGATTCTGTTGTTCACGGGAGTTTGCTTTGTCCTCGAAATCGCAGCCATCTGCACGGTCCTGGCACTAAACTTCGATCACTCCTTAACATATACCAATGAACCCATACCTGGGCTTCTTAACATGTGCGCAACGTCAACCATCGATAGAAGCTTCACGGCCATCTACGTGCCTATCTTTGCTTTCGAGCTCCTACTTTTCATCCTTGCCCTATCCGTTGTTTTCAAGCACATGAGGAACACTCATACAATTGCTGGGAAGAGAATTCACAACACGATGGCGACACTGGTCAAGTACAATACGATCTACTTCTTTGTGTAAGCGTTATCATCTGTTTTGTTGTCGATATAACTCTCTTGTATTCACAGCGAAATGGCCGGATGCGGTATCGCCACGGCGTTGTATCTTGGTCTTCCGGTAATGTGGCTCTTGACGATTCACCCTTCAAGCCACTTAAGCTTTTCCTCTTAGTCAATTTACCTGGAGATCACGAATTCAGCGCTTATTGCCACTACAATCATCCTTGGGACCCGGCTCGTGCTTGGCACGCGTAATTTCTATTCTGACCCATCCGCGGAAGATAATTCGAACTTGAGCTACGGGACCACGGGTCTGAACCATAGTACCTTCACCCAACCTTCATTGTCTGGACCATTCTCCAGTCATATGGAGATGTCAATGATCAGTGCCAAGGGACATCATCTGGACACAAGTTATGACGATGTGTAAAGAGCAGTTATTTGTGATGCTCGTGCCATACGTTATGCGTATCTACAGCCTCCTTATTCAACGACTTAGAGCAATTATTTTGACGAAGTATCAACACGCCATGATCAATTGACGTTTACTTATGACAAGTGCTATTCACAAAGAGCACTTGCCCCCTGTCTGATGCCCAGTGTGACTGTCTTCTTCGCTGGCAGTTCTCAGCTCGAAGCTATGTACCATATATCACACACAAGACCTGTTTCGATATCACTGCCTTCAGGCTACTAGTTCATGAGAAGCTGGTTCACGGAATCATGAACAGCTGAGATGGGTACTCCGCTTACTTGAGATTATCGCTTTGGTTGACACAACTGGAGAGGGTCTGCCTTAATGATTTTATCAAACTTCATCTGCGTGATGAGCTCCTCATTAACCATGGCCACCAGCAGCTCTCGCAACCAAACCCTGCAGTTGTTGGTGATCGAGATCTTCCGAAATTTGATGTGATTGACGGGGACGAGAATCCGTACGAGGGAATGTCCCCACAGGGATAATCTTATTTTTGAATGGTGGTATCTGTGCATGTCACGACAGGCGCGTAGTAGTCGTAGTCGCCAGCTTGACCAGTCAGCTGCACGATCTGAGTTACTGGTGCATTGTCTTTCATGCTGTTCAGCCATCGGAGGAGAACATGACGATCAGAATGTGTCTCGAATCCTGTAGCGTGTAGCGAAACTTCTTTGATAGAGTCATCGTCGGGGTATTCAGCATGAAAGGTGCTGAGGGAACTTCATGAACTTTTTGTAAGTTATTTACAACAAAATTTCTTGATAAGCCTCTTAGCAAAAATGACGGTCTCACTGCCCAAATATACTCATCAACAAAGTGTTGTCACCGTGACAACAAGCGTGACAATGGCATACTAAGATCATCATACGGACTAGTACTTATACACACGCAACAATGATACTCCAATTCAGTTGGCGATCCACTGGCAGCAGTCGATCCTATCACAATGTCAAAACTTATCCTAGTGGCAGGTGCTACAGGCAAACAAGGTCGAGCTCTCATCGAGGCTCTTCGACCCACCTCGGACTCGGATGACATACCCTTTCGAGTGCTGGCTCTCACAAGGTCAATTTCCAGTCCGAGCGCACAACGCTTATTCCAGGAAAGACACGTACAAGTGGTCGAGGGAGACCTTGACTCGCCAGAGTCCATGCGGAAAGTTTACGAAGATGCAAAAGGTTTAGGTGGGATCTGGGGTGTCTTCTGCGTTTTGGCGTTTCCCGGGCTTGGTGCGAACGCAGACGGGGAAGAGCGACAGGGGAAGGTGCAATTTTTTTTCAAATATTCTATTGCGCAAGCATATTTATACTGAAGTATAACAGTTTATGGCGGATCTAGCGCTCGAATATGAGGTGTCGGTGTACATTTACTCCACCGCCGAACGTGGTGGCAAACAGAGCGATGAGACGGAGAAGCTGTCGGGTCGTGCAAAAGTACTTGCAGAACGGCATGTCCAGGCCCTCGGTGAGAGGGGTCTCCCATGGACGTGAGCCTCTCGGATTTGGCACTGGACCTAACTAATTTTGATATTTCAGGATATTGCGCCCAGGATTTTTCCTAGATAATTACAACAACTTCATTGGTTCTGTTACAGTGGCCGTAATGACTCGTGGACTTAAAGAGGACTCGAAACTCGGGGTGATTGTGAGTTCATTCTGCATATGTTTATAATCTGTTCTAAACTCCACCAAGGACCCGAAAGATATTGGCCATGTTGCTGCTGCCGTGTTCAAGGTAAAGCACTTCAGACGGGAGAAGCATTAACAGTCGCTGATAGTTCAATGGAAGAACCCTGAGAAATACAAACACCAGATACTCGTCGTTATTGGGGATTTGCTCACCATGTCTGAGCAACATGCATCCTACGAACGCGCAACAGGTTGGACCCTTCCCTCCATTCCTGGATTTCTGGCTACCATCCTTTTAGTGTTGAATAAATCGACGCGAGAATTGTGAGTTTGCGGCTGTTCGCATTTTTGACGTCTATTTTTAATGTAATTCAGGGTTCAACATTTCGAAAACATCCACACGGCACGAACAACTGGGCAACACGAGCATTTTGAAGCACAACTAAATTTGGGCCGCGAAGCCTATCCTAAAATGAAGACTGTCTACGACTGGGCTGTCGAGCAACAGAAGAACCAAGGACAACAAGAAAACGCAGCAAATTGGAACAATGTATCGCTGTGGCGGCTCATGCTAGGAAAATTGTAAAACATCGTTACGAACATGTCAAGTACATCTTACTCATGAACTATTGTTTAAGTAGCGTTTTTGGGGCAATTGAAAATGATGGATAGTCAACCAGAGCAAGTTGTTTGACAACCTAAAGCACTGATTGAGAGTGTGAACCAGCGTTTTACCTGAAGAATTTCGGGGAGAACACATTATATAAAGTACACAGCGAAAGCTCATGTTTGGGATTAATATTGATGCTCTCTTCCACTGGGACCACTGGGACGCCTGTCATGGTCCTTTCAACCGGAGATACGAATGTCAATTGCATCATGATACAACAGGAACAATTGCTGCAGAACTTTTTTGTATCGACAGGGGGGATGAACTCTATGAGCAACCACAAGAAAAGGCTGCTTGTTTGAGATGTTACACCTATGGCGCCTCAGCATTGCATGAAAAGGGTATTGGGTATATGAGTTCCAAACTCGAGCAGGTCCGACATGCGCATAACTTAGGATCATACAACAACACCCCATACGGCATCGTTCTTGCCATCGCTGTGGTTTCGTACCAAGTGAATGAGCTGCAATTGAAGTGAGCATGGACCCACAAGCAGATTAAAGAATATACACACAGCGGTGCGGTAAGTCAGGATCATTCGATTCCGACTTCCAGAACAACTCTTACAAGTTACTCGAATTGGACAAGATTCCATATCATTTACCGAAGTAGAATTCGGGTCTCGTCCGAGAGCTTGGAAGAGATTATGTATTCGCTTGGTGTATCCGTCTGCTTCCAGAACAGTGCAATTCCATGGGTGCATCTCGAAGCCTTCGATTGCTGCTTTTTTGTAAATTTCTTCTGGCGACATCGTTCTACCAAGCGCCGTTGTTTCCATTGGAAGTTGGACCCACGGTTTGTCAAATGTGTTAGCATGTAGGCAAGGGTGGTTGAGTGCTGATGGATAAGTGACATGTAATCGACAATTGGAGCAGCGGAATACCAAAGCGGCCAGTGCGAGAGGGTCGACATCATTATCAATGCTGCGTAGCTGTGCGCGAACTAGATCTGCAAGCTGCTTAGTGGCCTGGTGGTTCCAGGCCAACAACAAGGGAGGTAGACGAAGGGTGAGTGCGTTTGCAAGTGCTTCCACTGACATGACCTCAGGAGCATCTATCATGCATCGAACTTCCGAAAGTAGACAAATGTCTATTGCGTGAGGAAAGACCATGTTCGTCTTCTCGTTTTTAAATGTCTTGATCATCTCGCTCACAACAATGGCGAGAATCTTGAAGCGATCTTGGAGGTAGACAGTAAGCCTTCGAGCTTTTCTGACTTCTACAAAATTCTGAAGCCTAGGTAGAGAAACCCGACATGCTTTGGAAATGCGTAAGGCTTAGTACAAAGATCGAGGATGCGTCATACGTACAGGAATCAGTCAATTCTTGGTCTTGTCTGACTATGAGGTTGTCGAATTCTTTTGATACCGAGGCGTCCGACAACAGTAATTTAAGCTCATCTCCTAATCCGAGGCTCTCGAGCTTTTCAACGACACTGAGAACAAGTAAGTTTTCACCATATACCTTTTGTCAAGATTACATACTCTCTTTTCCTCTGGTCTACCAGCTCTTTACGACGCCGATCAGCCACCTCGGCCTCCCAGATGCGACACAAAGTTACGTGCTAAAAGCGCATCGATAACACATTCGGAAAATCATCGGGATTGTTATACGATACCTGGTAAATTTCCTCGGTGGCTTTCTCGCAATGAATCATTAAGTCATTCGACAATGGGCTATCCTTCACAAATTTGTACTGCATGTTGAATTTGTTGATGTCGGCGTGCGAAGCCACAGTGAGCAACTTTCTGTAGGTAATATCTGTGTGCCTAACGCAAGGCCCAGCAGAACTTATGACCGACATAGGTATGAGCTGCTTGACATCGAGACAGTTCAACTGATTAACAAACGAAGGAAACATTTCTTGACCAACGAGCCTAGACATCATTAGAAGCATGGAAAACGTGAACGTCACAATTGCCTACATGTGACTTGTGCAACCGTTACAGCAACGAATGCGTAGCTCCCATTGAATTACATCGCACGACGAGTGGCATCGCTGGAAGGACATAAGTTATCCAGACATCTATCGAGAAAGGACTGGACATGCATGACAGAACGGCCAGAACAGCAGGTTTGCATATGCGGGTTCGGAAAGGTACGACGGGCACTGAGGTAGCCGGTCGATGCGTTTCAAAGCTCCTATCCATAATGACTTTGCTTTGCGACGATGAAGCAGAAACGAACGAAACAGCTTGGACACCCGGGTAAGATATACAAGGTCCAGTGGGTGAAGATACCAAAAAATCTAGCAGAAAAAGAGTGTGAAAAGCTTAGAACACCAGTAATACAGACTCGAACGCGTCCATACCTCAAGAAGGACCTCGAGAGGGAGCCCAAAAACCACTGGTTTGCCCACCATTAGATTGCAGGATTGGTTGACACGTCTACCTGGCCAGGCTCAAGTAGGTCAAAATTGCCTCACATTCTTGAGTCAGGGTTGTGTACATAGAAAATAGAATATTTGGCCTGTCAGTCTAAGGTTTATGTAATCACGTAAGATCTCACTGCACTCGTCGGAACTGAGTTCATCCCTTCAAGTTATGGCTGTCCAAGAAACACCTGTGTCGCGACGACTGAAGTCAGTCAAACATATCATTATAGTGTGCTCCGGCAAAGGCGGTGTTGGGAAATCGTCGGTGTCCGCCCAGCTTGCGCTCAGCCTCCATGCATCTTCTCCCATTGCTCGGGTCGGGGTTCTCGATGTCGATCTTACCGGTCCGTCAATACCACGCATGCTTGGTCTGGACGGACATGGTGTGCATCAGAGCAGCGATGGATGGGTGCCCGTGTATGCAGATGCGCTTGGGGATGGTGAACCCAGACTTGCGTGCATGAGCGTTGGGTTTTTATTGAAGAAGAAGGGGGATTCAGTAGTTTGGAGAGGGCCGAAGAAGAACGCTATGATCAGACAGTTTCTGAGCGATGTCAGGTGGGGAGAGCTTGACTACCTCGTCGTGGATACGCCTCCAGGTTAGATATCTCATGGCCTGGTGAGAATATCTCAAGCTGATATCTATCTGTAGGAACATCTGATGAGCACTTGTCGCTGATTGAACATCTTGCACCGGTGCATTCACGACTGTCTGCCGTCATTGTCACTACACCGCAGGCTGTTGCGCTACTGGATGCTATGAAATGCCTCTCATTTACTCGGGCTGTCGCACTTCCCGTCCTTGGGCTTATCGAGAACATGAGTGGATACGTTTGTCCTTGCTGCGGGGATGTTAGCAATGTGTTCTCTACAGGTGGAGGTGCGGAAATGGCAAGACGAGAAGGGGTGCCGTTTCTTGGTAGTATGCCTATCGACACAGAGCTGGTCACATTGTTGGATGCTGCCGAGTCCACAGATCTAAGCCCTGCTGACGGACAACGCGATAAAGATAGCGAGGTTCGTTCATTTGGAGTTTTACAACGGTATCAGAAGACGTCGTCCGCGAAACTTCTGAGTGCCATTGTTGAGAACCTCGTATCGACGCTGCCGTCAGTAGAGCATGCGTCAGTGAGCAGCTCTGCTTAAGTAGTCTCAAGGGTACGTCTTCCAACGATGCCTGCTACTTCTTACACATCCTATGCAGGTACACACAAAGCTGTATCGATACATATACCGTTAATCATGTATCCTTAGAATGTACATTGCCGGATCCCATGGCATATATTGCGCGTAATGACGCGACTTTCAGCTCGGAGGAAGCTTTCATTGAAATTCGAGTTTATCCAGATAAGTGTCTAATCAGAGAAGCGTCAGCGGCGAAGCATACTTATCGAAGCATACCAGCATAGCAAGTCGTCTCTGACATCTGACTTGGGTGGGCCCATCAGACCACATGATGACACAACTTCTGTCTGAAGATCCTTCACACGACGGGCAATTTGGAGGGACTCATAATGACCCCAAAGGCTATTTTAACTCGCACTGCACTAGCAAATCAAATCGCTTGGTTGTTTGATCTCTCGAGCTTGGCAATATCGATAAGCTAAAGGCTCGCCGCGATCGCTGCTCGGTTCATTTCAAGTTAAAGCGAAAAGGTAAAATACAGAAGGAGTAGACTATAAGTACGTATCACTAGTTATATGATATCGTTAGAAACTCCGTCATCGTAAATTAGAACAATGACTTCAATATTTGATGTAGTGCCACTTGGTAAGCTTTCGAAGTGATCCTTGCAAGGGTCGGACATAGCCTTGACCTGGCCAAAACCAGCCGTGCACAGGGCTCACCTCTCCTACATGCGAATGTCGAAGATCTGCCCTGCAAGTCCGTCAATTTCGGTATGTTTTTTTTTGGACTGGACTACACACTACTACAGATTCTACGGAACTTCGGAGTCTGACTGCAAGAAGGTTCGGTAGATGAGTCTCGTAAGAATTGCCACGTTCCAGTTCAACAAGCCGGATATGAATGTGAGCGTGTTTGGGTTTTGACATGGGCCTCGCGTTTTATTCCTGGCTTTTGTTCTATGATCTGATACTACCCCATCCATCGCCCTCCGACTTGGCAGATTCATTCTTGAGGGCCATCTTTAATTGTTTAGGTCTAACTTGCTCATCCTAACGATCTGTGTATTTTTCACCTCCGCGGCCTGATCCATTGTATCAACGGTCTGAGCTCAATGCACGACCGTCGACCGTCTTTCGGCTCCGTATCGACTCCCGCTCTCTTACTTACATCCCCTTCAGCCTATGATATCACTCAACCCGCACGCCTAGGACCGCTTACCGATTCAAGTATGTAATTTTTGCAACATATAACACGACGCGTGCCTCCCTTGTTGATATTCAAGTCATTCCCATGACCTTTTCCCCTCCAGGTGATATCCCCGAGAAGAGACCTGATTCGCAATCATCAGGCATGACCGTTCGCAGGACAAACGCGTCCATTCGCGCCGATGATGATGATATCTTTACGACCCAGCATCACACTCGAACCCTTCGTCGCCGTTCAAGTCGCCTATCAAAATGGTTGGAGGAGTTACGGGTTGATTCCCCCACCATTCAGCGGCCAGGTAGCCTCAATATTTCTCCTGATGCGGAAACCATTGGAACTGAGTGTAATCCATACTTGGCATATCCTCACCTCAGCCTGGCAACTGTTCGTAAAAGCATGGATGATGCTACTAGCATGCACGATTATGTCGTAGTCGATGACGGCGACGTGCAAGAATATATTCCACCTGAGGAGCCCGTGGATATAAAGGTGCGTCATATATGGCACGTGTTAGATAGGTTGTTCTCATATATCAAAGGGATCACACGACCAATCAGCGCTTGCAGATACTGCTGGTACATGTTATCAATCATCCATATGGCTTAATACCCCCCCATCTCGACATCAATTTCGTCTATCAGTTAGATCCCCTTCTCCCGCCGCATCATCGACATCTCCTAGTCCATCACGCCTGTCAATGTTTCAGCGTTCCTCGCGTGCCACTTCCAACTCGGAGGCGAGCAATCCTTATAACCACAGTCGCTCCTCCAGCCTTCACACGTCACATCTTGTGGCTGAGGCTCGATCGGAGGAACGTTGTACACATTCGAGCCCCTCATCGTGGCGGTGGCGACCGAGTGTACTGGGGCATTTCGTGTCCATCTCTGACGGTGATACACACTCAAGTACCCGTGACTCTCCAGGTAGCTCTTCTCGCCCCAGCATGTCCTCGACCACCACAAGTTCCTCGTACGCGACCCCATCCAGCAATGTGATGTATGAAGGTGGAGCATCGCTTGTACCCCCTTTGGCGCCTCAAAAGTCACACTTCTTTGGATCTTTAAGGTCGCGTTCCCAAAAGGCTGTGACCTCCTCACTATCGCTTTTCACGACTGAAACCAGTTCCTCATTTCCGACATCATTATCGTTACCAGCATCTGAACCGCAGCTTCCCCAGCCTTCTGGTTTTCCAAGCTCCTTGGCACGGAAGTCGAGTACAATTCGGTTACCATTCTCGCCAAAGTCGAGGGCCCTGGATAGTGCCCTTCCCAATATATTTGTGGAAGTGCCAGACGCTACGCGACCGCGCATCGTGTACACCGGCAAAAGCCACGCTCCCAGAGTCTCGTTGTCTTCGATCGCTAGTCATTCACGAAGCGCCAAAAAGAAGTTAGTCATCGGTGGTATCGCACCGAATGACGTCAAACGTCTTGAGGCCGTTCAAAAGTGGTGTCAGGTCTGAGTCACATCCTCGACTCTAATTTCTTGCTATTGACTTTTGACCTCATATATAGTCATTTGGCGATGTGGATCAAATCACGAGAATGCCTAATGGTGATCTCCATGTGAACTTCCACAAGGCTGAAGTTGCAGATACTGTAAATAGCTTCCACAGTCGTTCCTACCGTCGGAGGAGCTAATCCAATTCTCTTGACTAGGTGTGTCGCGTGCGTGCAAAAGTCTACATTGCGGGTGTCGGCAGCGTACATCTTTCTTGGTATTCCGGTAATAAACGACCATAGCATCCATCACCGCTTTCAACCCATTCTCGTTTGTTTGTAAAAGGTGAGAGCAGCTTTGGGTCGTCATAATGTCCATAACTTAACTGGGTACCTTCAGTGTACAACGCTGGAATTACGTTCTACACCCATCTAATTCGTTAACTATCCTTTCCCCAAGGCCTCTGGTCGCTAATTTCACCGACTTGTATCGATTCCACGACCATATATGCGTGCGTACATGTTACCCATTCTGTTCTGTCCGCATCAAACTGACACTGCCATGCATTCAGACGACCGTTTATGACCTCATTTGAGCATTTCATTCTATCTATCATACCCCAGTATCTCAGCCTCACTAATGCCATCTACCACGCATTCCTTCGTTTATATCCCTTTGCTCACGATACATACCATCCATTTCGTCAAGATGACCCTTCGTGGACTAGTTGCTTGGACAATGCGTTGGACGAGTAGGTACTCATACTTCACGATATTTC
This sequence comes from Suillus occidentalis, assembly GCA_016628085.1. Lineage (NCBI taxonomy): Eukaryota > Fungi > Basidiomycota > Agaricomycetes > Boletales > Suillaceae > Suillus > Suillus occidentalis. Next base: position 392,915 of record JABBWB010000009.1, read on the forward strand.
TTCCGCTGTCAGCGACATCATGTTCTTAGCCTCCAGCAGGCAGACTGAATAAAGGAAAGGCCATTGTTCTCAAGTGTTCTTGATCTTGACCAGTACAGGGACGCACGTTCGTTAGGTGGTGTTTGATATCATTGACCCTGACTTTAACACTATTCGAGCGCCTGAGGTGAAACCTGGTCATGTGGTATCAAGTGCTAAGAGCTCAGAGCCAGGTACAATTTGGACTCGGACACAATTGTACCATTAGTTCATTCAAGTTATGGTGCATATGGCGCTGCCTGACCCTTACGGATGCGGCCGCTTCACTTCTTATCAGTATCTTCGACATCCCATCAGCATTAATGTATCTTTATCTCCAATGGCGCAACAGCGCATATTCTGCATCCCAAATTACTGTGCAAACCGGTTATTTGTACCATATTAAAATTTAAAACGCTGCGGAAGTGATCTTGTGCGCTTCACAATTTATTCTTCGACTTCACACACATCGGCGGTTTCGGTGTTTTGCCACAAGCTAGACTCTAATTAAAATGTGATTGATAAATAAGGGATATTCAATTTGAATTTCAACATTGGAAACAACAACAAATTTCGATGATGGTGAAAAAGTAACACATTTTTACAAAGATTCCAAGTCCTATCTAAATAGATCGAAATATTTGAAGTTTTCCGTTCAGGAAATTTTCAATATAAAATACAAAAATTTGTAATTCAATTGTGTCAGTAGGTAAATACAAAATTTAAGCGTGGAAAATATTCAGTAAAATATTATATAATGACTAGCATTCCCATTCTAGTTAAAAACTCAAATTTTCTTGATCATGAAATGTGTTACGGAAAATGCAAAGTTTAATGCATGATAAAATGATATGGGCACTAGCTGCGCATTCACAAGGCATCCATCGGGCATTCAGTACACGGAAGAACGCAACGGATAATGAGGTGTTTATTTATTCGGTACGGTAATGTAATGATGGTACGGTAAATGGTATGGGTAAATGGTATATAGGTCCTGTCACATGGTTGTGCGCGACTGTTCTACAAGACAAATCTGATCGAAACGCAAATTAATAACAGTTGAAGCAATTGCAATATCTACGGTGTTCTTCTTAACATTACACTTGAGAACATTACAGATGGAACCGCGATGATTCCCGTGCAGAACAATGCACTGTTGGTTTTTTTTGCGGGGAGGAGCTGGGCTCAGATCTGTGACAGGGATATGATAATGCTGAATCGCAGCGCCTGCACTGCTCGATGAGCAAGACACTGCAAGACAACCCTCGGGGGCGGGTCCATTCGGACCAAAGAAAGGATCAGGACAAGCCGTCGACACAAATCGATTATGTAGCCTGCCTCCCATGAACGAGGGCGAAACTTTTAACATCACGTGATGCGTGGTGAACTGGAGACAAAATTCCTTCTTCATCAGCCAAGCTAGCGGCCCTATAATGAAATCAGAAGAATGATATAGATGCCTCTGTAGAGTGACTCACCCTCTTTGAGTTTATCCAATCGAGCATCTAATATATCGTCGGAATTGACAGTCCAGGGGTTGAGTTCGGCAGTCATACTGGGCAAAGGATTACCGGCCTGATCCTCGGGGCTGGCGGTCCACATGGATGACGACGTGCTAGGATCTGCGATGGCAACCGATGAGCTGGGGGGAACCTTTTCAGGTGGGGGGGTGACGCTTCGAGGTGGTGGGGCTAAGTACGATCTTCCCCGCATCTCGCAGAAAGACAACATGTCTATTCCTTCCAGCATCACACCGTTTAACCTCATTCCGTACCTGAATAACTATGAACACTTCATCCAATGTAAAAAATGTAGGTGTTGCTTACCTGGTTGCAACGTCCTTGGTTTCGATCTTGGTGCGCTGCTGCCCATGCACGGCAACAATGCAATTCTCGGAGGTGAAACTATAGAGCGTGGCTCGGTAGCCCTTACGGTCGCCCCCAATGATGAATACTTCTTGGCCTATATCCTTTTTGAAAGAATCGAGGCTGGCGTTGCGTACTTTTATCACAAATGAGATGGGAACTTCAACCTGAAGGAAGTCAGGCATGCGTGGGTTGAGGAAATTATTACTCACAAGAGAATGGTCAATGTCAGAGAGTAGGGTTAAGCGAGCATTTGGAAAGTCGACACTTCGCACGACCCCTTTTGTCTGATACTCTGGCCCTCGGGCGACTCTCACAACATCTCCAGGTTTGACGTCATAACCCTTATCTTGCGTGTACTGTAATGTCTGGAGGTGGGGGAGGTGCGTCCGCCGAACATATGAAATGGGAACTGGAATATGCAATGTTCCGTCCTGGAACCACAGTGTCTTTCCTCCCTTGGGGAGCCAGCGCACAATCCCACACTTTCCTATGTGCTCCCCAATCAGCACTTCTACGAAGTCCCCTATTTGAATAGATTTGATTTCGGGGGGAGGCTTGAAAAGTTGCTGCGTTGGCGGCCGTGCTTGCAGCGCGTGACTCAGAGGGCGACGGTCTAGGTAGTACTTCGAAACTTCCACCTTTGCACTGTGTTAGACGATTTTGCAAAATGCTCAACTAAAGAGACATTCACCTGTTCCTTCGAGACGTCTTGACAAATACAAAATATATCGTCTACCATCTGAATGACGTACCCTTCCACACCCAAGTATGGACCTGCAACCACTCGAACCGCGTCGCCAATCTGAAACACGCGCTCTATGTCCTGTAATCGAAGTTCAACTTCCTTTCGGTGTCCACTCAAGAACAATTTCAAGGTGGCAGAACCGGCAAGATGGTCGGTTGAGGTGACCTCCCCGATTGATGAACTGAGATCACCTTTGATAATCCTGGCCCAATCACCTACATGCAAGAACTGCATCGAGAACGCAACCACCGTTCTCTTAAGGAATGATTGGTTCCACCCGGATTGTAAATGGAGTTGAATGTCGTCAGCATGAGGGCAGACGACACGTTCTAAGCGATCGCGGTGGAAGTTATGAAGTAGGAGGCCCATATAATACGTCTCTCCTTTGAACTTGAATCCTACAACTTCTTCGCCATTATTGATGTTGGAGACCGTGTTCCCGTTCGGAAGGCGGGATCGGTCGAGTAGGGACCGAGATCTCGGAGGCATGGGGTATGGAAAATCCCGTGGTGGAACTAAGACCGCAACAAAACCATCCGGTAGATCGGAATCAAAGACCTGGGCTATGTCGCCCTGATACTTGCCACGCTTAATCTTCACCCAAGCCGGGTTGGGAAGCTTGTTGTAAGAACGCTCGACCACTTCACGTTCCTCATCCGATATGCGAACATATTGCCTCACGGCGAGGTAGAGCGAGAAAGGAAGCGACTTGGCGATTGTTTTAGGGCTGTCTGCCACCACGTAAAGCTGGCCGGCTATCCAGGCTGACACCTTGACGGCAAATTTTTTCTGAAGGTGGGCAGCGATATAATCCGTGACGTTTCCTAAGATGGATGAGTGAAAAAATGACATTACGTCAATAGAAAGACTTACGCTGAACATGAAGAAGATACATTCTCCCGTCCTGCAATCCAACTGAAGGGATCAAGTCAGATATCGAGGAGGGAATAGCCTGGCGATCATGCGATGAGCTGCGCTGTGTCGCCTCGAATCTATGTGTCATGTCATCGATGACCGCGGCAAACCTAGCGGCCGATGATGATCCTGGCAAAGATGTAACTTTCCACGAATCAGAGGGGCCGTCATGGTCGTGGTCCTCCTCATCCCCATCCCCATCCTCATCCTCATCCTCATCCTCATCCTCATCCTCATCCTCATCCTCCTCTGCATCCAGATCGAGGTAGGGATTTTTTAAAGACAGCTAATGTGGCAGTTTAGCAAATGAAGGTATCGGAATCATATAATTTTTGCTTACTTTGGCTGGTCTACGCGAACTTTGAACGCGTGTACTGGATGATCGTCTTTTGGCCAAGGAAGAATCATTGGGAGCAGATACCGGATGTATGTGCTTCGCCATCACAGCACGAAGGTTTGTTAAGGCGAGGTCGTCATCACCGTCACCGGAAAATAGCGCATCTCGAGATTCCTTCCAATCATTTGGAGAATATCGGTTGCCAAGGTACGATGAAAGGGCTTCTTCCATCTGAGCGTATGTCATATCCGTGGTAAGGAATTGCTCCAGAATTGCCCATGCCTGTTTATCCGCCAGCGGTGCTGTCTGATTCCCTGTGATAAAGTCATGAGTAGACGATATCAGCAATATAATGATGCTACTCACCGTCGTCAATTCTGATGCGCTTCGCGATAGGTGCATCATCATTGGATGCAGCACGTTTAGACATGATTTCTGTACTCTATAGAATATGGCTTAGGATGATTTAGAATTATGAAAAGTCAACTTGACGTCACATACTTTGATAGTCTATTTGATAGTCTACTCTATGTAGTGTCGTGCTAAGGTTGTAGTAACGGAAAGACAACCATGAAGGCACGAAATCAGTATTTATAGGGAACGACTAATTTGGAAGTGTGGAGATTGTGAACGGCGATGGGCACAGCCAATTGTCTATTGTATGCATCTATTGTATGCATATGGGAGGTATTGTGGACCATAGCGCTATTTTGTGTCCCAAGTTTAATTGTAGGACTTCAGCAAACCCACTATAGCTAATATCAGTCATATATGATAGCGTACGACACTACAATGCGAGAATCGGAAAAAGACAATTTTTGAAAGACGTAGCCATAATATAGAGAATGACTACACATTGAAACTCAGTTGGCGGTCCGCCAGAACTTTCCAGAATTGTGAAGTGGCGCAAAGTGGGCGCTATGGGCGCAACTAGTGGGCGCTTTCATATTTCGGGCGGAGTTTGATTTATAGTCGTTCAGTATATAGGCAGTGTCTATCCATAAACTGGGCTTTCTTTTGGACTTTCACTCTTGCAATGCGTTTGTGTACAGACCGTATCATGTTGTACAGACCGTATCATGTTGTACCATACCTCCTAGATTTTATGTACGTAGAATTCGACTTGAGAATTTGACTTGGCACATAGCTATGGAACGTGAATCATAGGTCCCCGTTTTTCCACTTAAAAATACAATTGGTATAGCAAGTACGTGCTTGATTCAAACTGGAAATAGTAGTTCACGCCTTAACTTCAGGTTGCCGCTGCATTCTCTGAAGTACTTCACGTCTAACTTCAGATTGTCGCTACATACTCTGAAGTACTTATGGTGCGTACTTATGAATTCAAGATTGTCAATTTCCGAGAAGAATGACCGCATGTAGCATGTCTTCTTGCGGCGGCTTTACGAGCTTCGATCGTCCGTCATGTCCTCTTTTCATTCCCGAGCTTCGCATTCTCTCAAGCTCTTCACCCCTCTGCGCCACAATATACTGTTCCACCATGGAACGGATGTCAGCATCCGTTTGAGCCCCCGGCTTTGAATACTCTCGCCAGGCATTTCCCAGCAACGTGATCCCCGATGTTTGTCCAATGAACTGGATTCCGATAAGTCAGTGCGTGTCTTGCATCCCGTTTTATAACACTAACGTATGCCATGATCGCCATTGCGATAGCTAGCTGGACTATTCCTCGCACAAAATTCTTGATCGCCGTCCCCAGAGGACGGTCACTTGGTGCTGTCTCACGTTTGCGATACCAGATGGAGATCGTCGGCTCTAAGTCATTGGTAGATGTTGCTCCAAAAATCAGGCTGTGGTGTGTGCTATCGTACGTCTTGCACTCCGTCAAACTTGTGTTACGTTGATTGACGGAATCATCTCACCGTTACAGTTTGTACTCGCCCCCTGTCTGCATGTTGCAGTACTTGCTTTATGCTGCCTTCATTCTTATCAAAAACGTGAATCCTCCCTGTGTCACTGCCTCCAACAACAAGGGTAGCCTGTTCCCCAAAAACAACCTGTTTCGGAAATGTCTTCACTGGATTGGTATTATAGGTACGGAGGCACGCTCCATCCTCTAATTGATGCAAACTAAATCCGTTCATCACATTGTCGATTAGGAACAGTGTTTGAGGAGCGTCCACGGCAGCGTGCCCGCTTTGGTAAATTAGTAAGTAAATTTTGACTTGCCAGATGAAATCGCTCACATCATCGGTCCAGCCTTATTTGTAGCGATGACAGTGCCGTCTGAGCCCCGAAGCGTATGGCTAAAACGTTATTCAACCTCTGCTGATATGTGTGAATGAACATGGACGTGCACCTACATCTCGCCATCATACATCCCAAATACTAACACATTTCTGCCCGGTGTTCGATTGAAATTAACAGTGCGCGGAATCGTAGTGGAGAGTTCAACACTGAAGATTGGTATCAATGGTCCCTTGAAGTCGAATGCCCATACTTGAACCCGTCTGTCGCGTGTTCCAGTTGCAATACGAGTATCGTCGCCGGTATGGTCATATGTAAGGCACATAATCTCTTTACCCGTTCCGATTCGTCTTGATACTTTTGCGTTAAAGTCCTTCAAGCCTTCCCCTTGCTGTTGCCAGATGGCTATGAAACCCAGGCCTGTGCCATAGCATAGTGTCTCGCGTGTTGCTTCTGGGCGGGTTATCCAGCACGCGCAAGTCACCGGATCAGCCGGATTTTGGATGGCTGGCGTTTGACGTGGAGTTGGGAGCTGCACTCGTCGTTTGAGGTCCCAGATCCTCATGCCGTCCGAGCCTGGTATTTGGGTGAGTGTGTGAAATGTCATTGCGAACATTCAACTTACCCCCGCTTGCCAACATATTTCCATTGCGAGTGACCGCTAAGCAATTAATTGCGTTCTTGTGCCCAAGGAGGCGCCCTTTGAGGCGATATTCTTTGCAATCGTTGGTCGATAGGAAAAGCATCGGTAGTTGTCAATGCAGAGACCTTGTGTGTCTTTATAAGGAGGTTTATACAATAAGAATATTACGCCATTTACTTGGCGACCCTGGGCGGGCACTAGGTTTCTGATCTAGGCCCGCATAACCCCATCATCCATCATTCAAATATCTTACTCGCTTTCCCCACTTCCAAAGTCAGTCATGCCTCAATCTTCTACTCCTGTCATTCCTTTTTACGAGTCTGAAGGTCCTCCCCAGGCCCTTCCATTATTAACGTATCACACGGAAATGTTTTGTCCTGGGTTATCGTTGGTCTTGATATCTTCGCAAGAAGAGATGGCATTCTCTACTCAGTCGCTCAGGGGACACACTCTGACTCCTTCCCGCGTCTTCACGACCATGTCTCGTGGAACCACACCCATCCCTCCTCGCGCGCCTACCCCCAAAGTCGTTAAATTAGTCTCCTTCACGGCAGAGCAGTTTACACCAAACAGCGACGCGTCAACGTATTCTTCCTTGTCCTCCCTAGATTCCAAGGACTCTAAAATCCCCAAACCGGAGGGTGAGGCGGGGCGTCCCGGCCGTGGTGGATACAACTTGGAAATGGCGCTCAACTGGGATGATGACCGCTTCAAGAATCTCAAGGTGATATTACACTTATTAGTTTTGTTTCCCTTCATCTTGACGTAACATTAGGAGTACGTTCTCCGATATATCAAGAAACATTGCGACGTTAGCAAGAGCAAGAAACATCAAACTCCAGCTGCGTTGCAAGAAGTTCATAGAGAGGTACGTGCGCAGTTGCTATGGCCGCTTGATATTTACTTCTTTTCGAGGCTCTAGGCCGTTTTCCGGAACTGGCTGACTATCACGGGTGTTGGCCAGTTGGAGATATTATTCAGATGCAACTGAAAAATACATCTGCCAAGGCGCGACACAATAATAAATCGCAGTAGAGACGCGTTTCCAGAAGGAGTCGGGAATTGGTAGTCGAGTGTGTTGTTGTCCCCGAAGGGGAATCAGTAGTCGTCATGTTACCTCTCGTAGTGTTCCAGACCTTGCCTAGCACTTGCACAATTCGGAACGTTTTGTTCGCTTGAATCGGTTCGTAGTCAGTAATTACCTAAGGCCCCACATCAGTATGGATACCGACCAAGGTATTCGCTTTGGGTTACACGGTGAGTCGTCTTCAGATAAGTTGCGGATTGTAGTAATTGTTTGCATCAAGATGTCTCGTCTGATGTCCATGTTTTCTTTCGACGATCAGGCACTTGACGTTGTGGAGTCCCATCCCCTCAACGATCTTCATCCAACAGCAACCCCACCTACGTTGGCAAGCGTAGATCACGATGACTCTCGTGCCTCAGCAATGATCCACACATACCCACCGCAGCCAGTCATTCTTTCCAGCGAGGAGTCTCCAATGGAGACGGATAATCCTTGGCAGTCTGTTCGTAGGACGAGAGATGACGACGAGCACCGGGTACGAGACATCCAATTTACCTAGAGTGAGCTAACGAAATGTTTAGCCAAATAAAGTCTTGCTCAAAGAAGTTGATCAGTCGTCTAAGCTGCGTGAAGATGTGCGTGAGCTACATCTTAGCAACCGCGATATTTTGCTCCGAAAACGCCACGCGCAGGTACGCATAATCTCACATCCCTCGTGTTCATAATTGAATGGCTTCAGATCAGCTCCAACCTTCGCGAATCGGATATGCAGTCGGTCATTATACAGTATCAAGAACACAACCAATCTCTTCAGCGCAACAATGCTAATGCCCTCGCCTCCTTGGATCGGAACCACCGTCAAGAAGTGGTGGAGCTCCAGGTAGGATACTTTCGCAGTCACATTAACATTCTCATTTCAATCGACAGAACAATATGGCAAAAGTTCAAAACGCGGCTCGCACTGAAATAGGCCAGAAAGAGGCTCGATTTGAACACGAGATGCGTTTAGCGAAAGATAGATTTTTGGCCGAAAAGAAGCTGAATTGATCCGCTTGAATGCCAGGTATAGTTCCAAGATTGATTCGTTGAATGTGTGTATCGAAATGAATTCCTGGTGCGCATGGTTCTAACAATTTCACAGAGCCAAATTCGACATGCGAACACTCCGTCACCCACATCCGCACCTGCCTGGCGGCACCTCGTGGGCAAAAAACCTGTCGCCACATGTACCAACATCATTGGGTTTGCACCCGTAAGCCCACGACTCTCATATGTGCATCGTCTGCTGACACCGCACATCATAGATTCCTGACGTCAGCTCAGAATCTGACACAGCCGAGGAACCTCAGACGACCGGTAATGGACCGCCCCTGACATCACTCCTAGGAGATGTGCCGATTGCGCACGCGACTGTTGGCATGCTTGCTGAGGCGCTCGCGAAGGTTCTTCAGATTCCACAAACAAGTTCTCCCCGAGGACCTCGTTCAGGACGCAAACCGCTTAAGCCTCCTGTCGAAAATTTTACTAATAACCAGCGCCGTGATAACAAGGTCCGTAACCATTTAAAGCATATCACTCTGCTCACGGAAACGTCAGGCAAACATTCGGGAGTTGTTCAAAACCGCATTCCACGCCACAAAAGATGAAGAGTACATGCTTCATGTCCCCGGCGTCGCGCGAAGCTATCTTGTCCTTTGCAGATGAAACGGGTCCAGGCCCTGACCCGCTTGCCCTGCAATGGGATATGGCGACCACCCACAAGTCCGAATGGAATCAAAAGGTTATTCATTTCCTCTGTTCCCAGTACGCGACTTTGCAAGAAAGCAATGGATGGGTTTGGACGATCTACTGAATCAATTAGATATGATATCGAAGTGAAATTCGGTCAATGCCGCAAGTGTTGGAGGAAGGCTCAACCCTCTCAACCCTCGGTGACGGTACTCGCGAGACCAATGCAACAAGTTGGAGATCGACTCGTGGATCAGACGAATGAGCGGCTGCGGCTCGCCTAGGGTTCTCACTCGCAGGACGACGGTCAGTTGACTTGTTTCTTACAGAGCAGAATATTATTGAGCTAGTCACTAGAAGTTCGAAACTCGCAAAAAAGTCACTTCGACGCTACTCAGTGATAGGATTGCCACAGGCAAAGATGATCAGGCTGTGTGGGCGTATCTACAATCCATGTTGGAGAAATCTTGGAAAAGATGGCATGAGCTCTGATGAGAGTGA